>BSBK01003696.1:222500-597941 GCA_027943335.1 Chamaecyparis obtusa | reverse complement strand
GTAAATATTAGAAAAATTAATATAATAATGACTCAAGAGATATTATGTATATGTGTGTGTAATCATAATTGTCATTATATTAATTACATAATAATGAATAGACATGTCCCTTCATGGGACATGTCTCTTCTTGGCTCATTCTCAAAATAAATGCAAGAGATTGTTGCATTTGGAAAACACATACAACATAGGCAGTGCTAATATATTTGCAGCGGTCCTAAAACTTAACACTTCTCAATTTCCTACACCAAAATTCTCTTGTCCACAAATTGATGTAGGATAATTTAATGACTCCTAAAATTGTTTCTTCCAATTTTGTATCTACCATATCCATCTTGTTAGAATAACTGAGAGGGGGGGTGAATCAGTTAGATCAGTTATCCAATAGTCCCAATTACAAAATGTATCACTTAAAATAAATTCAAAAAATATCTGCAACTCGGTAACATAGAATACCAAATTGTCTATGTCAAATTACCGATTACCAGTTAACTACTCACTGTGATTACCGACCAAATCAAATATGCAATATGTAAAGTATGATAACCAAACATTCATCACAGAAACACATAACACAAAGATTTAACATGGAAGCCTTGTAAAGGGAAAAACCACCTGGGACCGATAACCCAAAATATTTTTCACTCTTCTGAAGTGAGCTCGGTGAAGAGCCAACCCTATTAAAGGTTAAAAAACACATTGTAAGGTGTGACCTTGTTAGAGTATTTAAGAATAAAAGTTATCATTCAACCAGCATTCACTATGGAGTTGATAGGATAACAATGTACATTCTATGAATGACATAAGGAAATCACAAGATGGTTAAGTCCACTCGATTAAGAGATTTTTCTGTTACAATGGTTAAGCTGAAACAGTAGGTGATCTGATTACAATACAAATTTATTTTGCAAATGTTCAGATCTATTCTAAGCCCATAAAATCCTCTGATCAATATTTCAATTCAGTTCATCAATATTCAATAAATTACTGTCCCTCGGTAAAAACTCTCTGATGCTCGGTACTGTTCTGCAGTTCGGTTCTTCTTCAACCAATCTGATCAGGCATGCATGAAGTTGTGTTCACGCGATATCTCTATAGTCTCCTTCTTCTAGCATAGTTTCAATAATGAAACCAATGTCTCTTATATAGACAAGTAAACCATTTTCTTTTCATCCATTAGATTTTGCCACTTAATCTCCTTCATTAATTTTTCTGCTTAAACCTTCCTCAGCAGATGTGTCAATGACTTGTTTCAATTCCATTATGTAGATCTTCAAAAAAAATTTAGCCGTTGATCTCATAACAAACTTTATCTTCAACCTCGAAATCATACACATTCCATCTCATCAATTATGTCGGCTAAACTAAACATTTAGTTCTTTCATCCATACTTGGTTAATGAAGAAATGCGTTGGTGAACACAAGCTCGGTTAATATGGTTTCTTGGTATACACTACACTGGCTCGATGTATACTGAAGTGCTTCATTTACCGACCACACTACTTTGTTAAGTTTTTCTTCCAACTTCATAACAGATTACTGTAACATAACCAAGTCAACAATATGAAGTCATAGACTCATCAATAAGTTACCAAGAGTATTCCTTATCCTCATCTGTCATATCCATCCTCCATGTAGATATCTCAGTTCTTCATCTTTTCTCCTCTTATACAGATGTTTAGATATTTGCAACTATCATGATAAGTACTGTCAAAACTAGTTGACATCAATGACAACATAATGACTGATTTAATTATCTTACATATCATTTCAGTACTCAGTGATCTCTAATCACTGATCTTCAAGTCATTTAGGTATTCAATCAGTTGTAGTTCATCACATCTTTGATTCAACTTCATCAAAACCTAGCACATTTTCATATTAATATACACTTATCATGTTGAGCTTTTCATTCTCACTAGTCATCCATTCCACCCATTCTTCAATGGCCAAAATATACGACAATATTCCACCCATTTATCATCTTCACTTGTCATCCATTCCACCACTCTCAATATCATCTCTTAAATATGTATATACTATTCCATATCTCTTTCTAGTCTACTTGCCACTCAGCATATTAAAATAGTTCAAAACAATATCCTTATATAGTACCAAGTAATTTACCTTTTTTTTGTAGCTTTGTAATAGGGTCTTGATTATGGGCTGCAATCTTAAACTTTATGTCCTTCTCTATTAAAATTATCTTCATTCCCCCAAGCCTTTGCATCTATTTTTGTTCCATTCACAAATATTTCTCATTATTTATGTTGGTTGTGTTCTTATCCATTTCCTTCTCACCCATTGGTTTATCAACTTCAACAAGGTCATTCACGGCCTTTTGTAAAAATTTCTTCACAATTTACATATTCTTATTTTCTCATAACCAAACTATTCAACAATAAACCATTTTTTACTCCTTCATTTTCAACATACCCCCCAAGGTCTTTACAAGAATCTACACCCACTATTTGAGAGTGATGTCCAAACTATTCATCTTTGATCATAGAAAAGGAATACACAACAACATCTTTATAAAAGACATTACTATTTACCTCTTCCCACACTGATACACCAACTTATTTATTATCCCCTACAACCTTTCTGTATTCCTCCTTTATTGTTCTACTTGTATTCATATCTTCTCTATCAATCTTCTTATGGCATTCTTGTTCAATCTCCACAAATTGTACCCACAAATCATCTGCACTTTTATTGTTTTCTCCTCCTAATTACACCACTACCATGTTCTTTTCATGAACGCATTTGACTTCAACCTCCTTACCCTCAGCTGCTCCAACTTCTACTTATTTTTTTGATGCTTCCTCTTTTCCCTCTTTATTCTCCATGCCTTTTTTTGTCCACTCTTTGTTCCCATTCCCCTTGTCCAACTCATCCCTTGAATCCATTCCACACTCATTTTTAAGCTTTCCAAAATACCGTCTTTTGTCTACCTTTTTTCTGCATGATCCAATCAACTAGCAACGTGTGTTATGCTATGAGATCATGAAGGAGAGAATGAGACAATCATGGATGACATGGACTATGCAGTTATGTTGTGCTAGTTGATCCATGAGATAGAAAGGAGAGAGGAGAGAAGGGGAAATGGTCTATAAAATTGTGCTATTCTAGTTCTACCCATCAAAGAGATTGTAAAGATGGTCTAGTGCATGTTATTCAACTCATGAAAAAATTATGTAAATAAGAGGTTGAATGGTCTAGGAAGGTGTGTTATGCTAGTCAACCCATGAAAAGGATAGGTTAAATGGTTTAGAAAGTTGTGTTATGCTAGTTCAACCAATCCTAAGGATAGCCAAGGAAAGAACTATATCTATAGAAATCTTCCAAAATGTATAAAGGAGAGTTATCTGACCCTAGCAAGTTGTATTATACTAGTGTAGTCTACATGAACTTCTTAAAATAAATTAAATATTTGCAATAAGGAAGCCATGGATGCCTCCCTTAAGATATAAAAAGAAGACTATTTTTAAATCTTAATAAAAATAGAAACAAGGATAAAGCACCTTTAACACAAAAGGAGGTATCCCTAAAATAACACTTAGTGCAAGCCAAAGAGGTAACAACTTCTATGAAATAGAGACTTTCACATAGTTCTGCAGAATTGAGTGGATTTTTCTCCTAGGCAACTAGAAGATCGGGTCGCATTGTTCTTGATGAAATGGAGAAGATAGAGGATATGTTTCAGTTAAATTTTGAGGATCTTGATCATATTGATTCAGAGGGAGTCTGATAGTTATCATAAGAAATCTTGGATGAAAAGATCAATAGATTGATATCTGACTAATGAGCTCTTCTCTATGAGAGAATTTTGAGGTGAAATCCATTGTTTACACCCTTTGTGTTGAGGTATGGTGGATGTCATGTGTGTGACTCCAAGTTTTTTTAATGGGCCTTCTCCCTATGTACATCATGAGGAAGTGATGACTTCAAAATTATTATCACTTATATTTGTTGAAGTTATTGGAAGGCGGCAATCTTACAATAACTTAATCTTCTATTATGATGGACATCCTATGATGTCTAACCAAATGATGATAGATGATAACTTGCATGGTGGATTAAGTTCCTTAAATAGGCCATGGTCTTCTATTGTGATGGACATCTTATGATGTCTAAGAAGATCATGATAGATGATAACTTGTATGGTGGATTAAGTTCCTTAAACAAATCATGAATGTTCCTATGGTAAGTTTATTGAGGATACATGTACACATACCTTATGAACATTTTGAGTATTTGGTTAATATCATGAGACATGATATTCTGAGGCCAAATTACTCAGAGTACTTGGTGAATATAATGTGACTTGATATTCTAAGGCCATTACTCTTGATATCATGAGATGATATATAATTGGTAGGTAATAACTTCTATGAGGTCAATGAAGAGACAAATGCAAATAGATACCATGCAAGAAGTATAGAAGGCATCCTTTTGAAGGATGCCAAAAAAGAGATGTGAGACAGTAAGGGAAGGATATAAAAATTCCTTATTTCTAGGTAAAGGAATTATTGAGGAAGGATGACATGTTTTTAGCCCCCAAGGTAAGGGATTTGTTTACCATGGAAACCCAATCATGAACAATGAAAAGGTTATGATCAAGCACACATATCTCTTGTATACAAGAGAATCCTTAATATAATCCAACATTTCTATGTAAGATGGATACCACATAATTGATAAATACTACTTTACCAAGGGAAAGTGAATCCTATGAGAAAATGAGAGGGATTGATATACTACCCTTTCCCCCAAGTGTAGAGACACGAATATGGAGAAAGGGACCTATTATGTTACTCGCAAGGTATGATTGTACAACCATGCATGACAATGAGCCTTCAAAGGATAGACTAACAATGTCACATAGTGTGGAGTAACATAATAGGAACTTTATGATCTACAGTGATAAGATATCAACTATTGAAGAAGTTTATGATCCGAAGACATTTACCAAAGAATAGTTGTTTGTCACCCTAACCACGTTTGAGTTGAGGAAATTTTGAAAAGAAAAGAACATATTTGAGATGGCCTCTAAATCTACAAATATAAAGGAAGATCTGAAAGATGATAGTTCAAATGAGATGGAAGCAAACTTTGCAAGAAATCTGAAGAAAGGTACTGGAAAACACAAAGGTATGTCACCCCTTAAATGCTTTAGATGTGGAAAGATTGGTCATTTAGAAACTAGGTGTCTAGAAAAAGGACCAAGATAGAAGTTTAAGAAGTTCAATAACAAGGCCTACTATGTAAATGAAGATGCTATGATATCAAATGATGAATCAAATCAAGGAAATTGTTTATTTTTGGTAGAATGAAAATTTAACCTAGATTTGATATTTCTAACAATTGCCTGGAATTTGATGATAACACTGAGAATGGATTGTTTGTTAGAAGGAATAAGAATGAATGGTTGATTGATAGTTGATGTTCAAATCATACATGATTGGTGATAAAAGAAAATTTTTGAAACTTGAGAAATATTGTGGAGGTCAAATGTTAGATTTGGTAATGATAAAACATCACATATTGTTGGAATTGGTTCGATTACTTTTGACAAAAAAAAAAAATAGTAATGTCTACTAAAAAAATTTAAAAAAATCATACTCAAATTTCAATTCCAGTTTCAAAAAGTGGAACCAAATGGTCCAAACATAATCCAGAAATGAAAAATCGGATTATCAAATCCATGATTTAACCATTTCCAGCATTTGATGAAATCCATCATTTCCTAATTCCCGCTACCAAACATATTGAAACTTGAGAAATATTGTGGAGGTCAAATGTTAGATTTGGTAATGATAAAACATCACATATTGTTGGAATTGGTTCGATTACTTTTGACAAAAAAAAATACTAGTAATGTCTACTATATAAAGGGTTTATATCATAATATTTTTAGTTTTGGACATATAGGTGAAAATGGCTACAATGTTGTATTTAGGAATGAAGGTTGTGGTATCCCAAAGAACTTTAGAATGAACTATTAATATATAATAAAATTCTACATATAATTATTGATCATTCCTTGAAACAAAATCTTCCATGGTTGATAAAAATGAGATATATATATATATATATATATATATATATATATATATAATATAATATAATAAATTATAAATATAATATGCAATACAAATACACATTATTATTACTATCACTATCAACACTATAATACAATATTTTAAAAATAAATACTCATTATTAAATGACATTTATTTATAACAAAAAAAATTATTACATTGCTTAAAAGACCACCAGATATAAAAATTATTTATATAATTTAAGTATTATTCTCATATTGAAATGATTAAAGTTGATAAGTTGGAGATATTTTACACAAGTTAAATTGTGATATTTCTATTATTTCATTCAACTATGTGGTTTTTGAGTTAAAGTCATTGACAAATGCTTTATGAGTAGTGGTTCATAAGAACCCATCTATCTTGAGAATAAATGGAGCACTCAACAATCATTGAATCTAGGTAATGTTGACATAGATGAAGAATTGGGCCTTCTCAAGAAGTCACTCATCCTAATTTTACCCCATCTCAAGCATGCTTAATCATGGAGTTTCCTCCAAGTTAAAGCCCACTTACTTTGCTACCCAATTTGCAAAACCTTTAGCAAGTGTTGTGCCTTATGAAACATTCATTATAGATCCCTTTAGCTCGTCAATTGACAAGTAGGAGATATTCTCCATAAAAAATTAAGTTGTGATATTGCTATCAAGATTCAATTATGTTGTTTCTTAGTCAAACAAGTTGACACATGTTTCATGAGTATTGGTGATTGAAAAAAAACTCTCAAACCTTTATTCTTTGATACCAACTGATGGCTCACACCCATACCCATTTGCTATGACCTCAAGCAATAATAGATTTCTAGAGGCTTCCTATCAAAAGATAGGTTCCTACATAGTAAATAGTTTCTATAATAGAACATATTAGAGACAAAAACTATGAACAAATGGACTTATTAATAGCACTACATAACACTAACAACGATAATGAACACCAGAAGGTTTTCTTTATTTTTGCAACTTATAAAATGAGGATTACATACAATGACATATGTCTATATTTAAAGATTTGGCCAAACACCTATATGATCAGCATTCTCTCTATCATTCACTATGACACTGCAACCCTCCAAATTCCTTCTACATATTTATGTCATAGCACGCTTCCTCTTCTACTCTTCACTTCAAAATTTTCCCAAGCATCCTCAATTCAAAGCAGTATTCTTATTATATGACCTTCTCATCTTACATCTCCAATCAAATCATCATCTTTTAAATTTAAATTTGAGCCCATCTATACAAATACCCCCTTTTACGCAAGCAACCTAGACTTTTCCTTTCACATTTTTCCACATAGGACGACAATTTCTCTACATCTCATCTAGTTTGGTTTGGCCCCCAATCACCCCTATTCTTTGCTTCATCTCTCCACTTATCACATTTCCTTCTTACCATTTTGGTGGAGCTCAATGGTTCTAAGTATGAATTTTCTCCAAATGTAATCTACACCTGTTTTAATCTACCACAAGGATGTTGGGAAAGATTATGACAACCAATTTAACTCCTCTTTCTCATCAATATAAAGTGCATTTTCAAATTTTTTGACTCTTGTAATCAGCCCCAAACTAATTTCAACTCAACTTTTAGTGAACATAAATACATAACAAAGAAGAATCCATTATTTTGCTTGATTCTCCTGCATCAAACTACCTAGGAAACTACATAACACATGTACTCCTATACACAAGGCCATGAATAAGAAATTATTCATCTCTATACATTTTTTTCTCTTCTACTTATTTGAGCATCATTATAGAATAATTATTACATTTATCTAGTATATTTCATATCTACTTTGCTCAATACTTCTCAACTTCCTACACCAAAATTCTCTTGTCCACAAATTGATGTATCAAAGTTTTATGACTCCTAAAATTATTTCGTCCAATTTTTTATCTACCGTATCCATCTTTGGTTCAACTTCATCAACACCTATCATAGTTGTATATTAATATACACTTACCATGTTGAGTTTCTCATCCTCACTAGTCATCCATTCCACCCATTCTTCAAAGGCCAACATATACGACAATTTTCCACCCATTTCTTATCTTCACTAGTCATCCATTCCACCACTCTCAATATCCTCTCTAAAATATGTATATACTATTTCCATATTTCTTTCTAGTCTGGTCACCATTCAACATATTAAAATAGTGCAAAACAATATCCTTATATAGGACCAAGTAATTTACCTTTTTTTGTAGCTTTGTAATAAGGTCTTGATCATGGGTTGCAATCTTCAACTTTATGTCCTCTATTCAAATTGTCTCCATTCCTCCAAGCTTTTGCCTCCATTTTTGTTCTATTCACACATCTTTCTCATTATTTATGTTGGTTGTGTTGTTATCCATTTCCTTCTCACCCACTAGTTTATCAACTTCAACAAGGTCATTCACAGCCTTTTGTAAATATGTCTTCACAATTACATATTCTTCATTTCCCATAACCAAAATATTCAACAATAGACCATTTTTTACTCCTTCATTTTCAACATACCCCCAAGGTCTTTACAAAAATGTACACCCACTATTTGAGATTGTTGCCTAAACTCTTCATCTTTCATCATAGCAAAAGAATACACAACAACATCCTTATAAAAGACCTTACAATTTACCTCTGCCCACACTATTGCACCAACTTATTTGTTATGGACCCTACAACATTTCTTTCTTCCTCCTTCATTGTTCCACTTGTACTCATATATTCTCTATCAATCTTCTTCTATCATTCTTGTTCAATCTTTGCAAATTGTACCCACAAATCATTTGCACTTTTATTGTTTTCTCCTCCTAATTCTACCACTACCATGTTCTTTTCATGAACGCATTTGACTTCAACCTCTTTACCCTTGGCTCCTCCAACTTCTACTTCCTTATTTCCCGATGCTTCTTCTTTTCCCTCTTTATTCTCCATGTCTTTTCTAGTCCAAGCTTCTATTGTCCACTCTTTGTTCCTATTCCCCTTGTCCAACTCATTCCTTGAATCTATTCCACACTCATCTTTAAGCTTTCCAATCTACCTTCTTTTGTCTACCTTTTTTTCCTTGTATCTTTCCCTCCTCACAACTTTCTCATCTACAAGCCTCCACATTTCCATCTCATTTACTCTATTCATTTCCTCAACCTTGTCATCTTCTTCTTTTAAACTTAAAATTCCATTCCAAGCCTCATTATTTAAATCAACTTTCTTACAATCTCCCTTGCATGTTTCCTCCTCGATCTTCTTCCAAACTGCTCCTTTATTAGGGCCCGTTTGGTAGCGGGAATTAGCCTAGAATTGGCATTTGTTAATTCTGATTTCATCGAATCCTCAATTTGGGAGTGCAATATGAAAATAGAATAGGAATATGTAAATGCTCATTTTGCCAAAAATGAGCATTTACATCTTCCATCTGAAAAGGTGGAATTGGAATTTGAATGGGGGAAAGCAAATTTTTAAAATTTTCATGTCTACGCTTAATTTTTTAATTTTTTATTTGTGTGGGGAGGGATTTAATTTATTTTTTATTTGTCTAGGTGGTTTGTAACTTTGTTATTTATTTGAATTTTGTCCAAAAAAAATTCAAATTTTTTGCCGAATTTTTTAACGAATTTTTTTGTCGAATTTTTTTTTATTTTTTTTTTTTAAATAGATTTTTTATTTTTTTGAATTTTTTCTTGAATTTATTTTTCAAATTTTTTGATGAATTTTTTTCGAATTTTGGTTACAGTGATTGTAACTTGGTTGCCTGCCACCAACTTTGGCTGCCTAAAATAGTCTACGGTTCTATTTTAAATTTAATTCCATTAATAAAAATGAATTATTATATTCAAAAACATTAAAACAATTCAAAAAAAAAAATTTAAAAATCATACTCAAATTTCAATTCCAATTTCAAAAAGTGGAACCAAACGGTCCAAACATAATCCAGAAATGAAAAACCGAATTATCAAATCCATGATTTAACCATTTCCAGCATTTGATCAAATCCATCAGTTCTTTCCTTCCCTTTTTTTCAATCGCTATTATCATGTCATCTTCTTGGAGTGTCGATGCTTCTTTTCCTTCTTGAGTGCTTCTACATAAACTTTCTCACTTGTTGTTCACCCTATCGCAATGTTCTCCTATCATCCTTTGATGACTCCATCATGTCTCTTTGCACATTAGACTTGTCCTATTCTTCACATCTCTTATTCTCTTGCATTACCTTCTCATTTCCATGTTCCTTTACTGTTGTCCCATGCTTTACTCTCCATATTTTGGGTTCCATCTTCTTGAGCTAGTGTCTTTCTATCTCTTCATTGGGCCTACCTTCTTGCCTCCGTGATAACTTGATCACTTCTTCCACCCATTATTTTTGTTGCTTGTCACAAACTTTGTCTTAAGCTACCTTTTGCATTGGTTGAGCCCGTCTTCACAAACACCTCTTTTGTAGCTAGTGACCTAGACTTTTCCTTTCTTGTTTCGGGACACGGGGCAATGGTTTCTCTTCTTCTTGCCCACTCTGGTTTGACCCCACAATCACCCCTATTCTTTATTTTGTCTCTCCACTTATCACCTTGCTTTATTACCATTCCGATGGAGCTCAACGATTCCAAGTACGAACCATCTCCAAATGCAATCTACACTTGTTTCAATATGCTACGTAGATGTTAAGAAAGATTACGGTAACCAATTTAACTCCTCTTTCTTACCAATATTTAAGAGTGTTGTCAAAGTTTTCGACTCCTTTAATTAGCCCCAAACTAATTTCAACTCAACTTTTGGTGAATAAAAATACGTAGCCAAGAAGAATCAATTTCTTTTGCTCAATGCTCCTGCATCAAGTAGTTCATAAGAACTCATATTAATCTATAAAATTTCCCAAGTTGGTAGCTTCCTATGGAATTTCCATAGGTAATTGCCGTGACAACACATAAGACTGAGTGACTATTTTAAGCATTTTTATCTGTCGTCGAAGTATATTTTGATTTTCCTACATAAAGGTATCCGGAGGAAATTTTTCTTGTCGACAAGATTTCACACATCTTTTGAGAATTGGATTTTCTTCTTGGCCAGACTTTAACCTAACTCTCTGACGTGTCACATTTCGAAAGAAAAATTCGTGGCTTCAACGTCAACTTTCGTACATGTATAGTACTTATTGGCTCAACACAAGTTGTAACCTGAATCATCAAACTGATTATGAGGCACGGGACGGTGGCAAACTCCACATGTTACAAAGTTAAATGCAATATTCAATGAACTAAACACACAAGACAAACATATTTTAACTATAGAAACACAAATTTATTGTATAAAATGCAGACGTCCGCAGTTGGAGAACTTCATAGCATACACGTTGAATTCCCCTGACTAGGACGGTTCGGAAGTTGCAGAGAGGATTTGTCAATTAATAGCCCATCATTTCTGAGTAGGATTCCACACAGGATTTCAGTATTGACAGTGTAGGAAGCCTCCGTGCTTGATGCTTACAAATGCTTCATTTTGTGCCAGATTCGCCCAGATTCATATAGTATAGGATCTATACTTATTTGTCTCTCTGTTGCTCCCAAAGTCATTCGTTAATGATATTATACTGTTGCCAAATTGCTTAAAAATTTGTGCTGTTTGGCGAAAGCAAATTGTATTTAGGTCCATCTCTTGACAGGGAGAAAAATTTCCGTGCTTTGGCAAAGAAATTTAGTCATGGCGTCTACTGATCAGAATGGCGAGTGTAAAGTGGACATCATTGTCAGTGCAAGCCTCGAAACAGGGCATGCCTGAGAAAAGAAGGGAAAAATATGAAATCCTTTTTGGTAAAGATATGGAAGCTTGGGAAAGAAGATCCAAGAAGGCTCGTACATTCCATGAAATTTGGAACGGCTCTGTCTTTGGTCTCTCTTCTGTATCTCATTGATCCCCTCTTCAATGGCGTTGGAGATAATGCTATTTGGGCGGTGTTGACAGTCGTGGTCATCTTTGAATTCACTGCAGGTAATGTAATTAACCCTTAGCTATTTGAAATTCCATCATCTCTGGAAGACACATTAGCTATATGATTGTAATTTACTTAAGCACTTGCTGTACTTGTGTATTAGCAGGAGCTACTCTGAGCAAAGGGTTGAACAGAGGGTTAGGAACTCTGGTGGCAGGTTCTCTAGCCACTTGTGTCAGTTACTTTTCTGAGCACGCAGGCGTACTAGGGGAGGCTATTATCATTGGCTTCTCGGTTTTTGTTTTAGGTCATTAACTAATTCCTTGATGCTTTTCTTACATGAAGTGATTGTTTTTTTCCCTCTGGACTCGAGTGAGTGCTTGTCTTGTTTGTACAGGCGCAGCAGCTTCTTTTACTCGGTTCTTCCCCACAATAAAGAGAAGATATGACTATGGAGTTGTGACATTCCTTCTCACATTCAATCTTATAACAGTTTCTGGATATCGAGTCGACAACATATTTCGGATGACTTATGAACGTTTGTCCACCATAGCCATTGGCTGTAGTGTGTGCCTCGTCATTAGTCTGCTTGTTTGTCCCATTTGGGCAGGGGAGTTTCTTCACAACTCCACAGCCAACAAATTAGATGGCCTGGCTCAATCACTTGAAGGTAAGGGAGATTTGAAATATAATTTCTATGTTCATTAATGTTTTAGTTCGTAGAGAGTGATCAAAACATTCATACAAACAAACTTCTCCTTATTAAAGGATTCCTAATAGTCAATCATTTCAACCCTAATTTTGTATCTATGTGAGCTGTCAGGATGTGTTCGGGAATACTTTGATGGGCGCGATGATGAGATGGACGAAGATGAAAGCGACAAAACATCAGAAGATGGCATATACGAAGGATACAAATCTGTGTTAGATTCCAAGGCCACGGACGAGTCTCTGGTACGCTTTTTAGGTTTTAATCTCTCTGCGGATTTATGTTATCATGGACGTAAAAGTAAAACTAGTTATGTAATAAATTGCAGGCGACGTTTGCTGGGTGGGAGCCACGGCACGGCCGATTTCGTTATAGGCATCCATGGAAGCTGTATGTGAAAATTGCAGCCAATCTTCGGCATTTGGCATATTCCATCGTAGCCTTGCATGGATGCCTGCGATCCGAGATTCAGGTATTGAAATTGGTTTTCATAGTTTGACCTTAAAAAACATATGATTCTAAGGAGAAAGAGCCATAATAAATCAAAGTTGATTGTCTAATGACTGAAAACAAAACAATACAATACAGACACCGCTTTCTGTCCGATGGGTGTTAAAAAAGCCATGCCTCAAGCTCAGTGAGGAAGCAACAAAAATAGTGCGAGAACTTTCGTACTCTGTCAGACACATGCGAAGATGCGGCACGGAGGGCATGACGGAGGACTTACATCTTGCATTGAAGAATTTGCAGGCAGCCCTGCATGGTTTGCCAAGACATTTCATGGATCTTCGAAGATGGCATTCTGATGCAGAAATCCAAGGATTTGAAGTCCATGTTTATGAACAAGGAAAGCCCATCAGCACGACAAACAACGAAATCTTGTATAGTTCAGCGATCTTGGAGGAGGACAACACGACAAGGCTCTTGAGAAGACCGATGTTTATACAAGAAGATCAGCAAAATGGAGGAAAGAGCCTCGCACGGACACAATCTCATGCTTCTGCTCAAGAAAAAGTGAGTATTGAAAATGCAGAGGGGCTTCCTCTCGTCACCTTTGCATGGCTTCTGGTGGAAAGTGTAATGAGGATTGAGCATGTTGTGGAGGCTGCTGATGAGCTGGCCAGGCGGGCACACTTCAAATCATGCATTCCTTTTCATGCAAGATCAAGAAAATCATTAATGAAGGCTTTTGCAACTGAGATTCGTAGAGGCAGAGTATTGGAGGACCATTCCATTTCTCAGTCTGCCGAGTGAACATCTCTTGCAATCGCAGGAGCCTAAACCTAAATAATACGACATCTCATTTGTACCAATCACAAGATATCTTTTTGAAGAAGAATAAAGTAGCTGTTGGTTAGGTCTATATAGGGTCAATGGGCATGCGTATAATTTTTTTCTTACTATAAAGATAGATGATTTTTATTTATATGAAAGATAATACATATTTATATAGTTATCTAAATAGACTGTTTGTAAGAGAGAAATTAATGCTGTCATTATTGTATATTTGTTATAATAAGGTCACAAGAAAATTATTTTGATCCATGTATGCACCTTATATATAATTTTTTATACATAAAATAAATACAATTAAAATTAATTGTAATATATGAATCGAATATCTCATAAACATCTCTTACATATTATTATAAGCGAATTATAAATATTTTATAAGTCTTATAGAGGCATGAATTCTCAAACAATAGGCAACATTTACCAAAAGTTTTCCTTGTGCAAGTGACAACATAAATAGTTTTTTATAACATATCATTGTAACAACAATTAAAATAATTCTCTTATTAATTAAAATACTTGCACAATGCTTATTGATCAATTTATTTTCAACTAAAGTTTTCTTTCTATAAGTGTTTTGTGGGACCACTCTTTCTATATATATAGATACACGACTGGTTATTTTCCTCACTATATATACTCATCACCTTAAGCATTACAACAATTACCAAAATTTATAGAACCAATTCAAAAATTATATACACAAGCATTTGCATCAAAATTCAATGCATTGGTTATATTGATAGAAAATTATGTAACCTAACGTGGTGGAGAGTACAATCTTAAATGTACATGGAAGATACAATAGTTTAATTCATCATATTTGTATATAGAATATGTTTTTGTGTATATGATTTTGAATCATAATCTTGAAATGTCTAAAATATTGTCGATGACATTTGAAATATGCTTATTATTACATATTTATTTATAATCAATTGAAGAAGTGATTCATAACAACTTCAATTTCGTGATATTGCTATTAGGATTCAACTGTGTAATTTTAGTCAAACTCATTGACCCATGTTTCATGAGTAGTTGTTCACAAGAACCCATCTTTCATGAGAATGAATGGAAAAGTTAGCACTCATTGCATCTAGGTGATGCTCACAAAGGTGAAGCACCAAGACTTCTCAGGAGCTCATCTATCCTAGTACTACTCCAGTTCAAGTGCACTTAACCAAAAAAGTTCATCTAAGGTTAAGCTAACTTTGCTTGCAATATCACATTTTGACTTCTTGTGGAAAATGTCTCCTACTTATCAAATTTAATTTTGTTTAGAATGTAGTTGACAATTATTAATTCACATCGTCACATACAAAAGTAAATCAAGTGGTTGAAAGCCAACTATGTATAAAATATGAATCAAAGGGTGGTTAGAACCATTAAGAATATTTAATTTTATGTGTGTTTTTATTGTAATAATAAATGTAAGTAGAAGATTTAGTAGTTTGATCATTTTTATTATTATTTAGTCTTATTAAATAGATTGAATAATTTTCTATTTATTTGATTAATCATCTAATTTTTGTAATCCTAAATTAATTAAATTATATATTTTTATTTAATAAATAAATTCATTATTCATTACTATTCACCCACTCCTATTTCTAGCCTAAGATGATTTAATCAATCTCCTTCTACAATCCACCTTAGGAAGATAAATCTAAATACTTATTTAACTATTTCTACCTCTTCTCCAAAAATTAAATAATTTACCTATTTATTTTATTCTCTTTTCCATCGACTTTTCATTAGTAGGTTAAAGTTAATTAACCTCCTAATATCTCACTTTCACACATTAACCTTGGTCAACTTCTTCATATACTCCATCCTCTCCAAAGGGTACAAAGGCATGGACCATTTTCATAAAAGGCATGTGTATTTGTAAATGTGACATGGGATTTTGTACTTATCACAATAGCCAAGGATATGTCCATCCCACTAGGGTACTCCCAAGTACCTTTTTCCATCTTGTCCATTAAATTTTCCCAAGGGAGTTCTCTACCATTAATTCCCCTATGTTGGACCCCTCTTGATCAACCAACCATGTGAGAATAGTTATCATCTTATCCTCCCAAGGGTCTCTACCAATTTGAGCTCTGAAACTTTACTTCTAATTCTAAACATCCAATATTATAGAAAAAAATCTACAAATTAGCCTCAACTCAAACCATTTTTAATATCTCATCCTTGTGTGCATTTTTTTGCTAGGAGTGAAGGCATTCACATACCACCAACTCCATCATCCTTGAGAATAACCATCATGGTCTCATATAATAAGGGTTGATGTTGATGATTTTTTATGTTATTTTAATCAATTTTATACTAATCTTATGCGTTATATTAAATTTTGCATTTGATTGTGACTAAATTTTAAATTAATTTAGTTAGTTCATTTTCATGCACTCTCCATATATTTTTTATGCAATTGGTGGGACCCACATCCTCTTTTCTAATCATCTTTGTGTTGAAATATTACATTAATCGGATACTTTTATATAGGGTAGAAAATAAGTGAACAAATGTTCATGTTTATTAAACAAATTAGTTCAATAATTAATTAAAAAGTTGCATTCAAGCAAGTTAGTTTCAATATGAAAATAAATATTTTAAATAGTTAAAAAATTTAGTATATTCTAATCTTGATAAAATCAAAATAATATTTGATTTAGAGTTCTTGTTGGGAAACAATGGTGTAAACTTTAATTAAATTTGATCACCCATTTTATTCTAGTATTGGACTTATAAGACCATGATAGGCCTTTTTTACAAAGATTATAAGGGAATAGGATGAATGCATTTGGTAAGATGCATGACAAGAATCTATTGTAGGCATTAAGACTGAATACCATTTTGGAAGGATAATCATGAGATGAGGTCTTACTTAATAGGCATTAAGGGTGATTTTTCTTGATAATAATCATGGTGGTCGGTCTCTATTAAAAGTGGTGGCATGGTAGAGTTTTCTAGCTATTGTAGAAATTATAAGGTAAGTTCAAACCAAGGTTTAGTTATTCTTGGATCATTTTTATAGTGGCTAAGGTTCTTATTATTATCAACAAGAGAGGGAATGGTTTATTTTATTTAGATTTTGTTCATACAATGTGTGAACATATAATGCGTGAACAATATCTAAGATGTATTATGTGAAGAAAATTCATGGTTATCAAGGTTTCATTTATTAAACACGTATAATTACTTTTCATTATGTTTTGATTCCACATTTTTTAGATTTATAGAAGATTACACTCATTTGTAAAGTGTCATGAATGCCAAGAAATAATGAAGGTTGGAAAGGGATTTTCAAGTGATTTAGGATAATATTATGGGGGGATATAATGCAATAGTTCCATACACCATATGCCAAAGTTTGAGGGTGAGTTGTCCAAAGGGGATGACAATCAGTGCGAGTCTAAATGCAATCAATGAAGAGATATGAATTCAAAGGCCCACAAAAAGACCTTGATGGACAAAATAGAATATTTTAATAATAATTTATTATTTAATGTTTCTCAATGGTGTGACATACAATTATTAGAATGAATGTTGAGAGCATGTCATTTAGGTATGTCGATTGATAACATTGATTAAATTCATTTGGTTCTATCATAATCATGTATTTATCCTTAAATTAATTATTTGATATAATTATATAATATTATTAGAATAGGCATTCATAGTGAAGTTAAGATGGGTGCTCCTCAAGGAAAGATTGGGATCTTGAGTAGCTCATGGTGTCAGCAAGATGGATATGACAATGAGAGATACAAAAATGTCACAAATCAACTTATTAGACTACTACTAATTACGACTCCCTAGCGACACTTTGACTTTTTGACTGGGTTAGATGGACCTAAACTTACATGTCGATTTACTTTTTGTCTTTATGTTAGACATGATCAGTCGATATTTTCTAGACGCTCTCAACTTATTGATGATCTTATGTTATGATGATGACATATTTTGATGTTACATTTTTTACTATGATTATTCTGATGATTTTATATTCTGAAATGATCTGTAATGTGAAATTTTTATTATCTTTTACATGTAAATATGATGTAAATAGAGATGGAATTCGATGTGATTTTATTTTATTATCTTTATTTGGTACTAACCTACTAATGGGAAATCTATTAGATTGAGTTGATTTATAGGATGAAGGCGGGAGTGTGGTTGAGGTAGAGGAGGCTAGCTCCTTGGTAGTGGTGTGATTGGAAGATCTAGTTTTTGCACACACCACATAATTTTTATTTTATTTCAGTAGAACAAAGCATTTTATTTTGTACCTTATCTCAATGTGAAAAGAATGTGTGAATGAACAAAATTTCATATAGGTTAAAGGAAATTAAAAATAAATTCTTGTTAAATAATCAAATAAAGTCAATTAAATGTATGAGGAAATGTTCAAAAAATCATAAAGGTCGAATAGTAAATCCATGTAAATGTTCTATCTTGACTTAGTAATTTTATCATATTTGTTAGAGTAAAGTATTAATTTATTTATGTTAATTAAATTAACTTTACTTCCTTCTTAAGATTTCACTTTATGCACTTGCATTAGTCATTTTATAATTAAAACACTCATGCATTAGTCATTTTATATTTAAAACACTAATGCATTAGTCATCTTATTTTTAAAACATGCATGCAAATTAGTCACGTAATAATTAAATTAATTATACATGCACTTTTTCTTTTTAGGGTTTTAGATCTCCTTTATAAGGATCGATCTCCTTTGTATTCTCATTGAAGAATATTCATTATTATTGAATTACAACTTTTGTTTTTGCACATCAAGAATGTCTCCTCTTTCATGGATCATTGTGTTCAGACCTCCATAGTTATTTTCTTATCTCTTCTTTATGTGATAGGTGTTTGCATGCAGGTGTTCTAGGGAGTTGTGGGTTATTTTCTCATCAACTCCAACATGGTATCAGAGCTTCAGACCTGTTTGCCCATGTCCTCTTCTTGAGAGATTTGGCCATGTTTGTCAAATCTACATTTTTAGAGAGTTTTTCTATCGGATCTAAGGGGACCTCTCTTTTTGGTCATCTTGGCCTTAAACAAACCTCATGGTTATGTTTAGAGCACCAAAGAACCCCTATTTCCATATAAAATTTGTCAAATTTGGACAAGTTGACCTCTGTGGAAAAAAAAAATTGCATGTTAAGCCATATGGCCATGGCATGCACTCTGATGCAAAAATTTATTGCTAATGGAGCCACCACTAACGGCCCCGCTAGTAGGAACCATGAGCATGACCATCGTGGTCTCCGTTAGATGTTAAGGCATGACTGTTAGCTTAACCGCCAGCATTTACAGTAACCACCAACATGTAGCCCCCAATCAACGTCAGCGCAGGGTCACATGAGGTCATGGAGCCAATGACTAGGAGCTAGTTAAGCCCCCAATTGTAGCCCCCTGGTCACCCAGATGACCAGAGGTTGAAGACTTTTAGCCCCTTGGCTCTTTTTTATGGTGACAACCATTGTTATCTATATTGAGCATTAGATGTTGTCATTAGTATCAAAGTAGATTAGTCAGTTATCTATGTTGATCAGTCAGTAAAAGGAAGAACTACATACTACACTATGCTAGTTGGTTAGACAAACAAGCCTTCATACCGAGTATTCATAAGGCAGTACCGAGAGCTAAATAGAAACAGGTTTAACAAGGCACTAGAGCAGTATTACCAAGCATCAGTGTATACCAATATAGAGCATCAATAAACACCGAGTAGACTGGACACCGAGCACCAGTGTATTCACCGAGAAGTATTGACAGTGTTTACCAAGCAATCCAAGAAATAGCATAGTAATCAGTTTTGGCAAGTTTATCTATGTAAATGGTTACAACAGAATCACAAAACATTTTACCAAGATCGAGGATCATTTATTATAGATGTAATCATTAAATGTGATGATGCTCTCTATGTAATTGTTAGATCTAGGTTATTTTTGTATACCGTAGATCTTAGGATTTTTCTAAGAAGATGTAAACCTAATTAGGTCATGAAGGTTAGGCAGTCATAGCAGTATGCTATATATTTGTAATCTATGACATTTTGACATAAGTTTTGAGAAGTTTTGACATATGTAATGTGAAGGACAAGAAGGAGATCTTGAAGCAAGTAGCCATCTTCAAGACATTAGTTTTTAGACAAGTTTGAGAAGCATTCAAAGATATTAAGTTTATTCAGAATCAGTCAAGACTACCGAGCAGTACAGAGGAAAGATATCTACACATTAAGGTGATATATATTTGATATTTCATAGATCTGATTCATACAAGCATAAGTTGTCAATTACAAATACTTTCTATTATTCTCTAATCAATTATAGATACTTTTTGCTCATACAGAGTTAGCAAAAATCTCTTAACCAAGTACACACTCAAGAAGTGTTGTTGAAATCCTTTAACCAGGTAGATCTAGTTGACCTTATTATTACTCCTAACAAGGTAAGATCACCAAAAGTGATCACAACTTGTAGCCTTAACCGACATACTTTATTATCTACAGTAGTGAAGAATTTGTGGGTGTCATCCCCACCGCATTTTTTACCTTCTAACAAGGGTTTTTGCATAACCAAAATACTTGTGTTATGTGATTGAATTATTGTTTGTTTTCATGCAATTTACATTTACAAGTTAATTGAATGAATGGATTCAATTGGGTAGACTATCTTACTACTGTTTGCAGATTGAGTTTCAAGTTTAATCTCTCCATTCTAGTAGTCATTTGCCCGTCAAATTTAAGCCCATCAATGATGATGTCATCACTACATCATCCCTCTTCTCTACTCTTTTGGGGACTTTCAGAGCTACTTGTGGTATTTTGCTCATAACTTGAGCATACAGTGTCAAAATTGGGCAAACAAGATATCTTCGAAAAGCTCTTTTCGAGCTCTATCCAGATCTAGAGGTTTGAATTTCTGATTTTTCTTTTTTGATGGTGTTTTTTTTGGTCAAATCTAGAGGTTCAGTTTCACACTTCAAGAGCTCTATCTTGCACATCTGGATTCCATTTTGTACAAATGATATATTGTTGGAAAGCTTGTTCTGTAACCTTTCCAATGTTGTGAGTCATTTTTCCAAATTCTGCTCCAAGTATATTTTTTCAATTTTTTGCATTTCTGCACTCTGGTGAATATCTTGGATGTTTCAGGTCCTAGGATCTCTTCCTTTTGTGGAATGGATCTTCTTTGGTTGTTCTTTTGTTTTAGCATCCTTTATCTCTTATTTGAGTAGTGCATACTTCATTTTGTAGCATTATTTTATGCACACGCACTAAGATAAAGTGTCATTCTATTGCATGCTTGGGATCTTGAACATGTTTTGTGCTATTTCTACTCGCACTCCATTATAAAGCACCATGGGGGGTTTGATGTTTTCCTTTGTTTGTAATCTACCTTTGTCAAGTGAGTGTTCCTCCAATGACGTTAGTCTCAAGTATCTTTATTTGTGCTTGTACTCTCTCTGCACCTTCAATGTTCCTGGTTCTTCATCATGTTGTTCATATTGGACATTCTTTTTAGTGTACCTATTATACACTAAGTTTGCACCCTTGTCTCAAGCTCTCGTAGTCTTGATAACCTAGTATAACATGGGAATCATCTCCAGGTGTGGGACCTATGCTAACTGAGATGAAACCTCCAAATTCTAGGCTAGTTCCTCTTGGATAATCACCTTAATTTGCTTCTTGACATGAAAAGTAAAGACTCTTGGAGGGAAAGGGATAGAAGGAGTACTTGAAAGGGAAATAACTTGAAAGCAAACTACCTACTAGGTGATACACCGAAATTAGGGTATGAATTGTAGCATAGAGGGATAGAATCAATGAAAGGCTTAGGTCTAGTAGGTCACAACTTACTGAATAGGCTTTCATAAGTGTTTCATAGGAGGGCCTGAACATAAGACACAACCTATGACCTGCAAGCAGACATTCACTTCTGCAACTCGGTGTAGGATTGAGACAAGATTGTTAGGAGGCTAAATTATACCCACAAAAACATCTAAATCAAATCAAACACAATAACACACACAATTACAAAAAGTAAAAGGGATCAAGAACCCTAAGTTGTCATTGAAAACATGCATAGACTTCAATTCATTAAGAGATGATCCAAACAATGAAAGGATAGGGACAGAAAGAATGCCACAAATACCTTAAAGTTGCCTGAATAATCAATGGGAGATTACAAAGAGTAGAAGACCAAAGGGTAGAGAAGATACCATGGATAGCCTTCTAAGAAAGGATGACTTTCTTTCAAAAGTGGACTCTCTCTTTTAAAAAATGTGAACTCCTTCCACTCTGAGGCTCCAAAAAGAAATATATACCAACTCAACTACACGTAGGCAGGAGTCAAAAACCTAACTAGGGTTACATGGTTTTATAATACAATAATCAAACCCTAGCTATACTGATGACCCATTATCAAATTCTGAGAATGTCTGGTTGATCAGAGCATATCTTTCTTTGCGTGTTGATCCTACTGTACTGAACTCACCTGCAGACACAACAACCTCGACTCATCTACCCACCTACAACTCCACTAAGCCATGAAGGCTCACAATCTAATCTTATTTCCCTGGGTAACAGTACCATTCAAAAGGTGGCGCCAACTCTTTCTAGCACCTCCTGTTGTGAAAACACGGCAAAGGACCCTGCAGACGCCGGCCAACAGTCACTTCTATCATCTTCACAACCACAACCGTCCTGAGAATTTAATTCCTAAGCTACCCGACGTCGTGCATGGCTGAAAGAGTAGAAAAATAGCAAAACCCTCGCAGAGATATTCAAATTCAAATGTTAACGGCTAGCGGGTCTGAAATTAAAACACAACCGTCGATGCATAACTTTCCCGACAGATGAACGGCCATGATGCACTTGAAAACAGCTTGAAAACCCATCTCAAAAAGTCAAAGACCACATCGTCAATAGCACCCAATAGAAAATGAGCATGTCAGAAAAGACTGACACCTCAGAAGTCAAAAGAACCTGGACCTCACATCAGACGTGGTCGCATGATCGCAAGGGCAAGGAATATTCCTTGCGAACATGCGACCACTGCAGATCTTACTTCCCTGCCACCTCACTTAAGATACTCAGCCCCACTGACACATCTCCACTTGTTCAATTCGGTAGCTAATGAGGAGCGAGCACATTAGCACCTCTGACAGACACAGACCCACGACAAAGCCTTAGCGATAAAGCAGCATCAATGGTTGTTGCATGATCTCATGGCTTTGACACAACCCATGAGATCATGCACCAGTCATAGGATTAAAGTGACATAGTTTGCTAGGCCCACTCTAACAAAGTTCCAAATCACCACCCTCAGCCAATGAAAAGCCTCCACATAGGACGATGTGGCAGTGGACCCATTAAAGCTTTGCAGCACTGCGTCATAAGGAAGGATCAATGGTTGTCACAAGATCGCAAGCCTCTGATAGACCCTTCATGAACTTACAATGACCGTTGATCTTGCTGAATTGGGACCCCACATACTGAGACCACCAAAAATTTAGCAACTAAGCAACCAAAGGAAGAAATTAAGCTGCAGTCGCCAATTTGCCGAAAGGAAAAGATGACCACCGGAGAAATAAGAGAACCTGTGACCAGCCAATAGGATTAAAGTACACATGGGTATTTGAGGATCTTAAGTGGCTAAAAAAGTTAACAACCAAATGGAATGAAGGCTAGGGTTTGCAGGGTTTTTAGAGCACAACGGCTATTTTTATGAATTTTTTATCTTGCAGACCAGAGGATAGATTAAATTGCAGAGACCAGGAAAATAGACATAAAGCTATGAAATTTTTAGGGATGCTTGGCAAGGCAAAAATAGAGACCCTAGAATAGATTTTAGCCAAATTTGTATAGAATAGGAAAATTAGGGTAACATTTTGGAGATTTCTATTGGATGTCAGCCTGCTAGACATGGATCAGTGGCCTTGACATCAATTCCTTGGGCAATGGAGTCATTCTGAGCACAAAACTTTGACAAAGGGATAAAACTGAACTGGGAGGACGAACCTGTGCCCGAGCACTTCTTGGAAAGCAGGAAACTAACCTAGAAAATAGGGAAAGAAATAAGAAACACATATTTACAAGAATTACAGAGAGGGATTAACCTCAAAATAGGGCTTCAAGTGGAATCCATTCACTGATATTGGTAAGGCATCTCCTTTAAGAGTTGATAGCTGAAAAGCATTAGGTCCCCTGCACTCTATTATAACAAATGGTCCATTCCAAAAGGAGTCAAATTTTGTGTGCCTGCCAGGCCTTGATTTGAACTCATCCCACTTGAGGACTACATCTCCAATTTTGAAACTCCTAGCTTTAGCTCTCTTATCAAAACTTCTCTTGGTCTGGATCTGATGGAATTCCATGTCCTTCATGGACTTATCTCTAATTTCCTCTAATTCCATCAACTGAGCATATCTGATCTGCAAGGGATCCTCCTCTTCAAATAGGACATATTGGGTGGCCAAGTCCAAAGCTAGCAATTCAGTTGAAATGGACAACTTGGCCTCTTTACCATATACTAGCATGTAAGGAGAATTACCAATGATTTTCTTTGGGGTAATCCTATCTAGCCATAAGGTGAACTTCAGTTTGGTATGCCAATCCCTTTGGTTGTCTTACAGAGTTTTCTTGATTATCCTAATCAAGTTCTTATTAGTTGATTCTGCTAAACCATTGCCCTGAGGGTAATAATTGGAACTGGTATTCAGATAGATGTCATTCTTGACTGCCCATTCAGAGACTTTAAGGCCTGTGAATGCTAATGCATTACCAGATATGATGGAATCAGGAGTGCCAAACCTATGAACTATATCATCATAAAAACTTAAAACAGCACTCTCATTGGCTTCTTTTAAAGCAATTGCTTCTGTCCATTTAGTGAAATAGTCAGTTGTAGTAATTATCCATTTATGGCCTACAATAGATGGAGGATTGATCATTCCAATGAAATCTATGCCCCACTTCACGAAGGTTTGATCTATTCTGATTGGTTTGAGGGGAAGAGCAGCAAGTCTCTCTTTTCCTACAAACATGGCACACTTGATGCATTTTTTGACATAATCATGACTATCCTTAAAGATAGATGGCCAATAGTACCTGGCCCTCATGATTTTAAAAGTAGTAGTCTTAGGATTAAAATGACCACCAGCAAGTCCATCATGAAACTCAAATAGGACATCTATCTTTTCTGAATCAATACACCTTAGGAGGACACCATTGTGATCCTTCCTGAAAAGAACATCATCAATCAGTACAAAAGGAATAGATTGTAACCTGTAATACCTCCTTTTTGCTGAGTCTAGACATGTAGGACATTGCCCTGTCTTCAAATAATTGATCATATTAGGCAACCAGCTTGTTGCCTTGGCTTGTTTTCCAGTAGAATGCATCACCAGAGATGCATCCAATTGCTCTAATTTCTTTGAACTTTCATCCTCTGCCAAATGTTCACAAAGACCTCTTCCTCTAACCAGTGTGGTGGTCTGAATATCAATGTCATATTCCATTACCTTGGTGATCAAACCAGCTCTTTTCTCATTAAGGTCCTTAGAAAGCAAAAACTCTTTGACACTTGGATGAATAACTTTTAAATGTACCCTGCTATGGGTCAATAGATATCTAAACTTTTTAAGGCTCTTTACCACAACAAGCACATGTTTTTCTACAAAAGAGTATCTCTATTCATACTCCTCTAAACCTTTGCTAAAGAAAGCAATGGGTTGCTCCAATCCTTCTGAATTTTCTTGAGTCAACATTGCAGATATAGCATCATGACCTCCATAAGCATAAAGGATAAAATTCTTACTGAAATTTGGGTTTAACAGGGCAGGAGCTTCTATTAGAGCCTCTTTGATAGCCTAGAAATTGGCTTTCCCTTCTTTAGTCTAGCTGAAAGTTGAACTCTTCTTTAACATGGTTGTCAAAGGCTTGAGTAAATCTACAATATTAGGCAAGAACCTCCTAACAAAATTTATCCTTCCTATGAAAGATTGAAGGCTTTTCTTGTGATGTGGTAGGGGTAGCTCTAGGATAGCTGCAATTCTTTTAGGATCCACTATAATTCCTTTGTTAGATACAACATATCCTAACAATTTTCCTTCATGAACTGCAAACACACATTTCTTGGGATTAAGAGATATCCCAAATTCTCTACACCTTTCAAAAATCTTCCTCAAATGTTTGATATGGTCTGATGCATGCTTTGAATAGACAGCTATGTCATCTAAGTAGACTAGCACAAACTTGTACATGAGGCTTTTAAAGGCCATATCCATTGCCTTTTGAAATGTAGCACCTGCATTTGACAAACCAAAGGGCATCTTTTCATAAGCCATGGTTCCCCACTTGGTTGTAAATGCAGTCTTGTATTGATCCTCTTCTTTAACCAGGATCTGATTGTATCCTGAATAGCCATCCAATAATGAAAATCTCTCATATCCAGAGACACATTGTAGAATTTATTCCATGGAGGGCAGTGGATGGCGGTCCTTTAATGAGGCTTTGTTCAAATCCCTGAAGTCAACACACAACCTCAACTCCCCATTCTTCTTCCTGATAGGAACAAGGTTGGAAACCCAACTAGTATGCTTAATGGGGTAAATGATACCACCTTCTATCAATTTGAGCACCTCCTTATGCATAAGTGGCTCAAGCTTGGGATTAACAGGCCTTTGCTTTTGCCTCACTGGTTTGGCATTAGGCTCTAATTCAATAGTGTGTTGAGCAAGGGTTGGATCAAAACCTTTGAGGTCTTCATATTGCCATGCAAAAACATCACTGAATTCCTTAAATAACTGAGTGTAAGCTTGCTTTTCCAATTCAGTGTTCACCTTTCCAAATTGTAAGCTTTTACCTGGTTCCAACTCCAATTCAACACAATGTTCTTGTTGGACCACCAGGCCAACTTTGTTCTTCTTGACTTCATCATCCTTGTTGAAGATAGCTTCTAAGGTGACAAGACCTCTAGGTATCTTATTAGACTTAAGTTGTATCACCTGATCACCATAGTTCTATGATAACCTCTCTTGATTATGCCTTGAAAAAACATCTTCTTCAAACAAGAATTGCAGAATTTGTTCATCATTGTCAAACACCTACCAATTGACATCATTATCAGGAACAAAGGATCTGAAAATCACTTTGATATGTTGTTGATCTATTTCTTTTGAAACACTATTTGGAATATCATACTGAGATCCAACAGAAGCTAATCTATCTGCATTTTGATTTAGCTTCCTAGGGATAGCAACAATATTGAAAGCACAAAAATCTTCAATTGCATCCCAAACTCTATGTTTGTATGCTTTCATAGTATCATTTTTAGTTGCACTCATCCCTCTCACTTGGCTAACTACTAATTCACTGTCACCATAGACCTTTAAGGCTTTAAGCCCTCTTCTCCTAGCCCACTCTAGCCCATTCACAAGACTTTCATACTCTGCAATATTGCTAGTGTAGGAGAAACTGAACCTGAAAGCAGTATAATAATTTTCTCCCTTTTGGGGACACTAGCACAGCACCACCACCAGAACCATGTCTACTTCTAGCTCCATCAAAAAATAGTTCCCAAACCTGATTGTTCTAATCTTCTGAATCAGTTCTTCTTTGAGAAGGCTTGGTTCTATGACTCCACTTTCTTGTATCAAATAACTTCCCAAACCAAAATCCCAAACTAGATTTTCTTGGCCTCTGCAGCTCTTTCATCTAGTAAAATATCAGGGATACTTTCTATCTTAGTGTCTGCTTCTCTAATGGTTTGGAAGTCACTATTATCAAATATGGGGCAGTTTACATTGATGGTATTGGACCCATATGGCTCTATATGGTGTGCTACCAATTCCTCTGATTTAATAGTGACCTTGGTCCCATACCTTGTGTGAAATAACATGTGAGACCAATCAGAAGATAGGTAGCCTCCTATCTTGGCTGTGAACTCTCTTGATAAACATATGGTGAATAGGGCAGGGAGATCTATGATATATATGTCAAGGAGGATGGAGAAATTAGGACTTGCATGGAGGATCAGACTAGTATCCTTGGCCACACCTATAGTGCTAACTGAGGATCCATCAAGTTGTGTGACCTTCTTTTGGAAAGGTTCATATTTGAGTCCTAATTGGTCAACTACTTTCTTGGGCATTACAATGCTAGTAGCTCCACTATCTACCATGCAATTATGTACTAAAGACTTTCCAATAATTAGAGATACATAAAAGGGAGGTGGTTTTGAGTTCCTACCTTGCATGGTATTGGCCTTGGAGTTGCTACTTGGAACCTCCTATTTTTTATCAGTGTTGACCAACACTGGCTTTGTAGCTTCTTTGGCAGGCTGACGAGTTGATACCTCTGTCATAGCTTTCTTCAGGATCTCAGGTTGCCCTGGAATAGACAAAGAGTCCCACATGGACATGGCAATGTTGACCTTCTTCATGCTATCAACAATGTTGAAAGGTGTCATAGCATGTACCTTTTGTTGTGCTTTCACCATGGTAGGGTCCATCTCCTTGAGGATTTGATCTCCTTTTCTTGTAATGACAGGAGCCTTCTTAGGCATGGTGGGAGTAGTTTGTTGTAATGGATCTACAGATGTAGTGGCTTTAGTACCAGAGTCTGCTCTCTCCATGTCTTGAGCTCTTCTCTTTGCTCTTGTATAGGCAACAAAAGCAACTTCATCGTTGACTCCATTGAAGTATGGTTGCTCCCAATTGAAAAGAGTAGTCTCACTCTCTTGTGATTCTTGTTGAGGGACTGATCCACTGGATAAGGCCTCTGATTGAACATGGGTAGCATTCTGAACCATTAGGGCTTGATTCATCCACCCATTCGAACATGTAGCTTGATTGTGAGGTTGATTACAAGGAAAGCACCATTCGTTATCCATAGCCATATTATGTTGACTAGGCACCATTTCTCTAACTGGATTTGTAGAATTTAAAGGCACAAGGTTATATGGTTGGAATGGTCTTTGATTAAAATTTTGCCTTTGTCATTGATATCCTCCTTGGTATGGTGGCCTATTTTGTTGATAAGGTTGTCCCTGATTCTGATATTGTTGACTAGGACTTTGGCCTTGTGGCTGAAAGGGTGGTCTGATTCCTTGACCTTGTTTCTTCAAATTGGTAACCTCCTTGGTTAGAGTTTGTAGAAAATTTGTCATTTCTTGCATACTAGTTTGCTGACTACTCTTTATTTCTTGTAACTCCTGAGAGAAACTTGCCTTCTGCTCTTGACCACTAGTATTGGCCTAAGGTGCTAGTATGGTAGGAATAGGAGTAAATGGGGGTACTTGGGTAGGTGCAATGGGTTGAAGGCTAGGAAAAATAGGCATAGGTGGTCTTCTTTGTATCACACCTACTTGAATCAAACAATTTTCAGCTCTGACAGCTATGTCAAAAGCCTGGGGTAAAGAAGTACCACCCATTGACTGTATCATGATAGATATTTGTCCATTTAGACTCTGCAAGAAATAAAGCAAGGCATGATCAGCAGAAGGCCTCACTGAGATTGGAATCCTATTCCATGTTTTGAGGAATCTACTATTGTAATCTGTCATTTGTTCTTGAGGGTCTCTCTTAATGGTTGTCAATTGCTCTACCAAAGACAAGTTATCTGATTTATCCTCAAAATGTTTACTCAATGCATCTCCTAACTCATCCCATGAAGTAATGGAGCCAATAGTTAAAGTTCTAAACCATTCAAGAGCCTTACCTTTTGAAGAGGTTGCTAATAACTTTGTGGCCACATCTTCTTGGGTTATGTTGTGTATGTTGCAAATAGTGGTCACATCTCTTATGTGCTCAAAAGCAATTGTCTGCCCTTCACCTATGAAATCAGGCAAGCTCTTTAGTGCCACCAGGGGCACATCATGATGTACAGCAAAAGTCAATGGACTCCCCTGGTTGAAAGGTGCAAAGGCAAACTGCCTAGCCATTGTAGGAGCTATGATTTGAAGATTAACAACTATATGAGTTGTATTTGCTACTGGACTTGAATCTTCTTCTAGATCTTTGGTTAGAGATCTGCCTCTTCTTTTGGAATGAAAGGGCAAAGGCCTCCTTTCTATAGTATCAGGAGGTGTAGACTGTACTCTCCTTGCAGGAGATGTTCTTTGAGTTTTTCTACCCTTATAACTTCTTTTAGAGGGCAACTCTAAAAATTTAGTAGGCTTTGAGCTCCTAGTCTCAATCTTTCTCATAAACTTTGAACAAGTTTAGCCTGAATCTGTGAAATCAATGGAGTTGCCAGATATACTTGATAGAACAACTTCTAAAAGTCTGTATTATGCAATCTGTATATCAGAGATGACATAATCTTCAAATAATGAACTTCTTTTGTAGTCCCACCAGGCGTGCCAAAAATGTTATACACTAAGTTTGCACCCTTGTCTCAAGCTCTCATAGTCTTGATAACCTAGCATAACATGGAAATCATCTCTAGGTGTGGGACCTATGCTAACTAAGATGAAACCTCAGATTCTAGGCTGGTTCCTCTTGGATAATCACCTTAATTTGCTTCTTGACATGAAAAGTAAAGACTCTTGGAGGGAAAGGGATAAAAGGAGTACTTGAAAGGGAAATAACTTGAAAGCAAACTACCAACTAGGTGATACACCAAAATTAGGGTATGAATTGCAGCATAGAGGGATAGAATCAATGAAAGGCTTAGGTCTAGTAGGTCACAACTTACTGAATAGGCTTGCATAAGTATTTCATAGGAGGGCCTGAACATAAGACAACCTATGACCTGCAAGCAGACATTCACTTCTGCAACTCAATGTAGGATTGAGACAAGACTGTTAGGGGGTTGAAGTATACCCACAAAAACATCTAAATTAGATCAAACACAATAACACACACAATTACATAAATTAAGAGGGATGAGGAACCCTAAGTTGTCATAAAAACATGCATAGACTTCAATTCATTAAGAGATGATCCAAACAATGAAAGGATAGGGACAGAAAGAATGCCACAAATACCTTAAAGTTTCTTGAATAATCAATGGGAGATTACAAAGAGTAGAAGACCAGAGGGTAGAGAAGATACCACGAATAGCCTTTTGAGAAAGGATGACTTTCTTTCAAAAGTGGACTCTCTCTTTTACAAAATGTGAACTCCTTCTGCTCTGAGGCTCCAAAAAGAAATATATACCAACTCAACTGCACATAGGTAGGAGTCAAAAACCTAACTAGGGTTACATGGTTTTACAATACAATAATCAAACCCTAGCTGTACTAATGACCCATCATCAAATTTTGAGAATGTCTGGCTGATCAAAGCATATCTTTCTTTGCATGTTGATCCTATTGTACTGAACTCACCTATAGACACAACAACCTTGACTCATCTACCCACCTACAACTCCACTAAGCCATGAAGGCTCACAATTTGATCTTATTTCCCTGGGTAACAGTGTCGTTCAAAAGGTGGCGCCAACTCTTTCTAGCACATCCTGTCGTGAAAATGCGGCAAAGGACCCTATAGACATCGGCCAACAGTCACTTCTATCATCTTCACAACCACAACTGTCTAGAGAATTTAATTCCTGAGCTACCCAATGCTATGCATGGCCGAAAGAGCAGAAAAATAGAAAAACCCTCGCAAAGATATTCAAATTCAAATATTAACGGCTAGCGGGTCTGAAATTAAAACACAACCGTCAATGCATAACTTTCCCGGTAGATGAACGGCCACGATGCACTTGAAAACAACTTGAAAATCTCAAAAAGTCAAAGACCACGTCATCAGCAGCACCCAATAGAAAATGAGCACGTCAAAAAAGACCGACACCTCATAAGTCAAAAGAACCTGGACCTCGCATCGGACGGTGGTCGCATGATCGCAAGGGCAAGGAATATTCCTTGCGAACATGCAACCACCACAGATCTTACTTCCCCACCACCTCACTTAAGATACTCAGCCCCACTGACACATCTCTACCTGTTCAATTCAATAGCCAATGAGGAGCGAGCACACCAGCACCTCTGACAAACACAGACCCACGACAGAGCCTTGGCGATAAAGTAGCATCAACAACTGTCGCATGATCGCATGGCTCTGACACAACCCATGAGATCATGCGCCAGCCGTAGGATTAAAGTGACATAGTCCATTGGGCCTACTCTGACAAAGTTCCAAATCACCACCCTCGGCCAATGAAAAGCCTCCACATAGGATGACATGGTAGTGGACCCACTAAAGCTTTGCAGCACTGCATCATAAGGAAGGATCAACGGTTGTCGCAAGATTGCAAGCCTCTGACAAACCCTTCGCAAACTTATGACAACCGTTGATCTTGCTAAACTAGGACCCCACATACTAAGACCACCAAAAATTTAGCGACTAAGCGACCAAAGGAAGAAATTAAGCCGCAGTCGCCAATTTGCTGAAAGGAAAAGATGACCGCTAGAGAAATAAGAGAACCTGCGACCAGCCAATAGGATTAAAGCGCACATGGGTATTTGAGGATCTTAGGTGGCCAAAAAAGGTAATGACCAAATAGAATGAAGGCTAGGGTTTGCAGGGTTTTTAGAGCACAATGGCTATTTTTATGAATTTTTTATCTTGCAGACAAGAGGATAGATTAAATTGCAGAGGCCAGGAAAATAGACATAAAGCTATGAAATTTTTAGGGATGCTTGGCAAGTTAAAAATAGAGACCTTGAAATAGATTTTAGCCAAATTTTTATAGAATAGGAAAATTAGGGTAACAGTACCTATCATTACTCCCTTGTCAGCATTATGGGGGTGTTTCTACTGATCGTTCTTCTACTTCCTTGGTTTGATAATGTGAGTTATGTATTTATTATTTGTTCCTATGTACTAGGTGGATGCAATGGTTGGGTACCTATGCATTTTGGTGAGATGGATCATTTACCATACAGACACTCTTTCTTTCCTATTTTTGGAGGCACTCTTCCATCTTTGATTGATCAGCTCTTCAAGCTTTGGTGTTTTATACCATCTGTATCTTTGAGTTCAGTTGTTTGCCTTTGTTTGCCTCTTGATTCAAGTAGTGTCATTTGAGGGCACTCATGTAGATTACAGTCTTCACTACCTGGTCATATTTTAGTGGAGGATCTTTAGATCATCAGTTACTTCTTAACATAGTTTGCAGCTTCTTGCTTCAATGATGTTCTACATGTTCATCATTGAACTCCTATTTTCTAGAACATTCCCTAATTTTGGAGGCTTCTTCAATCCTTCAGAGTAGTCTTTATCTCTTTTTGGAGTAGAGCTTTTCCCATGTGGTTTTCTCTATTTATCCTCTTTTACAGAGACTCTCTTTTGTACTTGGGTACCTCATCAGGCCATGTTGTCGAGACCCCTTTTTTTTGCTTTCAGCAATGTAGTTTCATTTGCTTTCTTCTTGCATTGTTTGTAGCTGCTTCATTGCTCATCTTAAGAGGGGGTGTTAGAGTAAAGTATTAATTTAATTATGTTAATTAAATTAACTTTACTCCCTTCTTAAGATTTCACTTTATGCACTTGCAAATTAGTCATTTTATAATTAAAACACTCATGCATTAGTCATTTTATATTTTAAAAACTCATGTATTAGTCATCTTATTTTTAAAACATGCATGCATTAGTCATGTGTTGGTTAACATTTTGTCCTCCTTTAAGATTTATACCTTTGACTCTCTAAATACCCAATGTGTAGAGAACAAAATGATGTCACCAACGATTGGGTCAGTGTAAGTCATCTATCACTGCCCTCTGAATTGACAGGTACAGCTCCCTGAATATGCAATGAATGTGTTTTTATCTATCATCAGATTGTTTCTTATAGGATTTAACCAAATTGTTTGTAGGCACAAACAATTCAGGCAGGGAAAGAGTAGACAATCTATAATCCCAATGGAATTTTGATCACAGATTATCATGAAGTCTATTATTTAACTTAAACCTACCTCATCTAAGAATGCATATCTACTAATGAGAATAGAAGCAGAATCATATATAGATAGCAAATAGAATTGCTTATACTGCAACTACTAATCATGAAATGGAATTCAAGCAGGAATCACAGCTCCATACATAATTGTAATTTCTATTCAGATGCATCTAAATAACAAGGTGAATAGGAGAAGAATCATACATGAAAGGTAAATGGAATTACTTTCACTGCAATTACAAACATGAAATGGAATCCAGCAAGCAATTACAGCTTCATATATAACTGTCCTGTCTATTCACATGCAAATGAAAACTACTGGTTCAACAAACATGAAAACCCAGCAAAGTAAATGGAATCACTTATGCTACCCTTACAAGTTTTCCGACCCTCACACTGAGTTTCTTTACAAAATATATAGGTTTTACAATACATCAGGCTCATAGGAGCCAATGACCTTCCCTCTCCTTTGAATACAAAGAGACAAAGCATTAAGAAATAAACTCTTCCAATCTGAGAACTTGAAAGGTCACTATGGAATCTGAAACTCTTCATCTCCAACCAGCATTTGTTGAGCTGAATCCATTGCGCTTCTAGAGTTGAATCATCTTCCAACAACAGTCAATCGGTTATACCACTGCATCCAACCTTTTTCAAACAGTTCAGAAATACTTAGCACGACCTTATCTGACATAAGGGCTTTATCATCACTACCACCTATGGCAACCCTTGGCACATCTACTGGGCCTCGAGCTACAGCATACAACATTTTTAGCATTGTATTCCTTCTTTTCCTAACCATGACCTCAGTCGACATGTTGATAACACTGTGTCAATAATCTGTTGTTCTCACCTTCGATGTTCCATTGGATTATATTATCTTTATTCCCTTTAAGTCTTAGGTCCCACTTGACAAGTTTCTCATCGAACGGTGATTCTCAACCAATCAAAAGCCTCCAACTGTGCACCCCTATCAGTGGACTCATGTTGTCGCATGATCGCATGGCAATATTTCAACTCTTGCGATCATGCGACTGCTCTATCCTTATCGCATCTGCGTTGTTAGCATATATAGGTTCTCTTTTTGCCTTGTCACATGATCACATGAGGAAAGAATATTCCTCACGATCATGCACTAGCCGTAGATCCTCTACATCTAATAGAACTCAACACTAGCCGGGTCCATAGGACAGATGGCAGTCGGTCATAATCCTTTTGCACTTTATCATGTCCAAAAACTTAGAATATCGGCCCCACCTAATAGATTCTCATCGGACGGTGGGTGTATGATCTGATGGGCTCACAAGATTCTACGAGATCATACGCCATCTGTATATTTTGAATCTTAGCCGATGTTGTAAAAATATGACCCCACCTGAATATGTGGCAAGATCCCATTAACCCGCTAAGCAAAGGTGACGTAATAAAGACAAAATGGGAATTGTAGATTCTGCATCTCAAAAGATTACCACCGCAAGCGACTTTCCTCAGACCCATAGGGACACGCATATGCATCTCACAAATTCACAAAGCATCTTCCTTCCCATAGCGACTAAGTGACTACCATTGATTCGGCATCGCAAGAAAACCCTTTCCGGACCCACCAGGCTACGTGTCTTCATCCTGCCAAGCATGATGACTTACGTTGTCACATGATCGCATGGTATTATTTTAATTCATGTGATCATGCGACCGCCCTATGATTGGCTTGCGGGGATACATCATATTTTTTTAATTTAACCTTTCCTGTCTTTCTGTTGACTTTTCTTATCTGCACGGGCTTCCATTGTCGCATGATCACATGGTATTTTTTTACCTCATGCGATCATGCAACTGCTCTATCAACACTGTTCTTCGATCCCATTATATTTTTAGTACCTGATTCATTGCTATCTCTGATCAATATAAGTAATCCAGTACTTAGTTTGGTTTGGCACATGTTCAAGAGCTAGAAATGTAATATATGTGATAGTTGTTTGATGCATAATGTAGAACATAATACAATGATTGAGCTTCTTGTTATTGCAAAGTCTTCAAATTCAGTAATGTACTAAAATCTTGATTTTCCTACCAACATTGCTTATGTGTAATGTACCAAACTGTAACATTCCCCATATTCAAGATGCCACATCTTCATTTTGATCATAATGCAACCTATGGATTAATGAGTCACAACATAAAGGCTGACAGGATTATGTGACCGAATCATTCACCATTTTATTTATTTCATCTTCAAAAGACACTGAATACAACCAGATCTTTGACTATCCCAAATTCTGCTATTATCATCAAATCATACAATGCAATGCTATCACCTTCTTGATACTGGGATAAATAGTATGTCCTTCTGAGGTGATTACCTTAATTATTTTGCATTAGGAGGCTTTCGAAAACTGAATCTAAGTTCATGTCTGTCCAAACTTTACTTCTGAAAATTGAATCAACTTTCTTCTGATTCCTTGCAAGTGCCTGAAGATCATGACTTGGAATCATCATTTCTCCTGAGAAAAATTACCAATCAAATCATGTTATTCTTGCCAGGTAGGTATCTATCACTTACCCATGATGACAAGGTTTTCAAGGCAACCCACCCGGCTTGAAGCAAGAAGGCAAGGAACCCTGGCAAGAATAGCCTATCTTAGAAAAGTTAGACCTAGACACCAGACTTGACAAGACCACATGACTCCAACATTGCCAAAAAATGGGTGACTGAAAGTCAGACAACATTATGTAATAATTAAATTAATTATTACATGCACTTTTTCTTTTTAGGGTTTTAGATTTCCTTTATAAGGATCGATCTCCTTTGTATCTTCATTGAAGAACATTCATTATTATTGAATTGCAACTTTTGTTTTTGCACATCAAGAATGTATCCTCTTTCATGGATCCTTGTGTTCAGGCCTCCATAGTTGTTTGCTTCTCTCTTATTTCTCTGACAGGTGTTTGCATGCAGGTGTTCTTGGGAGCTACGGGTTGTTTTCTCATCAACTCCAACAATATTTATTATAGTTTTTGAAATCTTCAAGTATACTTATGATTTTATTTAGTATTTTATATATATATATATATATATATATATATATATATATATATATATATATATATATATATATATATATATATATATATATATATATATATATATATATATTCATATCCTTAAATTATGTGGACGAGCTGAAAAAAGGGTAGTTACGACTCATAGTAGAAATTATGGAGGGAGATGAAACAATTGATTGACTAATTTTTATCTCTGAGGTGGCCTATAACGGTGGCACACAAACTTAAATTAACAACTTCTTTCATTCGAAAATGATCGCATGTCGAACCCATCACCATAGAATATTGAAAAAAATGCAAGATTAAGAAAGAAGAAAAAGAACGCAGAAATACAAAGTGAAGATTTGGAAGAAAAAAAAGGAAGGCACACAAATAATTTGAGGAGGAAGGTTTTCGCACTAGCTAGATACCAAAGAGATTAATCATCCAGGGAGAAGAGTCATAGCAGTCTCCACGATATACAGACTAATATTTCATGTTCCAAATCTTTATGTTAATTTACTCTTATGATAGGGTTGTTTATGAAATTAACTAAAATTAGAGGGTCTTTGACACTCTATTTTCATTTGCATTTTATTGTATGTTTTTCTTTGTTATGCTAAGAGTTGTTGATCAATTCCTCTAATAGAGGTGAGCTAAATAAATCCATCATTGTTCTATACTTTACAGTCTCTTAAAATGATATTCTTCTATGTCTATGTATAAATTGTTGTCTCCTTAACTAGGTTTGTAAGGATCAATCTCTACTTAGATCAAATTTCCATCTATAGAATTTCTTGTTAAAAATGTGTGCTTCTCCATTATGGTGGTAACAATAGTTGAACAATTTTGTTGATGGTAACCAAGCTACTTTGTGGTTTGGTGCTAATGTTAGATTTAGACTCTATGGATTGATACTAATGCCAAACAATGAAATTTTGTACAGATGATACCAAGAATAGGTTTTATATACCAAATAATCTTTCATTGAAGCTAGACTCATTTTAAGCCTTCCAAATCTATGATAAAATGTCTCCTTAAAATGCATATTTTGGGGTTTAATGGCTTATACACCATTTGATCTATAATTTTGTTTTTCATTAACTTGTTCCTTGATTTTTTTGTATTGAATTCTTTATATCTTACATCAATTTTCATAATGTTTTTCAAATATATTTAAACCTCTGTTAAAATGATAACTTCTTAATACATATCATAGCTTATTTCTAGCTCTAAGGCACCAAACTGTGTGATGAACTTGGCCATTTTTAGTAAATGTTTCTTGTTCCTTAAAGAAGTTGCCTATGCTTTATGTTCCTTTATGTTATGTTTATTTTCCTCTTACCATAGCTTGTATTTATATATATTTATCTATTGGATTGAGAGCAGTAAAATTAGAAAAATAACGTGCAATCAAGTCTTGTTAAGGAAATCGTAGATGTCAGTTAAATGAATATGTTGTCTTGAGTAAATGAGTCTCAAAGAAGATTCCTGCATACATGCATATCATATGTTCTTTTCCTTCAATGAAATATTGAAGTGTGTGTAGTTTGAAATATGGTTTAAATTGAGGGATAGTTGTTTCCTTTAGTGTTATCGACTCTATGTTTGAGATAAAGTTGAGTTGTAAGTTATTATTTAAAATTTGTTTGAGAATATAATATTATAATTATTTAGGCATGAATCCCTACCTTTGGACAATTGAATCCTTTTAACCATAAAACCCTCTGATAATGTGGAAATTCAAAAAATTTGAATCGGTTTCAAACCATGGACTTTTATTTGATTGATGAAACTCACTTCCATAATTCTAATCATGAATTATGGAGATTCCTACATATGTAGGAAGAATTTGGAAATGTGTAAACATTACAAATCTACATGGCTATAGGTATTGATAGACAGAGCCACCATTATTTGGTTCCTATGTTTTTTTTTTTCCATAATTCTAATCATGAATTTCCATAATCCTAACTAGATTTGCCGACATAAGTTTTTAGCCAGTTGTAAGTTTGGTTGGATAGGTCGAGCCGGGGAAGCTAGTCGACCGGTTTGATGTTTTATTTCCATATATAGATAGGGGGCTCCGAGTAACTAACTATAGTTAAGCATGAACTATAGGCATTCATTTATCTCATTGATTGTGGGATGGGTGGGATGGCCTATATATTCAATGGGTAGTAGCTATAGTTGGAGCTACCCGGCTATCCGGCCCTTATAATAGTAGGGCCTGGGTGGGCCCATAGAATTTGAGGCTGATCGATGGATGTCTCCCCGATGGCAGGATAGTTCGACGTTGTTAACCTGGGTATTCTCATCCGATTATCGGTAGCCCTACTATTCTATGGCGGGGCATGTTACGTATAGAATCTGAAGAATAGAATAGAGGGCCCATAGGGCTGGGCCCTTTAGAATAGTAGGGCAGTTGGGGCCCTTTAGAATAGTAGGGCGGTTCGTCAGTCATGTGACCAAGGCCCCTAACTCACCATCAAAATGAGGCTCAATTGATCACTGGTTGCTTAGGGCCTTTAGAATAGTAGGGCAGTTGGGGCCCTTTAGAATAGTAGGGTGGTTCATCAGTCATGCGACCAGGGCCCCTAATTCACCATCAAAATTCACCCTACCAATTCACCAAATTGCCTAACTAAACTATATTGGCCCTACCTTCATACAGGCACCATCACTGATAGAGTAGCAAATAGTTGCCTATAGAATAGTAGGGGCCAATAGCAGAGATAGAGACAGTCTCAGATCCTCCGGTTTCAGACTAGTTTGAGAGTCAACATCCATAAGGTTGGCTTAGAAGGAAGAGACGCTAGGCAAGGCCCCCCATAGATTATAAGGGCTCTGGAGTAAGTAGGTTCTTCGACTGCACCTGGGACTGGATCCACTTGAACTTAAACTGGGTCAACAAAGTGCACTCAATCTACCATCGGAATCAACAAACAATGGCACATCAGACAGAGTCACCCTACCCCTACCCCTATATTATAAAGGGCCCCAACCCCCCTACTATTATAAGGCTAGCAAGCTGATTAATGGTAGCTAGCGAGCTGATGCCATTAACTGGTAGTCGGTATCTCCCCTACCCCCTTTCAATAGTAGGGGCCAGAAGACTGGGGTAAAATTTCCATGAATTTTTTTTAGCTCTTTACTTATGTGGTAAAATTCTAAGAAAGTTAGTTTTTATATATGGTATTATAGTTATGTTTAAACTCTAGGACCTTGGTCTACTATTGCTAAATTTACATAATTTTACTTGGTTTAGGATCTAATCACTTGCCATGAATACTAGAAATAGTAACAAGGCCAGAACTAGCAATGATTTGAATAATGAGCCAAATCAGAGGCTAGATTAGATCATATCCCTCTTGACTCAATAGGGGAACATCTTGTAGTAGCAATGTGATCGTATGGATTATCTTAAGAATGATTTGAGGGGTAGGTAGAATGAGAATCATCAGAATGAGAAAGAACAGAGGAAGAGGGAAGAGGATTTGAGACTAGAGGCTTAGAGGAAATAGGAAGACGATCTACGATTAGAGGCGCATAGGAAACATGAAGAGGATAGGAGGAATGAGGAATAGCTAAAAGGAGAAGCTAATCATAGGATTGTAGAACTAGCCAATAACATGGGTGAAACTACAGAAGAGCTTAGTAAAGACCTCAAGAAGGTCATTCCTCCTACCTTTAATGGTAAGACTATTGGTGATGACATGTAGAGGCTTGGATTATTTCCATGAAGAAATAATTTCATGTTCAGAATCTTTCAGGTGAATCTAGGGCTATGTGGGGTGCTTTCTAGTTGATTGGTGAAGCTGCCACATGGTCGGGTAAAAAAATGGCAGAGCATAGATTGTATCTTGGAGAGATTTCATGAGAGGCATTCTCCTAACTTTTTTGCAAGAGGTGACCTTACCACATGTATATTTTGATTGGAAGTTGGATGATTTTCAAAACTTGATTTAGGGTGTTTTGATTGTTACATAGTATCATGGAAGGTTCTTTCACTTGGTTAAGTATGTTCCTCAATACCAGCAGGACAAGAGATTTAGAACTCGCAAGTTAATTCTATGGTTGCATCCTGAGATAGGATCATGAGTTGATATGCATGAACCTAAAATGATGGATTTTTCTTTCAGGAAGGCATGAAGATAGGAACAAAAATTACAGTAGATGCCTACAATGAGAAAAAACCAGAGACCTAATAATTCCCAAGGTTTTAAGAGGAAGTTTTAAGATAATAAACAAAAGAGTGGTGGATATCAACAAGTTTGGAATATGAGAGGAAAAGGTTGAGGGAATCATGGAAGGAATTCCAAATATAGCACTCAGAATTGTAATTGAGGTAATAATAGGAATGGTAATAACAGGAATGACAACATGAGGAACATGCCCGAGGGAAGATAGGGACCCCATGATGGTTTCTTTGTATGTGGAGGTGAACACTGTGCTAGCTCATGTCCTCAGTATATAGCCCATAAAGATGGGAAAGGACCACAACCTCAACATCATATTCATGCAGTTTTTTATCACATGCAGGTTGGTTTCTATGATACCCCTAGTCAATTGGTTGGTAATATTTTTGGTCATAATGTTTCTATTTTGATAAATATTGGTGCTACTGAATGTTTTATAGATCCTAGAGTTATATCTATCTTACTAGTTAGAGAAAGATATATGCCTAAGCTATGGATAGTAGAATATGGAAATAGGGAAGAGCATAGCCCATGGATCATTGTTTAGCTTGCAATGAGTTGGAACTCGAACAAAGATTTATAATGCAAGTAAACCTATATGTAACCCCATTGGGTTCATATGATTTCATTTTGGGTATTAACTAGTTAACTAAGCATAATGCAATTGTAAAGTATAGAAACAAATATGTTGAATTCCTTAATGATGTAGGGAAACCTATAGTAGTTAAGGGTATGAAAAGACCCATTGAGCTTAGACAGATTTCTACTATACATTTGAAGAAGGCTAAAAGGAAGGGGTGCGTGATGTACATAGAACTTGTCAAAAATCCTCCCTATTTAGATGAGTATCCTACAGTGTAGGAACTTCAAGATGTCTTTTCAGAGGAATTACCTAAATTACCTTTGAAGAGGGAGTTTGGTTTCTTCATTGATCTAATTCCTAGAACTCAGCCACAATCTAAGGCTATGTATAGAATGACAACCATAGAGATATATGAGCTTAAGGTCCAGCTACAAGAACTTTTGGATAAAGGGTTCATACGCCCTAGTGTATCACCATGGGGAGCCCTAGTGACCTTTGTAAAGAAGAAGGATGGTACCTTATAATTATGCATTGATTATAAAATGATTAATAAGGTAACCATAAAAAAATACCCTCTCCCTCAGATAGATGAACTATTCAATCAGATGAAGGGAGAAATTATGTTCTCTAAGATTGATTTGAGATTTGGATATCATTGGCTCTGGATCAAGGAAGAAGACATATCTAAAACTGCATTTAGAACTCAGTATGGGCATTATGCATTTTTTGTCCTACCTTTTGGTTTGACAAATGCTCCTGCAACTTCTAAGAATTTGATCAGGGATTGTTTGGATAAATTTATGGAGATATTTATTGATGACATATTGATTTATTCTAATAATATGGAGGAGCATGAGGAGAATTTACGTATAGTCTTACAGTGTCTAAGAGACAAGAAAATGTATGGTAAGCTATCGAAGTATTCTTTCTATCAAAAAGAGATACATTACTTGGGTCACATCATCTTTGCAGATGGAATTCTAATAGACTATGCTAAGATTAAAGCTATTCTTGAATGGTCAGCTCCTCAGAATGTGAGAAAGTTAGAAGCTTCATGGGACTTACTGGTTATTATAGGAAATTTGTGGATGGATTCTCAAAAATTACAACTCCTATTACATCCCTTCATAGAAAAGAGAAAAGATTTGAGTGGATAGATGTATGTGAGAGAGATTAATTATAGTTATTGAAATATAAAATCACATCCACTCATATCTTGATCATACCATATCCAAATGGGTAGTTCACAGTGATTATAGATGCTTCAGGTGAATGTCTTGGAGGTGTATTGATGTAGGATGGAAAAGTAGTGGCTAATGAGTCATGGAAGTTAAAACAATATGAGAAAAACTATGCACCACATGATTTTGAGTTGGTTGTGATTTTTTATCCTTTACTAATGTGGAGGCATTACATGTTGGGTAAACCTTTTGAGATAAAAAAGGATCACATGGGACTGAGGTATATCTTCACTCAACCCAACCTCACTAGTACATTTGACCTAGTTTTTCTACCAAAAATTTCGACCAAAAAATAAAAAGGTTTTTCTTGGTTGGATTATAGAAGGAAAACTTTGTTTTTTTAATTTTATTTATGCATGTGTTTGTCGAAATATCGACAAATTCCATGGTGGTCAAAATTTCGACAAACACGGGCATAACTTTTTTTTTTAAAAGGTAATTTCATTTTCCATTTCATTATTCCCGGTTGATGAATTAGAAGGGCAGCGCGCGCATGAAGGAGATACCCAACTATTTAATTTACTGGCCTATGCAATTAGATAAAGGTTTCTCTTCTAAGACTTTTGCAAAATCTCCTCTGCTCTAGATGCACGGGTACCTCAACTATTATACTATTTTCCTTTTTAAACCCTCAGTGCAAATGAGAGAAATAAGAACACCTGTAAATAAGAACATATATGTTGAAAACTCATATGTTCTCTCAGTGCAAATGAGAGAACATATGAGTTTTATGAATTTCTATGTACATAGACCACGTATTTGAGGTTTTTCTTACCTGATTTCTTGATATTTCATAGATGCACTTGACATTGTCTTTGTAGTACATTCTTCTTTTCTTTTCTATGTATTGAACAAGGGCTTCCTTAAATGTTCTTATTTCTGAGTGTTTAATATAATGAAGGGTTTGAGATCATGTGTCTATCTGCGAGTTTATGCATAGGATTCCTTATATTGTTGAAAACCCTCAGTGCAAATGAGATAAATAAGAACACCCGAAAATAAGAACATATATGTTGAAAACTCATATGTTCTCTCAGTTCAAATGAGAGAACATATAAGTTTTATGAATTTCTATGTACATAGACCATGTATTTGAGGTTTTTCTTACCTGATTTCTTGATATTTCATAGATGCACTTGACATTATCTTTGTAGTACATTCTTCTTTGCTTTGCTATGTATTGAACAAGGGCTTCCTTAAATGTTCTTATTTCTAGGTGTTTAATATAATGAAGGGTTTGAGATCCCGTGTCTACCTGCGTGTTTATCATAAGATTTCATAAACAGTTGTCCCCAGTTCCAAAGCTCCAACTTGACCATAGGCAGGGAGTATGCTAGTAAAGGTTGAGAAGTCTGGCTTTACATCCACTAGTTGAATTTTCTTTAAAGTTTCTAATGCCTTTTCAACAAACCCATTTTGAACATATCCTCCAATCATGGCAATCCATGAGAAGAAATCTCTTTAAGGCAATCTATCAAACAATTTACGTGCCTTGTCTATGTTTCCACATTTAACATACATGTCTACTAAGGCACTGACAACTAAAACATTTGATAAAAATCCCCCCTCCGTTATGCTTTGATGGATATCAATGCCTTGTTCCAGAGCTCCCATTTTGTCACAGGCTGGAAGGATCCTTGCAAAGGTTGTGGAATTTGGCTTTACACTTGCTAGTTGCATTTGTTTAAAAGTTTCTAGAGCCTTTTCCACAAATCCATTTAGTTCATAGCCTGCAATCATTGTAGTCCATGAGACCACATTTCTTTGAGGCATTTTGTCAAACAGTTGACGTGCCTTGTCTATCCTTCCACATTTTGCATACATGTCTACCAGGGAGCTTGCAACTATAACATCTAACAAATGTCCCTCTTCCATTATCGTTTGATGAATGTCCATACCCTGTTCCAAAGCTCCCATTTTGACATAGATTGGAAGGATGCTAGCAAGGGTTGTGGCATTTGGATTTACACCTGCCAACTGCATTTTTTTGAAATCTTCTAAAGCATTTTCAACATATCCATTTTGTGCATATCCTCCAATCATTGCAGTCAATGAAACCACATTTCTTTGAGTTATTTTGTCAAACAGTTTACGTGCCTTGGCCATGCTTCCACATTTTTCATACATGTCTCCTAGGGCACTTGCAACTAAAACATCTGACAAAACCCCCCCTTCCATTATCCTTTGATGGATGTCCATACCCTATTCCAAAGCTCTCATTTTGGCACACACTGGAAGTATGCTGACAAAGGTTATGGAATTTGGCTTTACATCTACCAATTGCATTTTCTTAAAAGTTTTAAAAGCCTTTTCAACAAATCTAGTTTGAATATATCCTGCAATCATGGCATTCCATGAGACCTCATTTCTTTGAGGCATTTTGTGAAATAGTTCACATGCCTTGTCTATGCTTCCACTTTTGGCGTACATGTCCACCAGAGCAGTTATAACCACAACATTTGGAGAATAGCATTCCTTATGCAATGAATGAGGTATGTTTTTCATGTGCATACGGTTCCTTGAATGATCATAATATTTTATATTTTTTAGTGTATTGAGGATGATTAGTGCATGATATTATTAGAGGTCACACCTATTACATATATACAAAACTCTAACGTAATATATATTTACCTTATCAAAAATAAAATTTTAAAAGTTAGTGTGACAATTTTTATTACCTAAATAGTAAATATTCTACCTAGTTGACCAAATGACATAACACTCAAACTCATGGAGGAGATTTTTTACTTCTTTTTTTATCTAAACTCAAATAGATCATACACATCCCCACACTTGTCCCAAATGTCTTACATGTGTTTCACTTTTGAAGGGGTAGTAACCTTCTCATCTCCTCATCCTTGCCTTTATATATAAAGATCATTTATACTTTCCATTTTACATTGCTTTTGCATGATAATGCTTATCTTACATAATTTTTGTTTATGTAATTTTTTTATCTTGCAAGTTCATCTTTCAAGATGCCATGTGTACTACCATTGTATATTAGACCTTTATTAACAATTCATCATATCAGATAAAGTATGTTTAAGAATTGTTGGGACTAGTCCTTTGGCATACTGGATTTAATTCATAAATGGATTTAATTTTATTTTGTATGTGAAATTTTGGGAGTTGCATGAGAAGTTTTAGTGTCTAAACACTCAACTAATCCCTCTAACCGATTAGGAGTGGTTGGAGAAGTTGAGAGGAAAGTTTTCAAACATTCATATTCACTTATTGAATGCTTTGGAGACTAATGGTTTTACTATCCATGCGTTACCAGTGACTGAGATTCATTAAAGGATACAAAACCCTTCATTTTGGGTTATTGTGTGTGGATTCAAATTTAGGTTTGATCTGGTTAATGTTTAGAAGAGATCAATAAAGTATTTAAAGACAATATTACATGTTTGGAGAGGTTTGAGAGGCACTTATCATGACTATACCCTCACAAACAACAGCATAGACTGGTTTTACTAAGTTTCTTTTCTCTATTTTGAGGTTCTCATTGCCAAAGTGGCCAAAGACTATGTTAGGCTAATAAAATATGGGGATTCTCTTTACCGCTGCAAATCTTTGAAGGTTGTTGCACTTGGATGGATGTGTACCATTGTTAAGAGAATTGGACCGAGTTTGGCTTACCCATTCTTTTATTAATTATGATGAGTTGTATCATTCCCATCATGTCCCATGCTTGCACCATGTGTACCCTCAAATATAGGATGTAAATCATTGTTCTCTTCTTGACCAAAGGCTGCCATATCTTGAGGTAGTGGAGTTATGTCAATGTTATGAACTTAGAATTATGGTCATACCCTGGTGACAAATTTTAAATGGATACAAGCACCTTTATATCTTGAATGCCAATGCTAGATGCCTCTTCTTTACTAATTAATCTTTAAGAACTTGATCAAGAACATATATCACAAATGTTGCTAATTAAGATTGGCAGGATGATTATGCCTATCTTGAAAAAAGATTGTCAAATCATTATGCTTTCAAATCAATTACCTATCGGTGTATCCCTTGCAAGGGAGAGAAGCCAAACACATAAATAACATGCACATAAACATGGTAGCTAAAAAAATTAAATGGAATACGCCAAGAAGTATCAAATGATGAATGCTCAATTGTTGTAATGGCAAAGCATTAGAACCATCCATTTCTAGAACTTGATTTTCTAGTCTTAATGATTTTTCTATAGTCCTAATGATTTTTCTATAGTCTTAATGATTTTTCTTTCATCCTAATGTTTGTTGCTCTTGATAAATTAGGCCTTGTATTTGAATTTTTGTTCACTATTTTATTTCAGCTTGATATTTCATTTATTTTTCATATACACAAAGACTACACATGCTGATAAAAAAATGTGCTATTTGATTTAGGTTAACTATTCATGATTGTAAATGGTCAACATTTCTGATGGTACTCCTTGGTGTATTCCATTTTAAAATAATCATGTTTCTATGGCTATGATAAATGTCCCTTTGTGTTGAGAAAATTAGAGTTGAAAAAATGGTTGTTCAGTGTCTGTATCTACAGGTTGCAAACAAATCATCCTTCTTCCACTAACATTCTAGTCAATGTACAAGTAACGAGTCATACCATTCAAGAAAGACCATGTCTGACAATATCAACCCAAAACAAAATAAGGAGTATGCAAAATTTAGTGATTGTATCTGCCATTAGAGCCACTTCATATGCACAGGTGATGAACATGCATATTTTCCTAAGCACTACTAGGAGCTTACCCAGCAACACATGTACTATTGTGAAAATCACCACAAATCTATTTGTTGTTGGATCTAGCTCCCAGTATTGCTTGGTTAAATATGCATGTTTTTCACCTGTGCATATACCTTCTATGATCAACTCTTATATGCACAGGTGATGAACATTCAAATTTTCCTAAGCAGTACTATGAGCTTTCCTCCAACACATGTACTATTGTGAAAATCATCACAAGTCCATTTGTTGGAGGAAATCTCACATTACACATGTTTTTGGAGGTTTGAAGGAAACCAAAGAGTTTGAAGAGTCATGAGTCTTAAGATTGTAGTTAATATAGCCAAGCTTCATTCAATGGTACATTCAAACATGAAACAAACCATTCTTAAACCAGATTAAACTAGTAAACCAAAGGACATACTAATTATAAGTAAACTAGTAAACCAAAGGACATGTTTTTACTACTAAGTCTCTATTTGTTGGGCATACTGATTATAAGTACTTGACATATATCACAAATGTTGCTAATTAAGGTTTGCAGGATGATTACACCTATCCTAAAAAAAGACAGTCAAATCATTATGCTTTCAAATCAATTACCTATCGACGTATCCCTTGCGAGGGAGAGAAGCCAAACACATAAAGAACATGCACATAAACATGGTAGCTAAAAAACTTAAATGGAATACACCAAGAAGTACCAAATGATGAATGCTCGATAACGGGGTAGGTTGTCTTAGTTTTCCAAGGCTTAAAAACCATGCATTTCCAAAGGAACTCCTAGCCAGTCAAACTCCCATGCTTCAAGCTTTTGCATGGTGTCATGAATAGGTTCAAATCAAAGGAATATGGAACCAATTTGATTCTAAGAGGCTTCTAGATGCAAAAACCCCAAATTGTACTCTCTAAACCCTTAAAACTAGGGCTTCCTAAATGTCTCACTTCCCAAGGTTTCCTGCAACAAATGATGGTTGGATCACCTTGTCCTCAACATTTCTAGACACAATAAATCATCCAAAAACCCCCTCCCTAACATAGATTTGCTACTGATGTAGCATTCTAAGCAAATTCATTAAAATTCCTTACAAAATATGGTGGCCACCCAAACATTTCTTCTTAACCGCACATTAATGGATTAGTATACTATAATACATGTCAAAGATTAAGTCATTCCATGTGTTACAGTGGTTATAAATCATGGAAAGACCATATTCAAGTAAAATCTATCAAAACTATTAACCAAAATGCTGAAACAATTATGCAAGTCAGAATTCAGTGAATGTAAATGCCAGTACAAACTTTACAAAAGCATAGATGTGGTCTAAGATCAATATATAATTACTCCAGATGCATTGAAGTGTAGGATAATGACAAATGAATCCAAAATCACTCTAAGAACTCAAGGAAATTACATTTGAAAGAAGTTTATTCATCAAAATCTCAGTACAGTCCATACACCAGGCCTCCTATGTCGTACAATGGAACTTTGGCATATTTGAGGGACTCCTAGAAACTACCCCAAGCAATCCCAATTAGTTGGATGAATTATTTTGCACTAAAACATAACAAAATCTAATTCCCTCCATTTTCTAATAACCAATGCATTTCAAATTTTTGAATTTGCAACATTACAAATTTGGAGTTTTGAAACTTTTAAAGACAATGAAGCCTTACTTTGAAATGTGACCTAAATGAACTTATTAAGCATTATTAAAATCAAATCTAAACTATTATAAACTTCTAACACCAAATTCCTTCCTAGGCTCTTATTTTGGTCATAAGGCCTATTAGGCCTTTTAGGACTTATTACATATTTGCCATTTTCATTGCATGGAATGACCTTATAGGCCATTATAGGTGCCAATACATTCTAATTGATGTCTTTAGATGTCTTTAGGTTCATGGTTGTTATTATGGACTCCTGGTAGTCTTTGGATGTTCTAGGTGCCCCTGCACCATGTTCACCACCTTTGAAAGGATTCTTGTCCCAAGAATCAGTTCTTGCATTGGATGTCTGAGCCTGAACCTGTACTTTATGAATATGGTGCCTTAGGGAAGGAATGAAGTCCCCTAAGGTCATTGCCCTTCTCTTGTACCCTGCATAAACCTTGAAAGCATTAGCACCAAAAACCTTATGCATAGTCTTTGATTTTGAATCAGATTGTGGCCTTGTTGTTGGTTCTTTAGGTTTCATATTCCTACAGACCTTGAATTGTTTAACCAATTGTAGCAACTTGACCTATCTTTCAATGACCTAATAGGGATACCTCCATCTTATCTATTTTCTTTTCCAAGCATTCAGGTATTGAATCTTGCTTCAAATACATTCACTGGAACACTTCCTCATAATCTCACTAGCAACAGTGGGCTCAGTTTTGTGGATCTATCTTCCAATTTTTTAACTGGAAACTTGCCCTCGTGTCTTGCTTCACTGGTAAGCCAAAAGATAAGTTTAAATTTTTCCCAGAATTTCTTATCAACTAAGTTGTAGTATCAACACCTAGAGTCATTTTGCAAAAATGTTGCAACTGCAACTGGTGTTCATCCACAAAATTCAAAGAAAGAATCAAGAACTATAACTGTAGCTATTGTATTGGGCATTATTGGTGGTATTGTGGGATTTTTTGTAGTATTGGGACTTCTTTTATTAGTGTTACTTAAAAAGGCAGAGCGCAAAAAACTAACAATGAAGCCACCAAGAAGATTAGTAGCAAAAAATGTTTCTATAGGCTTCCCCTCAGATCTGCTAGCTAATGCAAGTAAGCTTTGTCTATCTCCTTCACTTTTCTTTACCTTTTACATATTCTCAAGGAAATTTATATAAGGATTACATATGTCCAATAAAACTTAGTTCATTTACTATGTATGTATGATATGTTGTTTGGTTGCTTGGGTAATGGTTAGGGTTTAATGAGAAATGCTAGAATCACAAAAGAGGGTAGGCATAGATCCTGTCATCAGTTGTGTATGATATTGCCTTTAATTCTAGGTGTAGGATTGCTTTCTTGAAATGCTTTAATTTTCCTTCCCACCATTATTTATCAATCAGAATAAAATCAGAGTTGGCACATTAGTTTTTAGTCAATGCTTGGAATTTTTAGTTTAACACATCTGAACATGGTTGTTTACTAGTTGCCCTTCAATAGGACACTTGACTGTACATATTTGAATTTAGTTCAAATCCCAAAAGTCTACATTTCTAGGAATGTTCAGCATTGTCCTAGTCAATCCATGTTTGTATGCTTGCTTCCCATACCAACCTATATCACCTGCAATGTTTCCTTGCTTATGAAGAGGAATAGTATCACCAAAACACATTATTATCTTGTCTTTATTCCTGCAAGTCAGTGGTATTAACTAAAATTTCTCTTTGACTTTGTGAACAATATATGTATTAGAGTAGCCATCATTAATTGTCCCTCTCATACATTGCCATGGTCTACCTAATATCATATGCCCACAATCTGGCCAGTCACTATCTACACAATACCAGTTACTCCTTTGGTATCACAAACAACAAAAACAACAAATTTTTTGCATAAACAAGTAAAACTAATGCCTAGAAATTTTCCTACCTTACCACCAAGAAAAGATCACATTCTAAACTTTCAAATCAATACATTGGTGTTTTGACTGTACCTACGGGACAGTGTACTCCAAAATTGCAGAGAAATTAAGTGTACTCCAAATAGACTGCCCTCTACAAAGAACCGACTGGAATCTATTAACCAACCTTCTAAATGTAAAATCATTATGCTTTCAAATCAATTACCTATCGATGTATCCCTTGTGAGGGAGAGAAGCCAAACACATAAAGAACATGCACATAAACACGATAGCTGAAAAACTTAAATGGAATACACCAAGAAGTACCAAATGATGAATGCTCAATTATTGTAATGGCAAAGCAATACCAGAACCGTCCATTTCTAGAACTTGATTTTTCTATAGTCCTAATTATTTTTCTTATTTCTTAAACATTGTTGACATACTTAAATGGAATACACAATACCACATGATGAATGCTCAATTGTTGTAATGGCAAAGCATCAGAACCATCCATTTCTAAAATTTGATTTTGTATAGTCAATTATTTTTCTATAGTCCTAATGATTTTGAAAATTGTTGAGAAAGAGTGTTTCTTTTTTTTATTATAGTATAAATGATTTTTCTATAGTCGTAATGATTTTTCTTATTTCTTGTCTTTTGTCCCTTTTTTATTTCCTATGTCTATGCTTCATGACAAGATTTTGTCACCTTCTTTTGATGGTATATTTCATTCACTCTATGTGGAATACTATTTTGTTCACTATTTTATTTCAGCTTGATATTTCTTTCATTTTTCATATACACAGAGACTACACATGCTAATAAAAAATGAGCTATTTGATTTAGGTTTACTTTTCATTATTGTAAATGGTTAATATTTATGATGGTACTCCTTGGTGTATTCCATATAAAAATAATCATATAAAAATAATAAATGTAGTAATGATGGTGCGGTGCATTATTGATATAGGCTCGATGACTCTTCTCAATGTGCCAAAATGTTAATGTGGTGGTGGACACTGTGTTGAAGACTTCACAGACACATAACAACCCTGGGCGACAATTTTGGTGTTGCCCAAATAGAAAAAAGATTGCTAATCTCTATATATTTAATGTTTCTAATGTAAATACTATTCATTATATTATAAGAACTAATGTAGATTGGGCATCACAGGGAAATAATGGTTGCAGATACTTTAGTTGGGTTGATGACAACTCATCTGCATCTATCCGCCCATCTCCACTTATCCGCGATGAAGGATTTGAGTGCAAAACGTGTTAGGCTAGGGAAAATGCCAAAATTATATTTTTACGATGCCTTCTCTGTATTGTAATCGCATATCTTTGTTGCAACCATATGCGGAGATGAGGTTAGGAATTAGTTAGTTTAGTATTTTCATATTGTAACTAATATTTTAATATGGATATGGCGTAACTTCTCTTTGCCTCAAGTGCACCTATATATGGTTTACATCTTTTTTTACAATAATTCTTCATGTTTATGGCTCAGGTGAGCCCCAATTTGCTATCAATCACATGATTTAACATATAGTGTTTTCTTGGTTATTCCATTTGTTCCTTGATACATCAATTCGACCATGCCCACTCCACTTCACGTGGATGTCTTTGAAATAAACTCCTAACTCTAATAAACTGACTATAACTACTAACTAACCTTATAAAACAACAATAGCCAAGAATGATCACTTGCCAACATCTACTAGATACAAGGTCCTTGAGAGATCAATCAATCAGGATGAGTGGACAAGGATGATGAGATGGGGGAAGTGGAGTTGAATCTTGATGAAAAGGAAGCTCTGGCTACAATTAGGAAGAAGAAGAAGATGCTTATCGTCGAACATAGATTGAAGAAGAGTACTACAGAGAGCAGGCCTACTGTACCAAGGAAGTTTGACAAGAATAAGGAATATGGCTTAAACAGAATGGGAAGACATCTTTCTAGCCTGGGCTTGGATCCTTTGACAATTAGCTTGATAATAAATGAAGCAGATGAGAGCCGAGCAATTAGCTTCCCAAGAAAATCTCATAAATGAACTATGTGTACCCCAATTCCTGTGCCTTCTGCGCGTATCTAAATGACATATTTGAAACAACAAGGGTAAATTTAGCCTTACCCTTGTTGTTTCAAATATATCATTTGGGTACACACAGAGGGCACATGAATTGGGGTACACATAGTTCATTTATGGGATTTTTCTTAGGAAGCTAATTGCTCATTTGTCATCTACATTATTATGAAGCTAATTGCCAAAGGATCTAGGCCTAGCCTAGAAAGATGTCTTCCCAAACACATAAAAAATATGCACATAAACATGACAACTGAGAAACATAAATGTAGATTTCACAATAGCTGAGAAACATAAGTGTAGGCATCATGGTCACAATTTTTTGGAGACAACGTAATTGAGTTGTATACCCAAGCGATGGAGAGAAACTTCTGCACCTCCAATTCCAAGTCGAATACATTTTTTGGAGGACCTTGTATTCATGAGCAACAAATGTATTCAACTTGGAATCGAAGGTGCCGGAATTGCTCTCCATCATCTGGGTATACAACTTAATTACGTTGTCTCCAAAAAATTGTGACCATGATGCCTACAATCATGTTTCTCATTTCTTGTGTCCCAGGACCCCTTATGACCCTTTACGACCATTTACGATCCCTAAGAATACATCTTAGAGGTCTTAAAATGTCGTAAAGGGTCATAAGAGGCTCCTAGGAGGGGCCAGATGAGCTTCCACCTTCACATGGTTGGCCCTACTAAGTAGAGAATGTTATACTCTTCTTGAAACAAAGAGAAGCTCAATAATTTAAGGTCTCAGTCCACAGACAAATTAAATTAGACTTGCTATCCAAATTGGTACATTGATGAGAATCAATGATGGGCTAGAGTTTTTAGATTCTAGGAAGACGTATATGCAGTAGAGGCTAGAAGGGATTTTTGTGGAGATTTTGTAGATGTGGAGATTTGCTAGAGTGGCTATATACATATGAGGGTTTCCAGATTGAGTACCAGTGCAGAGATGATGATTCAGTAACCTACATCTATAAAACCTTCACAAATATGCCCTCTTAACAATTATGTGCATATTGACTGGGTATACAACTCAATTAATGGTTATTGAAATGACATTGTGCAATCAAGGGTGAGAATTTTTTTGTGTTTAGACTCAATATTATTGTGACTTAATTTCTCAGTCTAGTTCAAATGATATTGTGAGGCTTATTCTTTCTTTTGTTCAACTCAAGAAAATCTTTAGAAGTGGAAAGTTTTATTGAAAGGTTAATGACCTCGAGAAAGAACATGTTTGTGTGAAATAAGACAGAAAATGTGTGACTGTTTGTAAACAACAGTGACATAATGTTGTTGTGCTTAATTTGATAATATTTTTATTAAAAAAAAAAAAAAATTATGTCAATTTTTCGATGCAAAAAGATTAGACATATCGACAAGAGTGTTATATACTCGACGTTTATTTCGACAATTTGGTGTCACAATTTCGATGACAATCGACGGCTATTGGTCATAGAGATAAATAGTATAGCCAATAATTCTTCCAGGTTGAAGTGATTATTTTGATGTTGTGCACATTGATAATTTAACCACTGTGCACGTCGTAATTTCAACGTAGATTTGATGTGTCGTATTATCGACAAAAATACTTCAACAACCATTATGGTCGAGTGCTCGACCAATTGGCACCTAAAATTTGACTAAACCACGTTGAAAAACAAGCTAAAATTTACTAGTGCTTCAATGCCAAACATAGACGATGGATAGAATTTTTGAGCGAGTGTGACTTTGGGATTGAGTAAATTAAAGGGAAAGAGAACAAAGTAGCAGATGATCTTAGTCGAAGGAGGCACTTATTGTCTCTAGGACATTCCTTATAGAGCACGTGTTACAAAATTTTCTAGGTGATGATCATTATGGGATGGTCAAATTAATGTAGTCAAGGCTGGTGGATTCAATTAAGGATTGGCCGACCTTGCAGCCAAACCAATATGCAGTGGAAATACACAACAACACAACAGATCTGTAATAAAATAGAAGTCTTTATTCATCAAATCACCGATTACATGCAATGTGTCGGGCTGTAAGGCCTTCTCGGTTATGACCAGATACAAAGCAAGTAACAATCTACAAGATCTTGCAAGATCCAAATCTTTTCCCAAACATCAGCATTCAGCTAGTCCAGGTCTATAACACACAACACATTGGTAAGCACCCAGGAAAGATCTAAACATGTACTCAAACTTCCAAGCAATCTTCCTACTCCTAAGCTCGTAGGCTACTAACCTTCCTTTCCACTATCTCCTACCCTAAACATCTACCCAAGCAACCTATAAATATTGATTCCCAACCACAAGTTGGCTGATGAAACAAAAAATCCTTACAAACAAATATTAAATGCTAAAATATCAGTCATCTCTCACATAGCCTTACAAAGTAAATAAACTCTCAAAGATGGCCCCAATGGTCATTAGATCTATATAGAAGAATGCAACACACCAGATCTAGATCCCCACACATCAACCAGTCAATCCATAACTTAAGGAGCGCAACCCAAATCAACGGAACCAATCGGCCAAGTCAATCCAACAAAACAATCCAGTCGGTAAGCTAGAATACCAAGCAATAGAGGAAATAATCAAGCACCAGTAATTTGACCATGCCAAACATGACCGATGAACACAGTTATCATTGAGTGCCAGTGAACCAACACCTTCAGTCACCGAGTGTTCTTTAGAGACCGAGCACCCCAGTAACCACATAAACCAAGAAACTAGTCTCCCAAACTGAGTAAGAAATCCACCAAACCAAGATCAAAACTAACAATCTACCTTCAAAGACAAACATATTTTTGGTTGATATAGGATTGCCAAGAATCCTAGGATGCTCCTGCATCAGACACCCTAGGTAAGAAAGATTTTCTCATAAGGAAATCAGGAACGCCTCAAGGGAATCAGAACAAGTATGTCGAATATGTTCTTCACTCACATCTATTCTTGTCCTTCATCCCAAGTATTCTTTACTTCATTCACTGTCTTATGCAGAAAGTTCTTCTACTTTTCACCGGGCTTATCCTTCCGGTTGGCAACTGATAACAACCGACTCTGACCACTATTGATCACATCAGTGCCTTAGTAAGGTTCATCCCCTCCAAACTCCTCAACCAACTCAGTATCATCTATATCTCTCTGTGTCACAAATGTCACCATCTGCTGCACCATCTCTGCTAGCAAGACCATCTGTTTCTTAATCTCAACAAATTCTTCAAATATATCATTCTCCTTCTCCATCAAACTAGACTTTGCAGGAATAGGTTCATTAACCCTCTACTCCTGAGGTTTATCATAAGGACAACACCTAATAACTCCACATCCCTTAACCCATGTTTCTTGTAAAGGTATCAGCTTATGCCGAGCTCCTTCATGCCTAACCACATAGGTGTTAGCATGACCATCAAACAAAACATTCCTATCAAACTGCCAAGGTCTACCACGCAATAGATGAAAAGCATCCATAGGCCATATATCACACAATATCTCATCATGATAAGATCTAATTTGAAATTTAACCAAGCATTGTTCTTCAACTCTAACCTTAGACACATCTTGTATCTAACTAATCTGATAAGGATTAGGATGTTTCCTTCTTTCCAAATTCAACTTACTAACCATTTCATCTGAAACAAAGTTCTCAAAATTGCCACCATCAACTATGACATTACATACCTTATCCTTGCAGTTACATCTGGTTCTGAACAAATTTCTCCTTTGCACCAGTTCATGAACACATGTAGTTAATCTCCTAGTGATAAGTGTCTCACCTTTTTCTACAACATTTACAATATCTTCTTCAGCAGTCAATGCAACCCTTTTCTTAGGACAATAAAAACTTCTATGACCAGCTTCACCATAGTTATAACAAGTACCGGTGAACTCATTCTTCCACCTTCCTCTTTGTCCAGCATTCTTAGTAACTTGACCACTTCTAGATCCCACATTAGTCTTAGGATTCTCTATCACATTACTCTCAGCAACTGTCTCACCAGTTTTACCACCTCGGTTCCTATTGTTATTTCTTCCTTCATACTTCTTATTCAACTTCTCTTCAATCTTTAATGATATCTTATAAGCATCACTGATTGTTGTCATCTGCACAGTAAGTAACTCTTCCTGAATACTAGGTCTCAAACCATAGACATACCTAGCAACCTTCTCTTTATCAGCTTCAGAATGACCAGTCCTAGTCAAGATTTTGTAAAACTCCTCGATATACTCTTGTACCGATTTGTTAGTTTGCTTTAAAGCTTGCATCTTCTTAAACATGTCCAATTCATAATCCATCTAAATGAATTGCTTCTTCAACTTGTCAACCATTCGGTTCCACTTAGTGATCTTTTCTTTTCCTCTTCTACCTCTTTCCAACTGAACTGTTCTCCACCAGATATTTGCTTGACCTTTCAACTTAGTCTTTGCAAATCTAACTCTATTAGGATCTTCTATTTCTTCATACTCAAAGTACTCATCAATCTCATTCATCCAATCAATCAATTGCTCTAGTCTAAGGCTTCCAGCAAATACATAAACTTCAATCTTAGGTCTCTTCCCAATCTTAGACATAGCTTTCAGAATTTGATTCTCCTCAGAATCTCTAGCTTCTTCTATAGCTTCTTCAAAATGATCTTCCTCGGATTGATCATCACTATCCTCTTTCAAGGTAGGTTTCTTCTTTCCCAATTCCTCTTGTAGATTTTGCACTTGTTTCTGCAAGGCCCTAAAATCATCAAGACCAAATTCTCCAGTAGCTTCCTCTTCTTCTAAGATCTCATGATTTCTCCTCGGAGGTATCTTCAAATCAAGATCCAAACACAAAGACACAAGATCCACTCATTTCCAACATGAATAGACTTTGTTCAAATAGGAACAAACTTCGCTCTGATACCACTTAATGCAGTCAAGGCTGGTGGATCCAATTAAGGACTGACCAACCTTGCAACCAAACTAATATGTAGCAGAAATACACAACAACAACAATAGATCTGTAATAAAATAGAATTATTTAATCATCAAATCACCGATTACATGAAATGTGTTGGGCTATAAGGCCTTCCGATTATGGCTAGATAAAAAGCAAGTAACAGTCTACAAGATCTCGCAAGATCCAAATCTTTTCCTAAACATCAGCATTTAGCTAGTCCAGGTCTGTAAAACACAGCACACTAGTAGGCACCCATGAAAGATCTGAACTTGTACTCAAACTTCCAAGCAATCTTCATGATCCTAAGCTCGTAGGCTCCTAACCTTACTTTCCACTATCTCCTTCCCTAAACATCTACCCAAGCAACCTATAAATATTGAGTCCTAGCCACAAGTCTGTTGATGAAACAATAAACCGTTACAAACAAATATTAAATGCTAAAACATCAGTTGACACTCACATAGCCTTACAAAATAAATAAACTCTCAAAGATGGCCCCAACAGTCATCAGATCCACATAGAAGAATGCAACATGCCAGATCTAGGTCCCCACACGTCCAATGGTCAATCCATAACTCAAGGAGTGCAACCCAAATAAATGGAACCAGTCGGCCAAGCTGATACAACAAAACAATCTAGCCGGTAAGCTAGAATACCAAGCAATAGAGGAAATAACCGAGCACCAGTCAATTGACCATGTCAAGCATGACCAAGGAACACAGTTATCACTGAGCACCAGTGAACTGACGCTTTTAGTCACCGGGCATTCTTTAGAGACCGAACACCCTAGTAACCACATAAACCAAGCAACCAGTCTCCCAAATCGAGCAAGAACTTCACCAAACCAAGATCAAAACTAACAATCTACCTTCAAAGAAAAACATATTTTTGGTTGATACAAGATTGCCAAGAATCCTAGGATGCCCCTGCATCAGACACCCCAGGAAAGAAAGATTTTCTCATAAGGAAATCAGGAATGCCTTAAGGGAATCAAAACAGGTATGTTGAATCTGTTCTTCACCCACATCTCTTCTTGTCCTTCATCCCAAGTAGTCTTTACTTCATTCACTGTCTTATGCAGAAAGTTCTTTTGCTTTTCACTGTGCTTATCCTTCCGGTCGGCAACTAACAACTGACTCTGACCACTACCAATCACATCAGTGCCTCGGTAAGGTTCATCCCCTCCAAACTCCTCAACCAACTCAGTATCATCTGTATCTCTCTATGTCACAAATGTCACCATCTGTTGCACCATCTCTGCCAGCAAGACCATTTGTTTCTTAATCTCAACAAACTCTTCAGATATATCATTTTCCTTCTCCTTCAAACTAGACTTCATAGGAATAGGTTCATCAACCCTCTACTCCTGAGGTTTGTCATAAGGACAAAACCTGATAACTCCACATCCCTTAACCCCTATTTTTTGTAAAGGTATCAGCTTATGCTGAGCTCCTTCATGCCTAACCACATAGGTTTTAGCACGACCATCAAACAAAACATTCCTATCAAACTACCAATGTCTACCGAGCAACAGATGATAAGCATCCATAGGCAATATATCACACAATATCTTATCATGATAAGATCCAATCTAAAATTTAACCAAGCATTGTTCTTCAACTCTAACCTTAGACACATCTTGTATCCAACTAATCTGAAAAGGATTAGGATGTTTCCTTCTTTCCAAATTCAACTTACTAACCATTTCATCTGAAATAAAGTTCTCAAAACTGCCACCATCAACTATGACATTACATACCTTATCCTTGCACTTACATCTGGTTCTAAACAAATTTCTCCTTTGTACTAGTTCATGAACACATGCAGCTAATTTTCTAGTGATAAGTGTCTCACATTTTTTTGTAACATTCACAATATCTTCTTTAGTATTCAGTGCCACCCTTTTCGTAGGACAATAAAAACTTCTATGACCAGCTTCACCACAATTATAACAAGTACTAATGAACTCATTCTTCCACCTTCCTCTCTGTCCAGCATTCTTAGTAACTTGACCACTGCTAGATCTCACATCAATCTTAGGATTATCTATCACATTACTCTCAACAATGGTCTCACCATTTTTACCACCTCGTTTCCTATTGTTTTGTCTTCCTTCATACTTCTTATTCAACTTCTCTTCAATCTTTAATGCCATCTGATAAGCATCACTGATTGTTTTCATCCGTACAGTAAGTAAATCTTCCTGAATACTAGGTCTCAAACCATAGACATACCTAGCAACCTTCTCTTTATCAGCTTTAGAATGACCAATCCTAATCAGGATTCTGTAAAACTCCTCGGTATACTCTTGTACCAATTTGTTACTTTGCTTCAAAGCTTGCATCTTCTTAAACATGTCCAATTCATAATCTAGTGAAATGAATTGTTTCTTTAACTTGTCAACCATTTGGTTCCACTTAGTGATCTTTTCTTTTCCTCTTCTACCTCTTTCCAACTGAACTTTTCTCCACTAGATATTTGCATGACCATTCAACTTAGTCTTTGCAAATCTAACTCTATCAGGATCTTCTATTTCATCATACTCAAAGTACTCATCAATCTCATTGATCCAATAAATCAATTCCTCTGGCCTAAGGCTTCCAGAAAATGCAGAAACTTCAATCTTAGGTCTCTTCCCAATCTTAGACATAGCTTTTAGAATTTGATTCTCCTCAGAATCTCTAGCTTCTTCAAAATGATTTTCCTTAGATTCATCATCACTATCCTCTTTCAAGGTAGGTTTCTTCTTTCTCAATTCCTCTTGTAGGTTTTGCACTTGTTTTGACAAGGCCCTAAAATCATCAAGACTAAATTCTCCAGTAACTTCCTCTTCTTCTGAGATCTCACGATTTCTCCTCAGAGGCATCTTCAAATCAAGATCAAGACACCAACACACAAGATCCACTCAACTTCAACATGAACAAACTTTTCTCAAATAGGAACAAACTTCACTTTGATACCACTTAATACAGTCAAGGCTGGTGGATCCAATTAAGGACTGACCAACCTTGTAGCCAAACCAATATGCAGTAGAAATACATAACAACAACAACAACAGATCTGTAATAAAACATAAGTCTTTATTCATCAAATCATCGATTACATGCAATGTGTCAGGCTGTAAGGCCTTCCCGGTTACGATCAGATATAAAGCAAGTAATAGTCTACAAGATCTCGCAGGTTCCAAATCTTTTCCCAAACATCAGCATTCAGCTAGTCCAGGTCTGTAACACACAGCACATTGGTAGGCACCCAAGAAAGATCTAAACTTGTACTCAAACTTCCAAGCAATCTTCCTACTCCTAAGCTCATAGGCTACTAACCTTCCTTTCCACTATCTCCTACCCTAAACATCTACCCAAGCAACCTATAAATATTGATTCCTAGCCACAAGTCAGCTGATGAAACAACAAACCCTTACAAATAAATAATAAATGCTAAAACATCAGTCGGATCTCACCTAGCCTTACAAAATAAATAAACTCACAAAGATGGCCCCAACGGTCAATAGATCCGCATAGAAGAATGCAACATGCCAGATCTAGGTCCCCACACACCCAACAGTCAATCCATAACTTGAGGAGTGCAACCCAAATCAACGGAACCAGTCGGCCAAGCTGATCCAACAAAATAATCTAGTCGATAAGCTAGAATATCGAGCAATAGAGGAAATAACTGAGCACCAGTCGACTGACCATGCCAAGCATGACCGAGGAACACAATTATCACCAAGGGCCAGTGAACTGACACCTTCAGTCACCGAGCATTCTTCAGAGATCGAGCACCCTGATAACCACATAAACCGAGCAACCAGTCTCCCAAACTGAGCAAGAACTCCACCAAACCAAGATAAAAACTAACAATCTACCTTCAAAGAAAAACATATTTTTGGTTGATACAGGATTTCCAAGAATCCTATGATGCTCCTACATCAGACACCCTAGGTAAGAAAGATTTTCTCATAAGGAAATCAGGAACGCCTCAAGGGAATAAGAAAATGTATACTGAATCTGTTCTTCACCCACATCTCTTCTTGTCCTTCATCCCAAGTAGTCTTTACTTCATTCACTATCTTATACAGAAATTTCTTCTATTTTTCACCGTGCTTATCCTTCCGGTTGACAACTGATAACAACTGACTCTGATCACTACTGATCACATCAGTGCCTCCGTAAGGTTCATCCCCTCCAAACTCCTCAACCAACTCAGTATCATCTATATCTCTCTGTGTCACAAATGTCACCATCTCTGCCAGCAAGACCATTTGTTTCTTAATCTCAACAAACTCTTTAGATATATCATTCTCCTTCTCCTTCAAACTAGACTTCGCAGGAATAGGTTCATCAACCCTCTATTCCTGAGGTTTGTCATAAGGATAACACCTGATAACTCCACATCCCTTAACCCCTGTTTCTTGTAAAGGTATCAGCTTATGCCGAGCTCCTTCATGCCTAACCACATAGGTGTTAGCACGACCATCAAACAAAACATTCCTATCAAACTGCCAAGGTCTACCGAGCAACAGATGACAAGCATCCATAGGTAAAATATTACACAATATCTCATCATGATAAGATCTAATTTGAAATTTAACCAAGCATTGTTCTTCAACTCTAACCTTAGACACATCTTGTATCCAACTAATCTGATAAGGATTAGGATGTTTCCTTCTTTCCAAATTCAACTTACTAACCATTTCATCTGAAACAAAGTTCTCAGAACTGCCACCATCAACTATGACATTACATACCTTATCCTTGCACGTACATCTAGTTTTGAACAAATTTATCCTTTACACTGGTTCATGAACACATGCAGCTAATCTCCTAGTGATAAGTGTCTCACCCTTTTCTGCAACATTCACAATATCTTCTTCAGTAGTCAGTGCCACCCTTTTCTTAGGACAATAAAAACTTCTATGACCAGCTTCACCACAGTTATAAAAAGTACCGGTGAACTCATTCTTCCACCTTCCTCTCTATCCAGCATTATTAGTAACTTGACCACTACTAGATCCCACATCAGTCTTAGGATTTTCTATCACATTACTCTCAACAATTGTCTCACCAGTTTTACCACCTTGGTTCCTATTGTTTTGTCTTCCTTCATACTTCTTATTTAGCTTCTCTTCAATCTTTAATGCCATCTGATAAGCATCACTAATTTTTGTCATCCACATAGTAAGTAACTCTTCCTAAATACTAGGTCTCAAACCATAGACATACCTAGCAACCTTCTCTTTATCAGCTTCAAAATGACTAGTCCTAATCAAGATTCTGTAAAACTCCTCGGTATACTCCTGTATTGATTTGTTAGTCTGCTTCAAAGTTTGCATCTTCTTAAACATGTCCAATTCATAATCCACTCGAATGAATTGCTTCTTCAACTTGTCAACCATTTGGTTCCACTTGGTGATCTTTTCTTTTCCTCTTCTACCTCTTTCCAACTAAACTTTTCTCCACCAGATATTTGCATGACCTTTCAACTTAGTCTTTGCAAATCTAACTCTATTAGGATCTTCTATTTCTTCATACTCATCAATCTCATTGATCCAATCAATCAATTCCTCTAGCCTAAGGCTTTTAGAAAATGCAGAAACTTCAATCTTAGGTCTCTTCCCAATCTTAGACATAGCTTTCAGAATTTGATTCTCCTAAGATTCTCTAGCTTCTTCTATAGCTTCTTCAAAATGATCTTCCTCGGATTCATCATCACTATCCTCTTTCAAGGTAGGTTTTTTCTTTCTCAATTCCTCTTGTATGTTTTGCACTTATTTTTGCAAGGCCCTAAAATCATCTAGACTGAATTCTCTAGTAGCTTCTTCTTCTTCTGAGATCTCATGATTTCTCCTCAGAGGCATCTTCAAATGAAGATCCATACATGAACACATAAGATCCACTCGGCTCCAACAGGAATAGACTTAATGTAGTCAAGGCAGGTGGATCCAATTAAGGATTGATCGACCTTGTAGCCAAACCAATATGCAGCGGAAATACACAACAACAATAATAGATCTATAATAAAACATAAGTCTTTAGTCATTAAATCACTGATTACATGCAATGTGTCGGGTTGTAAGGCCTTTTCGATTACAACCAGATACAAAGAAAGTAACAGTCTACAAGATCTCGCAGGATCCAAATCTTTTCCCAAACATTAGCATTCAGTTAGTCCAGGTTTGTAACACATAACACAATGGTAGGTACCTAGGAAAGATCTAAACTTGTACTCAAACTTCCAAGCAATCTTCCTGCTCCTAAGCTCACAACCTACTAACCTTCCTTTCCACTATCTCCTGCCCTAAACATCTACCCAAGCAACCTATAAATATTGATTCCTATCCACAAGTCGACTGATGAAACAACAAACCCTTACAAATAAATATTAAATGCTAAAACATCAGTCGGCTCTCACACAGCCTTACAAAATAAATAAACTTTCAAAGATGGCCCCAATGGTCATCAAATCTACATAGAAGAATGTAACACACCATATCTAGGTCCCCACACGTCTAACGGTCAATCCATAACTCGAGGAGCATGATCCAAATCAATGGAACCAGTCGGCCAAGCTGATCCAACAAAACAATCCAGTCGGTAAGCTAGAATACTGAGCACTAGTCGACCGACCACGCCAAGCATGACTGAGGAACATAGTTATCACCAAGTGCCAGTGAATCAACGCCTTCAGTCACCAAGTGTCCTTTAGAGACTAAGCACCCTGGTAACCACATAAACCAAGCAACCGATCTCCCAAACCGAGCAAGAACTCCACCAAACCAAGATCAAAACTAACAATCTACCTTCAAAGACAAACATATTTTTGGTTGATACAAGATTGCCAAGAATCCTAGGATGCTCCTGCATCACAAATCAACTTTGCAAACTGATGCATCTGATTTTTGTTTTGATAGATACACTTTTGATGATGATGGTATTATGAGATACTAGAACAAGATTTATATTCCCGATCGAGTAGGGTAGAGGAAGGTTGTACTTAAGGAGATGCATTACACTACATTTTCAATTCATCCAGGGGTAAACAAGATGATTGTCAATTTGAGGCCACTGTACTTTTGGCTAGAACTTAAGCATGATGTGACAACTTACATAACCTAGTATTTAGAATGTTAGCGAGTCAAATTTTAGCATATCCATCGAGGTGGACTACTATACCCACATGATATTCTAGAATACAAATGGCAAGTCATTAGTATATATTTCATCTAGGGTTTACCCATGATGCAATGCATACATGATGTCATTTTGGTTGTAGTTGATAAACTAACCAAAGTAGCTCACTTTATTCCAAGGAGTTTGAGAGATGGATCATTAGCTTTGGCCAATAAGTTTGTGCAGGAAATTTTTAGATTGCATGGTGTACTAGAGACTATTATATCTAATAGGGATACATTGAAGATATAAGGGTTTTGGAAAACGTTGAATGCTTCCTTGGGCACACGATTGAAGTTTAGCACAACCTATCACCCTTAGACATATGGGAAAATAGAGAGAGTAAATCAAGTGTTAGAATATTTTCTCTCTATATGTACTACATGGATCAACAATACAAGTGGGAAGAATACCTTCCCTTGGTAGAGTTCGTGTATAACAACTCATACCATGCTTCTTTGGGTATGAGACCATTTGAGGCACTTTATGGGCATAAGCGTCACACTCCTATCATTTGGGATAGGATTGAGGATAAGATTGTGATTGGTCTTGATATGTTGAGAGAGATGGAGGAATAGATGACTCTGATCTGTAGTCGGCTAAAGGAAGTAGTTGATCCTGGAAAAAGAGTTATGCAAATAAGAACAACACTTTCAGGTAGTTCCAGGAAGGGTACAAGGTGTTTTTGCATGTAAGACCTCACAAAAGCTCAATTTCTTTTGGCAAGTCTTTAAAACTTACACCAAGATATGTGGGGTCGTTCGATGTGTTGGAGGTTATCAATCTAGTTACATACCAACTTGCTCTATCACCCGCCCTAACTCGAATCCATGATTTGTTTTATGTTTCTTTTCTTAAACCCTAACATCCAATTGTATCTCACATCTTAGATTGGTATACATTACATGTTCAAGATTCAGGCATGGTGCTAGTGAAGGCTACCCATCTCATTGATTGGGGTACTGTTTGATTATGTAACATAGATGTTTTGTATTATAAGGTCCAATGGGACCAATTCTCTATTGACAGTGCCATTTGGGAGGATGTAGAGGATATGCATAGATCTTTTTCTTAATTATTTTATTAGACATTTTATCTGTATTTTAGCTTTGTATTTATTTTATGTGTAGCGTGAGTTCATAAGACATCAGGTTGATGTCTCTTCCTAGTGGGCAGGGATGTCACGACTTGACCTATTAGACTACTACTAATCAAGACTCCCTAGTGACACTTTGACTTTTTAATTGGATTAGATGGATCTAAACTTGTGTCAATTTTCTTTTTGTCTTTATGTTAGACACGATTAGTCAGTATTTTCTTGATTCTTTCAACTTATTGATGATTTTATGTTGATCTTATGCTATGATTTTATGTCAATCTCATGCTTTCAACTACCCATATTGTTGTTGATGCAAGTGTTCAACCCTAACTTAGCAACGACCCTCTTAGCACCTGATGCCACTTTGTCTATGCTACTACTTCCACAACCACTACTCTAATTCTCTAATTCTTTCATATTGCTTGTCTTTGTCATGCTTACAATCAACAATAAATGTCCTCTTCATTATATGTTGTTTGATTCTACTCTTGACATCATTCAGTAGCTTTTCAGCTTCAACCATTGATCTACTCACAAGATTATCTTATTCATTTGATACCACTCCTTTGGTACCCTATTGTAACATCATCTAATTGTCAGTAGCCTTCAACTCTACTATTTCAACTTCAAAAACAATTGTAACATCTCAAAAACCTTCTCATATATCTATTACAAATCCAACACCACTTGATCTGAAGTAGTCTATTCTCCTAAGGTGCAAGTTTTCATTACACTCAGGTTCTTATCCTTCCTTCACTCTTCCTTCAAATGAATCAAAGTGAACTTCCTACCATCCTTCACTATAGACACAACATTTCTTTGGTAATCATGAATAGCACCAACATCATACTACCAAGGTCTGCCTAACAAGATATCAAGATATGAAAAGAAGTCATATTCACCACATCATGATATGGACCAATGTTGAGCTTAACCCAACACTGTTCTTTAACTTTCACCATATGTTCATCCTGAAACTAACTTATCCTATATGGATAGGATTTTTAAGTTTCTTTAATCCAAGCTTCAATACCATTTCCTCTAATACAAGGGTAAAAGCACAAAGTTGTGTCATGTTTTAGGCCAACTTATCAACAAAGCTGAATTTGAGTATTTCTAACTAAAATTATTTTTTATCAAACATATGGTCTATCTATATTCATTATAACTAAGTTAGATAAGTGCTTCAACTTTTCCAATTGGAAATATCTATTAAATGCATGTTTTATACCAATTACTAAAGAAATAAAATTATTTCAGAAAAGCAATGTTTCAATAACTCCCACTCTTTTTAATGATATTTTTTTACAAATATAAAAATACCCTTTTTTAGAGCATAGAGTCAAGATTATCATCATATAATTTTTATAGTATTTTAATTATATCTAATATATTATAATTTCAAAATACTGCAAGTAGTTATTTTAACATTTGACAACAAGCTACTTCAAAAATAGTAAAGCTTATCAAAAAATTTGAAATTTAATATTTAACACTAGAGGAGAGAGTTCTCTTCAATAATGTGTAGTTTTTTTTCTAAATAGTGTAGATTTTGTTAGAGTAAAGTATTAATTATGTTAATTAACTTTACTCCCTTCTTAAGATGTCACCTCTTTTGCTTTAGTTGTTTATATTTAAACACTCATGCACTAGTTGTTTTAAATATAAACTTGCATGCATTAGTCATGTAATAATTAAACTAATTATTACATGCACTAGGGTTTGCCTTTCAAGGCTTTCAATCTCTTTTATAAGGATGATCCATTGTATATTTTATTTATTCATTATTTTGAGGATATTTTCTTCTTCATATTTTTGAGTCAAACCCTTGCCCTCTTCTTGTCTCTACTTTCTTGTAACAAGTTTTTGTATGCAAGTGATCTTTAGGTTTTGTGGATTTGTATTGCTCAAATCCTACATGGTATCAGAGCCTAATCTGCTACAACTTGTTTGCATTTAAAGGATTCAGAGATTAGAAAATTATCTATTTTAGATTAGGGCTTTTTAAGTTATTTTTTTATTGAAATTAGGGGGTCCCTAAATTTTGGTGCACTTTGAGCTCAAACGGACATCACCATTGATCTCATAGTGCCCAAAAACCCCTATTTCAATATAAAACGCGTCTAATTTGGACAACGTTGCAAGGAGAGGCAAAAACAATTTGCCCCAGGGGCGTACGACTGTGCACGCACCCGAGACAGCCTTCCGTATGATTTTAAAAGTGGAAAAATAAAAAAAATTCAAAAAAAAAGTGCAGATAACGCGCCGCCCGTGCTCTGCTCACGCACCACCGCAACCAGTGCGCCCACCAGCGCGTCACCTGTCTCTCGCATGCCATTGACGAGCCTCCTGAGCGCCGTCAGGGAAGACTTAACCACCAACGGTAAGCGCTAACCGCCAATAGTTAGACCTAACCGCCAACTACAAGCTATAACCACTTGTGACTGGGGCCTTGCATGTGACCAGGGGCTAGCACTTTCACCTTCTTTTTGGGCTTTTTTTTTCCCTTTTGGAGCACCTTTCACTAAAATTGGCGTACCGGGAGCTCCATGCATCAATTTTTGACAAACGAGATATCATCGGAAAGCTAGTTCCAAGTCTGACACTCTCATGCATGTTAATTTAGTTTTTCTTGTCATCTAGCTTGCTATTTCTCTTGTCAAATCCAAACTATCTTTTTTGCATTTTGGGGGGGCTAATTTGCTCAAATTAGCTCCATTTTTTATCCAGAAGAAGCACTGGAAAGCTCTTCTCGAGCACCATCTAGATTTCTATCTATTTTCATCAGAATTTTTTCAAGGTACACAAGATTCAGATTTGAAGCTTTTTTGCCCTTTTCTTGATAAAGCATATCATTCTAGCCTTAGGGATTCGATATTTGGATTGTGGGTGGTGTTTTTTTCTTGTTTCTATCAGTTAAACCAGATATTTATCAAAACAAAACCCCTTCTTAAAAATATGGCCGAGACCTCTTCTTGTCTAGAACTTCTAACCCCACATAATTATCACACATGGAAAACCCCGATGACACAACTTCTTTGTTCAAAAGGGCTCTGGTCTTGTTTAGATGCAATGCAACTAGTATTATAGAGGCCCTTTGAGATCATGCAACACATAAACAAGATGGATGAGGCTATGGGGTTGATTGCTTTATAGGTGTCCGACAGCTTGCAGTTTCATCTTGATGGGTGTAATACCCCTCTAGAGATGTGGGCTAAATTTGAGACATTATTCAGTACCATCAATGAGTTCAAAGCACTTCAGATTGAGACAGAGTACCGAGCAACTGTACTAGCTAGTCAGGAGGTTTTATGGCTTTGGTAGTTGATGAAAGAGTTTGGTTTTCCTCTTGATAGTCCCACTATTCTTTGGTGTGACAATCAAAGTGCTATACATATTTCCCACAACCTAGTTGAGCATCAGAGGACCAAACACATTTAGCTTCATATGCATTTCATCAAGCATTTGATTCAGGATGGATCTCTATGTTTGGAGTATATTCTCATTGCTGAGCAGGTTGCTGACATCTTCACTAAACCTTTTGCATCCCTGCGATATCTTTAGTTGCGTTCTATGCTTGGGATGAAGGAAGTTGTCCTTGGGGGGTCTCAGTGATGAAGCCTTCCTTCCTTCTATTTCTATCTCTTTTTGGAGTAGGGTTTTTTCCCATAGGGTTTTCTCTATTTCTTTGTTTTACAAAGATTTGGTTTTGCTGGGTACCTCATCAGGCCATGTTACCGAGACCCATTTTATGCTTTCAGCACTGTAGTTTCCTTTGCTTTCTTCTTGCATTATTTGTAGCTGTATTATTGCTCATCTTAAGGGGGGGTGTTAGAGTAGAGTATTAATTATGTTAATTAACTTTACTCCCTTCTTAAGATGTCACCTCTTTTGCTTTAGTTGTTTATATTTAAAAACTCATGCACTAGTTGTTTTAAACATAAACTTGCATGCATTAGTCATGTAATAATTAAACTAATTATTACATGCACTAGGGTTTGCCTTTCAAGGCTTTCAATCTCCTTTATAAGGATGATCCATTGTATATTTTTTTAATTCATTATTTTGAGGATATTTTCTTCTTTATATTTTTGAGTCAAACCCTTGCCCTCTTCTTGTCTCTACTTCCTTGTAACAGGTTTTTGTATGTAGGTGATCTTCGGGTTTTGTGGATTTGTATTGCTCAAATCCTACAGATTTGATAAGGGAAATTTGGTGGGAGATGAAAACTATTGACTTTAGGTATGTTCAACTTTGAGTAGTTATCATGGCTCGAAAATATACATTGAAAACAAATTTTTCTTCTTTTCTACACTAGCTATACATTTCATCTATAATGTATTTTGAAATCAAAGGAAAAAGAGATTATTTGCATATACTTTTTTGGTGGGAACAAGACCCTCATTTTTTAGCATTTTTCAGCAAGTAAAAAATGGATTTCAAAAATTAAAAAACCATGTGAATTCTTGTTCAAATTTTTTTAAAAAAATTATAGGCATAAACTTCATCCACTTTTACACATTTCATTAGTTTACATCATCTCCAAATTCTAAACATAAATGCCATTTTTATGTTGTTAAAGTTAAAATTTTTGTGTGGTGTTGACCTTTTCCTTTATAAAAGTGTGACACATCTTTGTACTTTTACCCACAAGGTTTTCAGTACTACCACTCTCTGTGATTACTTTGCAACATTTGTTCCCTAATTTACAAACTATCTAGAATAATTACCTTCTTTGAACATGTTTAATTTCCTATTTACTCAGCATAACTCTCTGTAACATTAGAGATTCTCTCATCTCAGGTGTAGCATCTCTTTCAATAGGTTTATCCCCAACTTACTTCTCATGTGCCACCAAGTTTTGTTTTCCTGTACTCAAACCAACCAAACATTGGTAAGCCCTATGCCCAACCTTACCATATTTGAAATAAGTACCCTTGAACTCCTTGCTACTACTACCCCTTCCATGAATCTTCTGATCAAGTTCCTCTTCTATCATAAGTTTATCTTTGCCTTTATTACCAACTGATTTATCCTTGACCCTAGGTGTAACCCATCTTTTTTCAACTTATCTCCTACCTTTAGAGCATACCGATACACATCTTCAATTGTACTAAGCCTCAACATAATAAAATCATCTTAAATGTTAAGTCTTAAACCATTAACATACCTAGCAACCTTTTCTATAGATGCTTCTCGGTGTCCAGATCTAAATTGCATCTTGTACAATTGTTTGATATACTCCTTAACAGTCAAATCCTTCTTCTTCAAATTCTACAGTTTCTTGAACAATTCCAATTCATAGTCCTCTGGTATGAACTTGGATTTGAGTCTTGAAACCATAACTTTCCACCTAGTGATTCTAGGTTCACCATTGTCTTTCCTATCTTTCTACAACTCTTTCCACCATAAGCTAGCATGTCCTTTCAACTTAGTCTATGCTAACCTAACCCTATGTGAATCTTTAGTATCTTCCAACTCAAAGTAATCTTCTTGTTCATTAATCCAATCTATCGTTTCCTCGGAATGTAATTAACTAGAAAAGTTAGAAACATCAAGCCTATGACTCTTACCCATTTGTGCCATAGCTCTCAATAGTCTTTCCTCCTCAACATGAATCTTAGCTTCAATTGTTTCAAGATCTTCAACAACCTCTTCAAATTTATCTTCACTCTTAGGGTTTCTCCTAGGTCCAGTTAAAGAATTTTGGATTTCAGTCCTCATCTCACTCCTGAATTCCTCCATTATCTACTCTAATATTCTAGGATTCATCATTCTAGGTGACATTCACAAAGAAGCCAATCTTTAATCTCCTTATGCTCGACGATCTGATCACAAGTATTGATTACTCCAATCTGATCAATACCAACAATTTGCCCCAAGTTACTAGGTCTATTCAGTAAATGATCCACCAACAACTAATCTTCCTTGCGCAATCACAATAATTGTAGGTCGAAGCTGTTATTCTGCCACCCCACAACTAGGTTCACAAGTTCTGATATTCGATCCTCCCAAGCCTTGTTTGTCTCTTAGCAACCTATCCTCTTTCTACCACCTTGCACTAATCTATAGTTAATGTAGAACATATCCTTTGCTCTGCTACTTCACAACAACAAGATCTACAAGTCAGAACTTGGAACAAGGTCAACCTTATGCTCTGATACCAAATGATGCAGTCAAGGATGGAGAATACCTGAAGGAGATGTCCAATCCTTGCAGCTATAGATTCTACAATGGAAATAACCAAAAAAGATATAGGAAAACCATTCAAAGTAACAATATCACATATATTATTCTCAAGTTGGACTGCAAATGTAGTTATTACATCACCGTTGTCAATATACAACTGCAATATAGTTAGGTATGTTTGTTGTTCTCAATACCAAGATCACAAGCTAAACACAACTGATCATCCCTCAAAACTACAATGGCTTTAAAAGATCGAACCATAGACTCTAGCTAACATCGTATCCTAATCTCTTAGATATGCTCCAAGCTATTTTCAAGCTAATTGACTCCAAGCTACTTTTGAATACTAAACAAGAACCACAAGACCTACTTAAATATAAGATCATCATCCACAAGTCAGATTATTCGACCATAATCCCCAAGATAAAGAAAATAGTTTACAAACATATAGGTTAGGACCTAGATCCATAAGAACACATCCAATTAGATTCATCATGATGTGTGAACATAGAAGGAGGTTGACCACATGTGTAAGAATATATAACAAGGCACCAAGAAGCTACACATAATGTGAAATTATATCGCAAGCTGAATCTCGCCACCTTGGCCATTAGAACAAGAAAACCCAATAGGACCAGACCCAAACATTAAATAACTTCACCTGGAAACATCAAAATGAACTATGAAGCTAGACATATGATCTCTAGGATGTCTAGAACACAACATAAGGATCGCATAATAAAATGAGCCAACTAGAATGATCGCAAACCCAAACACCAAAAACTGCCCAACTGGAATAGTAAACAAACAAACTGAAAGGAAATATTTTTGGGTGATGCAAGATTGCCAACAACCCAAGGATGCTCCTGCATCACTTAGAAAAAATAACACAAAATAAATCTTACAACACTAATATAAGACAGAGGTAAAAAAAAAACCTTGCAAATGCCTTTGGTCATGCGAAGCTTAAATTTTTAGAAAAATAACACCTTAACTTTTTTTTTAAAATGCCACTTGGGCCTTCTTGTAAAAAACCAAAGCAATTCTACAAAATCTTTGCCATTTTACCTTTCAATGACATAGATTTTGAAACCATTTCTTCCAAATGCACCTTAAAATGAATAATTAAAAGCTAAAGATTTTCAAGAAATAATATCTTAAATTATTATTTTTAACTTAAAAAAATTACTTACGACCTCTCAAAAAAAATCTGCCTGTGATTAACAGAGAATGAAAAACTAGAGCCATTTTAGCTTTCCAAGACATAGAACCTAAAACTATTCCTTTGAAATTTAGCTGAAAACAACATAATTAAAGCTTCAAACCAATACTTATCACAAATGACAAGTTCTCAATTTTTTTTCAAAACCCCTGCCCATTGAACACTTTAATTAATACAATTTCACCTCAAACAAAAAGATTTTGAGAAATTTTAAGTCCCCTAGTTACAAATGCACAGAAAAAGGAAGATTCTAGCTCTCAATATCAAATAATAAATAGTAACAAGGATCTTGAAACTTTTCGACATACTCCTTCCTAACACAACTTTAAAAGAAAATGCATGTAAACAATACAATATTTTTAACCTTGCAAGCAAAATATCTCACAAATGACGACACAAAATAGACCTTCCAACACTAATCAAAGGTAAGAGGTAAACAAACTCTTGAAAGCAAAATATCTCATAATTGACAACACAAAACAAACCTTACAACACTAATGGAAGACAAAGGTAAACAAACCCTTGCACATAACACCAAACTATAGTAGAAGATGCAGGAATTCTAGCTAATACATATGGAGACTTCAACACCCTCTTTGCAATATGTCAGTACAAGTGAAAAGAATGAGAAAAGGACGACCGACAAGCTATTTGATTAATGCATATTAAATGTGATCATACTTTACATTCATTGATATCTATGCCAAAAACAATCGACTATACTAGATTGTTAAATTTTTTTACAATTTCTATTTTGAAAATTAATTTTCCTCCTTGCTCTTTTTTAAGAGCCAATAAATAATATTTTTTAAACTTTTAAAAACTATATAATATAGTTTAGAGCTGAATAAATTCTAAAATCCTATAGACTATAGCATTATAGCACCCACTATCGTGGAACTAATGAAAAACACTTAATTCCTTCTTAAAAATTTTAAGCCCTCTCTCCATTAAACCCAATGGATCGAGTTTATAGTTCTCCTCTCCACGAGCACGTTCCCAAGTCAATCTACTATCGTGTCTACAGTAAGAATTTGAAAAAAAAAACCAGAAACTAAATAATTTACCTATTTCAGTTTTATTTGCCGAGTTTTTCCTTTAACAACGACTTTGAGAGAAGCTGGCTTCGGAAAGCAATTATAGGTACTGCATGCATAAAACTGCATTTAGGTTCGCCGCGGGTGAAATCCATATGCCTGAAGCAGTCACAGAATGACTGAGGACGTGGAGATGAAGACTGAGACTGAGATGGAGATGGAGATCGATATGAAGGATTCACCTGCCCCCGGCAATTCCAACTCCTCCACATCGGTGGTGACCCGTAAGTAACATTTTTGCTTTGTTTTGCTAGGGTTTCTGTTTGTGGATGTCAATTAAGCGGGGTTTTGTGGGGGCAGATCTGAAGAACGTGGCGGCATTGATAGAGAAAGGGGTGGTGACAAAGGAGGTGCGTCTCATGATTCGTGGGATACGGCACGTGATGACGCTGCGGAGGAAGATTAGGGCATCTGATCTCATTGCTTTCCTCACCCACCTTCTTCCTGCCGCCTCCGATGTCTCTTCTCGCCTCCTACCCTATTTTTCTAAGGTACCTTTTTCTCTCTCTTCACAGGGATCTGCTGGGGCTAACTAGGGATTGCCATGGCTTTTGACGTTCTTAACATTGTATAAACCGTGTGTCTCCAACTGACAAATGGCAACCCCTGAGATAAGATACTATTGTTTGATGATATAGAGTATGTGGTCAACATCAAGTTTTCATATGTTGTTTGGGACGGACTCATCCTCACCAGCTGTTTGCTTTCAAAATGAATCCCCTTGCTTCAAACTTGCTTCAATCCTTTGTCTTTATGTCACATTAATAGTGGATACTTTAGTAAATTCCAGGGCTTTGAGAATTGGCGAGGAAGTCAGTCTTTTAGGTTTTTGGAATGCCTGAGTTGTTACTGAAGACCTTCCAATGATTTCTTCAACAAGGCTGCCAATCAGTTCGCATCGCAGGCATTATTTTAGCCAAAACATCATTGAATCTTGCTAGTGGATACTTTAGTAAATTCCAGGGCTTTGAGAATTGGCGAGGAAGTGAGTCTTCTAGGTTTTTGGAATGCCTGAGTTGTTACTGAAGACCTTTCAATGATTTCTTCAACAAAGCTGTCAATCAGTTTGCATTGCAGGCATTATTTTAGCCAAAACATCATTGAGTCTTGCTAGTTTATGTACATGACTTGTAGTAAATGCCATGTGTGATGGAATTTTGTTTCATTCATTTTTTTTTCTCAGGGATCTTATTATACCGAGAACAAAGATTTAACTTGATGAAGAGAACTGCAATGTGCAAACTATTTGAGAGCATAATAATGACAAAAAATGGAATTTTATCTTTGAGTTCTCTTTACCGCTTGCAATTATCCTTTAAGAATCATCATTTTAACTATTACAATTGGGGATGATTTGATGGGGTGAATGATGCTAGTATCCATCATATACACAAAAATTTCATTTTCATTCATTTTTGGATTGGGTAGATTTAATTTTAGGGGAGTTTGGCTGTGTGGGATAAATTCAATAGCAAGGTTATGCTCTTCAACTTGATATATACCCTTTTAATCTCAAGACATGCTCATACTATTGATCAATCTTGTGTAAGTCATATAGTATAGAGTTTCTTCTAGAATCTCCAATTAGTAGCATTGTACTCTACTATTGCAAGAAATTTCATTTATCTCTTCCATTCTAGGATTGAAATGCCTTTTGCTCTGAGCTTGGTTTTGATACTTAGTGGATATGTTGTGGAAATGCTTGAAAAATTGTTTTTTTTCTAGAAACAACCCTTTAGTGTCTTGTGCGTCCCCAAGAACATCTCAACATTTTTGGGCGATATGGATTTGTTCTAAATTCAAAATACACCCAAAAGGATAAATCCCATTTAAAGAGAATTCACCTCTAACGATCCCTATCTAAGCCCTAAAACAATTACATTATAAAAAAATGGAAACCTAACAGAAGATGAAGATCTGTCTTAGCACAAGTTAACCCTCCTGTAAATTGTAATACTGCTTGTGAAATAATATATCGAAGTGTTGTTGTTTTTGGGCTTCAAGTTTTTGTGTTTTCTCCGAAAGCCTTTCCCAAAGTAATTGTGAGGCTTCTATGTGTTTATGCTTTGATTTGCCATTTTGTTGCACAATTTTTGGATTTTGTAACTTATTCAGAAATGTTCTTCTAAGATTGTTAGTGATTTCTAAATAGGAATTTGATGGTAATTGATTGCAAATATTTCTTTGGGTTTGAAAATGGAGTATACATTCCATGTTTCTTGTTGGTTGGTTTGGCTATAACATATGTTATGTTGTATTTTATGTATTGCAAAACATTTTCCTTTAGTTGTGTAATGCTTCTACAAAACTGTGATTGTTTTTTCAACTCCAAAATGACATGCATCCTCGTGAAACAATTCTCCCATTTGAACTTCATGATCTCTGTCTTGTGTGGATACATAAGTGTCCTAGATGATATAAGAGATCATCTTGCATGTAGTAATTTGGAATCGACTTATCAATATGCTATGTCTAGTAGATATTTGCAAAGTTTGAATTAGGTTTTTTACAATTTTGGCCAAGTTTTGGTCACATATTGTCTCAAGCACAAATGGAGGAGTTTTGGTTGGGGATTTAGCACTTCCCTTCTCATTTCTAATGTTGAAATGGAACTACATATATGGAGACCTTTGTTTCCACTCATATTGTATTTTTAGCATTTATGTGAATCGCAAAAGTTGATAAGCTCTATGGATGGTAGTCTCTTTTCTCAACCTGTAGCACTTTTAATGCTTACATCATTAGACAATAGCATGAAATTCTTGGTCACATATATGATACTTTTGTATAGTGACAATGAAATTCTTGGTACTTCCCTTCTCATGTCTAATGTTGAAGTGGAATTGCGTATATGGAGACCATTTCAATTCCACTCTTATTGTAGTATTTTTTTGCATTTGTGCGAATTGCAAAAGTTGATAAGCTTTATGGATAGTAGCCTTTTTTATTAAATTGTAGCAATTCTAATGCTTAAGACAATTGTATGAAATTCTTGGTCATATATGTGATACTTCCATACTGTGGCAATGTATACCTTAATGTGTTAATCAATTGGGTGATCAAATTCAGTGAGGATTGTTCCAAGCGCATATTCAAGAGTAACAATCTCAATCTCAAATTAACGTTGAAGATTAGGTAAAGTGAGCTTTAGCGAAAAACAAAGTATTCATTTCAATGACTTGAATGCATTTTTTTTTGTGGTTGGCTTGTTGAAAGTTGCTTTGATGTTGTGTTTTGCAGCTTGTTCCAGTAGCCATTTGATGTGAGAAAAACCAAGGTCATACTTAATGGAAAATAGCCAATCCCAAAAAACTTTGAAGTTTTCTAAGGCCTATCGTGTGTAGTCCATTCAGGACTAGCATGAACCTTGAATGCAATATATCATATCTCCTTGATGGGAAAATAACATTACATTGTTGAATCAATAATGTGTTGCAGGAGGTGTTGAGTACCTAAAACATGTTGGAGATGTTCCTCCCATGTTTTGTTGACAATGGGAATGTTGTCAAGATAGACACCAATAATGCAATTTGTGAATTTCTAAGGAATGTTATTTGTCATAAGCATGAATCACATTGGCACAATGGTCAAGTTGAAGGGTAGACACAAACATTCAAACAAACCTTTGTTGGCTTTGAAGGCCAACTTCTAAACATCTAAGGGTTCATTAGGAATTTGATGATACACTTGAGATCTATCATAGCAAAGAAGTTGGGGAGATGAAGTTCATCCAATACATCCTCAATTTTGCAAGAAAACAACGATTATTTACAACGATCACATTCATGATTGTGGGAAATATGTGGTAGCCCAAGGAAAACATCACATACCTCTAATAGTGGTCAGCACAAAAGATTATCTCTTGAAAGGGCTTGATTTTGTAAATCTAGTAAGAAACAAAGTTATAGGATACACCTCCCCTCTCTTCCTTCATATGCATAATGTTGTACCAAGTATGAGTATGGCATGACTTGATTATGGCCCGAGGACCATACCCGCCCATATCCGAAATGAAAACCACTTGTGTATTGTGCTAACGACATATGCATATGCCAACCTAGTTGCTAAATATTTATATAATAAATAGATAAACTCTAAAACATAAGAAACCTTAATTTTTTAAATATATACAATTGCTTTAAAATGTAAAACACAACACTTGCAGCTCAAAGTAGGAGCAAAGGTTGAGTGTTATAAAACCCTCTTTTTTCCCTTTATATGATGTTTCAAACCCCGTTTGAAAACATAAATTATGTTTAATGTCCAAGTAGCTACTTTTTATGAATTTCTTTATGTTCAATCATTTCAACTTGTTTGCATATGAGGCCAACTTCTTCCTTTCCTGCTGGTATATAATTTGCTTATTGAGTTAGTAGATCCAATTGAATGGAGCTTTATCCTTATGTTCGAAAATTAAAACTCAAAGTTTCTATATTGACTTTTTGGTTTCAATAGTTTTTTTTAAATTTATAATATAAAGCTTTAGTTTCAGTTTTTTAAATATGTTTTATCTTTTTGATGAATAAGGCCTTTATTACTTCTTAAGATTTAAAAAGATGATTATCTTTTTAATATAATAAAAAAAGGCTCTTTATCATTTATTTCAACAGCATAAAACATCCGTAACATGTTTTAATAGCCTAGTTGGAGAAAGTTTTAATTGAAACCATAGAAAAACTTGAAGAATTTTCCCTTTTTAAAGATAAATTCATCCACTTTCTTTGATAAAAAATGTCTTCTGTAATGTCCCCGTTTTTCAGGCTCTTGGGATTAGCCTATCATGTGACCCTCGTAGGCTAATGAGGATGGACAAAGGGTCTCTTTTAGTGGGCATCTACTTCAGGATTCAGTATGCTTTGGTTTGGCTTTCGTTTGGCGTCATTCGGATTTCATTTGCTATAGTTTTGCCACATTTACTATTTATAGTAAGTCTGATGTTGTTCAAGAAGGACCCTTTCTATTTTTGGAAAGTGCATTTGGTCACATGGGGAAATAATAGGTGTGACTCCTGTTTTAGACGACATATTAAAAGGATAAGTATTTTGGGAGTTATTATTATTTTGGTGGCCAAATTATTATTAAATCATTAAATGGCTTATTATAAAGTTATAATTTAACTTTATAATTTCACTTAAGTTGAGGGTTGAGTCATCATGGGAAGGGGCCATTTATTTAATGAATTCATGGGAAGCCTAAGCCAAGGTATTAATTTAAAGTATTGGAGTAAATGAATTATTAAAAGGAAAAGTATATGTTTTTATCTCACATTGGTAAGAATTGTGTTTGAGCTTTCACAAGAAAGAATAAAAAGGGATTTGAGAGCTCATTCTAAGATATCTATTGATTATTTGATAAAATTTGGTTGTGAAGAAGATGACTAGGGTTTGAGGATTGATTCCTCTCTTTTGACAATTTGAATCATCACTGATTGATGGTGAATTTTGCAAACTGAATTTTGGAAATTTATACTGAATTTGTGAACGTAAATTTTGGTGCTGAGGTATACCAAATTTGAGAAAGATTAAGCATTTACAGTTAAGACTGAGAGGTTCATTCATTGTCTGGAAGGCTGTTTTATCTCCCTGACGGGCTGCAATATCATTCTGGAAATTTAGTATGAAGGCTGCCGTACAACTACAGGCAAGGATTGTACGGAATTTAGGATGGTTGCCATACTGTTTTGACAGTACCGTACGGACTGCAGGGAATTCATTGTTATTTGCTGGTGCTGTGTCTTTCTTGGCGTGAAGTTTGTTGGTTGTGGGCTGAGTTACGTGTGGAGGCCATAGTGGATAGCAAGGGGGCTAGCCGCCATAGACAAGGAGTCTATTCCATAGCTGGCGTCAATCTCCAGGCAGGCTGCGTTTTAATTTGCTGCAGCTTCATTTGTGTTTAAGGTGCCTTGTATTTATTTGTTATGATTGTTATTGTTATTATAATAACAATTTGATTTAATTTTGATTTAAAAGAGCAAACAAGAGCATTTGGAAATTGAATGGTTGTTGCTGTTGTCAAGTGGTGATTAAAAATTTATGAAAATTTAATATGTTTTGGAAACACACAAACAAAACAATTGCAATTTATCTAGAAAAGTCAGATTGTTATTGAGAGCCAGCAGGGCTCTTTACATCTTCATTAATAAATAGTAAATACAGCTTTGCTTGTAATCAACAAATGCCTTGAGGAATGAATCTATCCTGTCCCTTCAACCTTCTAATACCTTGAGGAACAAATCCATCCTTGCCCTTGAGCATCAAATTCCTTTAGGAATAAATCTAACAAATGCCTTAAAGCAAAGACCTTAAAAATATGGAATGAGCTATTACGTACTGTTTACACTTTATAATTTACATATAAAGTTGTATACAAGTATATGCTACTTCTAACATGCAAGAGTAATGACCACCAACAAAGCATTCTATCTATGCCTTCCAAAATTATGAGGATTTATATCATTGACTTTTAGTAGATAAATATAAAACTTTCAATGAAATATGTAATTACAAAATTTTGGAAACAATATCTGAGACTGGAAAAGGTTTCAAATGGGTGAATGGAAAGACACAAAATACATGCAGAAATGGAGATCTGTTTGCTAGTTAATCTCTTCTGCCTAACATAGAATTTCCTTGGGAGGTTCTGTTTTTCGGATTTTCCTCTTCTGTAATTTTCAAGTTTACTTGTCTAACAGGTAGTCTTCGACTTAAGAGTAGTTATCAACTATCATCTGGCTGAGATTCTGAGCTTGTATTCCATGGAGAATCTTTTCCAGCTTTTAGATTATACCTTACTGAAGGATTTAATCTCTTCCCTCCTTTTCATGTTTGTCTTGAGGTAATGATGAATGTTAATTCATGTTTAACTTCTATATCATTTTGCCTCACCAGCTTGGGCTCGACTGTGGGGAAACCTCCATGGTTAGTTTTTGTGTGCCGGAGTAGTACTGGGATGGGTTGCATCTGGGGAAGGCCTAGTCATCGGTTGCAAGGCTAAACAATGATGGTTGATACCATCGAATGGTTGCTTTTACTAATTTCATTTGTATTGCTTCATAATAATGCATTGATTACCGAGTGGAATTCAAGCTCATGACAGATTTATTGTAGAAGGAATTACTTGAGAAACTGGTTGTTGAAGAAATAAGTTGAGCATTAACTACTGACCAAAGTAATCATGAGATGATCTCTGAAAATGTTGCTTCAGATATTCCTGTTCCTCTAAAGAGAGGATTTTAATATGGAGCAATGATTGTAAGTGTTGATATCTTTTTCAATAACTTGGATGGAAGGCTTAAATATTTTATATGTAAGAAATGAAAAAGGACTTAAGAGAAAAGGTCTATAACCCTTTGAGGGTTATATACAGCACAACCTTTGAAACAACTCTTATAATCGTAGAAGTTTGTAGGCAGTTGTTTGGCAGTCAAGACTCAATAGTTATGAGCTGTGTCTTGTTTAGAGATTACAATTTCCAACCAAACTGTAAGAAGGGCTAGAAACCTGTTCAGGGCCGTATAAGAACTAATATCTATATTTATCATTGTAGCATCCTCCTTTGAATTATCTTTGAGGTCAATTTTACAAGACATTTGGAACAATTCTTTTGATGAGAAAACTAATTAGGCCTTTGTTTGGTAGTCAATAGTTTTGTGACCTCTTGTTCAAAGATTTGAATCTGCAACCAAACTCTAATATAATCCAGAATCCTGTTCAGGGTTTTCTAAGAACTAGTTTCTACATAAATTACTTTAGCAATTTTGTTTGAAGTTATTTTAAGGTTGAATTCCTTGTTTACTTTGTTTTTGTCTTTTCCCCAACTTACTTTTTTACTTGTGATGCTTTTGTTTGAATTTTCCTGCAAAGTAACTGTAGATATAACTTTAAGGAATTTAACATTGAACCTCATTCTTTAGTTCCATTCCCATATTAGTTTTGCTAAGAAATGACATGAATGCATAAACTGACTATACAGGTCACAATGTTTGTCCTAGTTTTGTTGATGAGAGATCTTTATAAATTAATAATTGAACTAAAATAAGGTGAACTTTATTTTAAATAAGTTATACAAATAATTTGTTCTAGATTTCATGATTAAACCCAAGTTGCCACATTTTGGGCACAGGTATGGGTTGTGGATATGGCATGCTGGTATGGCAATTTTTTTTTTGGAGTTTGAGTATTTTTGTACAAAAGCCTAAGATACTGGATCCCTCTGGAAAGCTCCGGATCCTGATTCTGAAGTGATCCGGATCCGGATCCCTCTTGGATCCCACTCAGATCCGGGCAGGATTCCAGAATGGAACCTGGATTCTCTGCGGATCCGATCTGCAGAGAATCCGGGTTCCATTCCGGAATCCTGCCTGGATCCGAGAGGGATCCAAGAGGATCTGTGGGAATCACAGATAATATACCAATGCAATTGTATCAAACAAGTAGAGATAAATAATATATTTGCGAGGCTGGTGTTAGAGAGGATTGTGTGAGTGTTAGGTTGAAATTGCAAATAGGAGACATGCAAATAAAAGCTCCAGTCCCAGACCAAGGCAAACTTCAGATACAGCTCACAAAGGAATTTAAAACAAAGCAACATTGGAAACAGCCAAAACAAAGTTACCCATGAACTCCATTGCAAGTTTAATTTGCTCTAATGATAGTTGAAATGTGAATGCTTTTGTGCACAAAAGAATACCTGTTTTGGCTTCATATGGTTCATGCAATAATATAATCATATATTGACAATTATGGATTTATCATTCTGTGAGAATCACACTTCTAACTTCTTATTATTATCATTATATTCTTGAACTTTGAAGTTTTGAACTAATGATGAATGAGCATTGACATGTTACATGTATGGAATCTATGAATATACATACATACATACATACATATATATATATATATTTTGAAAATGTCTATATATATACCCAAGGAATCAGGATTTGGCCTAAAATTTTTTTTGCCGAATCCTTGAATCCAAATCCGAACCAGAATCAGGATTGGCTACTTAGACAAAAACATATAAAATTCAGATATGTGAATATTTTTAATTAAATTCAGAATGCAACAAAGCACACATATGCTAAACAAAACTACCACAGAATTACAAACTTGAAATACAATTATTTAATTCTGAATTTGATATTTAGTTGAAAAAAATCAAAATGTGACGTTAGATATTTATTGTTCATGGATTCAAAGTTCAATATTTAAATAATATATTTAGTAATTAACATCACATGGGTCATCATGAAGACCAACATCAGCATCATCATTGACATCAGATGATACAGGTAGATTAGAAGAACCACATGCAGCCCTACTGACACTCGCACTAAAAGTATGTTAGGCAGCCGACTCCACAAAAAGTGAAGATTTTGTAGCAGCTGAAAAATCCAAGTTAGTTTGCATTGATTTCTTGTACTTATTTTGTTTGCATTGGCAGCAAGGAAGGCATATCAGCTAGTTAGTTGGAATATACGTAAACTAGCTGCTATGCCTTCCTTGCCGCCAATCAGTTTTGTTTCATTGAGTGGAAGAAGGAATATGTACTCCAATTCTGTTTAAGATGAAGACGAATTAGTGAGTTATTGGGGCAAGGTGAGATATTTAGATTATAAAACTGTAAATCAAATTTCAATTTTGAAACTAATGTTATTTCAAGAATGAAAAAACTTAATCTAGAATATGTACTAATAATTAAGAAACTTAGTTGTGATCAAATTTTGATTTCAAGACTTTGGAGGTGTGACAGTGTATGGCCATTGAGGTACCACCATTTGTGAGATCCTTCCTTTACAAGTCAGGGAAAGCAGGAATACTATGACTGTTGGAGGCTACAAACTCAACAAACTCATTTGTAAATCTTCCATTTCAAGATTGAGGAAGAGTTTAGTAAGTGCTTTCCTATACTCTTAACTGACTTTTGCATCTGTGTATGGTGGCACCTTTGATGACATAGCAAGAATCTCATCACCATAAAATTTGGGGATATGTGCAAAGGCAATAAGATGTAGTGGGGTGGCCATTTTCTTCCACTGCTCAACACAAATTGTTTGCACTTCTTTGTAGAAAGTTTCTTGAGGATCTTGTTCTTATTCATTGATAGTGACGACACCAAACAACCAAACATTACAAGACTATTTCTGTCTTCAAAGTGACAGGAATTCAGATTAACAACTACAGTTCATAGAATGATATGATTTTCCACTCTGTTAACAACTGGTGGAAACGACTTCAGAGGGTAACGATATACACAGCAACAGATACAAACAAAGCCTACTACAGAGGCAACATAAATATTAAATGTAACCAGCAAATCATTGTTGCGATAGAAGTGAATGGAATGAATCAAACAATACAGTGAATGGACAGAGTCGTTTCTCAAATCAGAAACCCATTCCCAAATACTCGTTTATTGTAATACAAAACTGGTAACCTACGTGTTAACCTGATCACAACCTTAAGCATTCTTCAAAGGTCTTCCTATGATGCACTGAGCTGACAATCCACCTCTGCAAATGCACATGCTTCTCTTCTTCTCCTTGTTACCAGACTCAACCCATCCGTGCTCTCCTTCTTATGAACTGCTAGTCTTCTAAAACCGTTCACCGAACTGCTCAACAGCCTGTTTACATTGCCAAAACTGCCAACCAATGAATCTGAACCTTTAAACGGCATCACTCATCATGTCTACGTGGTGGCAGGAGAGATATAACTCTTGAGCCCACATGATGATGAACTGGAAATAAGAAATAATCAAACAAAAATCTGCGTGTTGATGAAACTGTCCCGATACTCCTGCATCATTCATTTATGATTTGCTTCTTTTTCTCAATCATTGATAACGTCACTGGCATGCCCCTGTTGGGATGAATCCCTAAAACTATCAGAAAATCATCTTATTTGAATTTCATAAGACCTCACAATTTTCTGAAAACTCTGAGTCATAAAATTACATGCTAAGGCAAAGTTCTGCAAGCAATACAAGTCTTTATGCTGCGATGATAGGCAGAAGTATGTTATTGAAGAGACCAGAATCAATGCAAATTTTGATAGACTGAAGTGTTTCCCAAGTATGATGATCAGTTTGTTAGAAAGCCATAGAATCAGCAATCGCTATTAGAATGACAGGGATTAATATTATTATAGCCAAAGACTAACGGTAAAGAAAATAGAAGTTAATAAAGCAGTGATATAATTGTCTCCTAAAAGGTGCAAATTAATCAATGTTAACAAAGAGTGCGATCTAGGAAGAAATGCAATTTAGCAAGGTGAAGGGGATGCATCAAAATTCTGAAAAGATGCAATATTGGAAGAGACATGACTCTTCCGTCTCAAGGAAGAGATATGTGTGTGTGTGTGTGTGTGTGAAAGGATAGAATTAAAGGGCATCAAATGGACAGCAGAAGCAATCAGATATACAGCAGAGCAATCTATGTGATAATATTTTAATTTATTGTGGTATGAAGTAGTTATACTCATTTATTTATGCTGTTTATATATATATATATATATATATATATATATATGCCAGATTATATGCAATCAAAGAATGCTTGAATCTAAATATTTATGCATTTGTCAATATGAATTTCTGCAATAATCGATCATGTGAGGGAAGGATGGGAATGCAATGAGGGAGAACGGTGGAAACTCTCTCACTAGTTATACAACCTCATAAAGATGGTTAAGGACCATGAGGCCAAAGAGGACAAGGTCCTGCTTTTGGGCCTTGAATTGAGAATCATTTTAAGGGCACCCTATTGCAGCCTCCCCTACCAACCCCATATTGATCAGTTGTTGAAGTGAACCAGAGGGGATCCTCAATCATAAGAGGTAAAGATGTTGATAGGATGGAGGAAGAACCATGCACAAACCTCACCAGGTGCACTACCTCATAAGGATGGTTAAGGACCACATAAGACTAAAGAGGACAAGGTCCTGCTTTTGGGCCTAGAGTAGAGGATATTTGGGGCACCTCGTCATGTCTTCCATCACAACTCTTGTCATGGTTGAACTCCCACATAATCATTTAGATTTTCTATGTAAATTTATGTTTTCCTTAACCCTAGAATTGAATGTATTTCACGAGTTATATCTATGTTATTATCTAACTTGGTTTGCAGGTTCCTAAACAAACTTATCCTATCTTATTCTTAAGTGAGGATTGTTCCTCTAACTGTATTATGCTCTTTATGGCGCGAGGAGCAGAGGCGCAAGGTGCGAGAAGCAAAGGAGCAGAGACGTGAGGCACGAAGGTGCTCTGGACATAATGGTGATAATGAAGTGTTAGAGGTTTGAGAGGCATGATTTTTTCTGGTGATGGATACCATAGAGGTAATGGAGATAGGTAGGAAACCTGGGCAGGGAAGCATGGATTGGAAAAATGGGGCGATGAAGTTGATCAAGAGGTTCCTATGGATGAATTCTGCGCAAAAATCAACATTGACTGGAGAGCATACGAAAATCACCAAGAGATGAAGGTCTTCCTAGCTTTCGAATACCGGCTGCAATGGGTTTTTGAGAACGCTGCTTGGGTAGACAAATGTTGTGTCCAAGCCCCAAATGGAAGCCTCCATAGGAAATTTCGGCTACCACGGAAATGGGGTGCTTGACATAGAAGATTTCTAGAACAGAGACGAAATCCCCCCATAAGGAGAAGATTCCCAAAAAGAAACACCAAAGGCAGGTACCTTAGATCCAGAAACTAGGGGTATGGGTAGTACAGGCAAAACGCGGACACATCCAAAAATTGGTGGATCAAAAACCCTAGCAATGCAGCAGGTTCGACAAGCAAAATGTGGAAATCAAAATTCCCCACTCCTCCCCCAACAAAGTAGGCGAAGGCAAAAAATATCTCGGGTAAGTCATCAAATAACCTTTGTGTGCCAATTAAAATTCAGCAGGAACGCATCAAACAAACAATTGAAAAATATCAGGAGGTTAGTTTGATTATCAAATGGGGTGGAGGCAATTTGGATATAAATAAAGTATATGTCTGGTGTCTTTCAAAATGGGGGAGGAGCTTCCAACTTCAAAAATCGCCAAATGATTTCTTTATGGTAGTTCTACCCTCGGCACAAGATCAGAATGATACCCTAAATCAGGGCACCCAAAAGATTGAAGGACATACATTGATAATGTAAAAATGGATTCCAAACTTCAATCCATGGAAGCATGAAATCAAGAAGAGCTCAGTTTGGATAAGGCTCTATGATCTTCCAATAGAATATTGGGATTGTGAAATCTTAAAAGACATCTGTAGTGAGTTAGGAGACCTCCAGGAATTAGAAGGAATAATAGTAGATGAAATCAATGCGAATTATGGCAGGTTGTGTATAAACATCCATCCATTTGATTCAATGCCACATGAGGTTGAATTGCATATGGATTGGGGGGTCTCGAAGCAAAAAGTGGTTATGGAGGATGTCTTGGTTCTAAATCCGCCCATATGTGGTGATGAGCCCTAGCCACCCATACAAGACTTGTAGGAAGCTGGGAACATTGTGATCCCAAACCAGTAGATAGAAAGGACAGAGCCAGACACAGATCCTTGAATCAATCATACAAGACCTGCAGGAAGCTGGGAACATTGTGATCCCAAACCAGCAGATAGAAAGGACAGAGCCAGACACAGATCCATGAATCACTCAGGAACTATGTTACCAAATTCTTGGCAACCGCAAAGTGTGGCCCTTATCATATTCTTGCAAAAGTCTGCCAAATTCTATCAAACGAACCCAACACAAATTTTGCTGTTTTTTTTGGCAAATTTGCAAATCTACAATGGGACCTAGGTCAAATTTGGTCAAAAAATGGATTTTTTTGACTTTTAAAAAGTTTTTTTTGGTCTATTTTAGTCAATCCAATTCTCCAACCCTAAAATAGACCACTAAAAGGGCCAAAAAGGTAAAACATATGTAATTTGGACTAAAACATTAATATATATGGTGGTGTATTGTTCTATGTTGCTTTACTATTAGCATAGTGGTGTATGAACTTATTTAATGCTGCACACACACACACACACACACACACACACACACACACATATATATGTGCGCGCGCGTGTGTATTAAAAAAAAAACATATATTTTTGTATGGACGAACCCAAAACAAATTCAAACCCACCCCCCAAAATTTTTGAACGAATTTCAAACCCGCATCCGAAACCTAATCCGAACCGACAACTTAGCTCAGGAACTACTGAATGGAATTCTTGAAAGCAACATCCCTGTCCCTCAAAGTGAGGACCCTGAGCAAGAAACAACGAAGCAGAGTTTGCTGTTGACAATTTACAAAGAGTCGTAGATGGAAAACTGTACATTGGGGGCAATTGTGGGTGTAAATGATCTAGGACTGGAGCAATTCAGATTCTTAGATGCTCAAGGGGGCCTGAACAGAGTGGATCTACAAGAGCCATATGCAGAGGCAATAGACATGAAAGGCCAAGAGAATGTCGACAACAACCAATTAGATGGCGACACCACTGATTGGGTGATAGAGGAGGAAGGCGCAGAGGAGTTAGAATCGGACATGGAAGAGGAGTCAGATGATGGACAAATAAACATCGGGGAAGACATGAGCATTGAGAAAACCCCCTCTCTACGGAAGAACCCTTTGATTACTACGAAAAAGAAGAGGGGACCCAAGACATATGCAGCAAAATTGGCTATGGCCGCTAGCGCTAAGGGCCAAATGAAGCTCAAGAACGGGAAGGGATATGCCCTTCCCAGAGAACAATGATGATCCTAACGTGGAATGCTAGGGGCATCAACACCCCTAACAAGTGGTGCTTAATAAAGCGCTAGATAGATCAGAGCAGGGCAGATGTACTTTTACAAGAGAACAAATGGGATAAGAAAGAGAGTGGGAAGAGGATGACTGCATGGAGGAAGTGGGATGGCTTGTTTGTGGAAGCCCTTGGTGCATCAGGAGGTATTGGGATTATTTGGAACCCGTTGAATGTTTCCTACTCGTTGGAGATGAGTGGCCATTTCTAGATGGGGGTTAGGTGCAGACTATTGAGTCAAAACAGGGTTCATTAGGTGATCAATGTGATGAATATATTGTCATTGATGTCAAAATCAGAGATCAAAGAAGTTAATATAAATGAATCATATATATATATGAATAAGAGATGCATATTCAGTATATTCAAAGACTATATATTCAACAGTGAAAATACGTATATATGAAGATATATAATAGATGAAGACATATATACATGGCATATAAACAGCATAAAATATATAACAGGCAACAGCAAAATATTGAGAACAGCAGATATCATTATAATCTACAGCAGTATATAAAAAGCATGAAGACATACAGTAAAGGAACACACATACGTATAACACAGTTTCGAAGGCAATATCATATATATCGAAAGTTTTTTGATATGATGAAGAATATTAACGGAGGTTAATATTATACACAGCAATTGATATAGATGAAGATTCGTATGCATACTCAGATATATATATATCATATATTTGAAACAGAGACGTATGAATAAGCATATATATATCATACAATAATTATTGTCTTGTGGATTGAGATCTGAAGGTATATGATATACTCAGACATATGAGATACAACAGCGGTTTGAATACTATGAACAACATACAACAATAATGATTTGAGCATATACTAATATGCTATGAACAGCAGTCTTATGGCAATTATACTGTACAATGGTACAACATATACGGCATACAACATATCGTATATACAGCTTGCCCAGTTTGCTTGGTGAATCCCAGAGACATGGCTTTTGGTTGTGGACATACGACATGTAGAAGTTGTAGTGAGAAAGTATCCAGATGTCCTATATGTCAGACACCAATAAGCACACGTTTGAGGCTGTATTCAGTTTAAGTGATGCTTGGATCATTTCGGTAGCTTTGAACTTTGGAAAGTGCCATTTCTCAGAGAATTTGGTGTTAAGATTGATGAGACAACATTCTGCGACAACAGACATATGGATCCCATGTCAGTTGCTTAGAATTTATTACAGAACAGCATGTATACGTATACAGAATAGACAGCATACATGTTTATGACAGCAGTTGAAGAACAGAGATTATCAATACCAGAATGAGACGTATGGTGAACAGTCAGCAGATATATATTATACATATATTATAAACAGGAAATACATACGTATATAAAGGTGCATGAAGGTCTTCGGCAGTGGAATATCGGATGTTTAAGACATACGAATACAGTATACTGCATACAGAAGAAATGAAGACAAATTCACGGCAGCAACAAAGAGTGATTATGTTTATATGGCAGTGATTAATGGTAATCAGCGATGAAACCAAACCACAGAGACATACACCGTGTATGCAGCAATGAAGATACATATAGCAATGAAGACATATAGATGTATAATATGAGACACAGCAATAAAGACACAGCAATAAAGGTACAGCGATACAGAGACATTATATATCGAAGGTTGAATATTATACAGCGATGGAGATTACACATACGTATGCAGCGGTTGAATATATATCATAAAGATATTATCGAAGGTTCATATTATATGTTATCGAAGGCTCATGATTGCAGCGATACGAACAGAGTATACACATACATATATAGTTATAATAGCAGCGTATATGTATGAACAGCGTATACAGTTACAGTGTATACAACATACATACGTAAATGATTATGAAAGAGGATATGCAGAGTCAAAGGCAGAGACGGATAGACCAATCTATGTCATACGAATGCAGCAGGGGACGCCGTCAACTATATGCTGTGTTTAAAAGATTTTCGAAGAATTTAAAAGAACTATATTCGATATTGCTGTGGAATATATAATGCAAATATTTGATTTGCGATAAAGGTTTGTCAAAGCAGCGATAAACAATTGGCTTACCAAGACATGCGAAGGAAATATATTTTACATAAGATTATTGAAGGTTCAGAACGGATGCCGTATATCATTGATCACAAAAAGTATATCGATAATGGTTAATAATATTTTCATAAAGGGGGAATATTAAGAGTCAATAATGTTTTAATTAAAAGACACCTTTTCAAAGGGTCATAATGTTAAGAGACACATTGTTTCAATTAAAGAAATGAATATATAAATATTGAAACTATCATTTTTGAAAATGAGTGAAGAAGTTAGAAAAAGAAAGAGGAGAATAGAAGAAGACTCAAAAGGCAGATTATATGAATTTAAGAAAATGAAGATTTGATAAATAATTAGAATATATTTGATATATATATATATATATAAAATGAGGTGTCAATAATGATATATTTTAAATATTAAATAAAGGCTGACTTATGAAAAAAAAAGTGTCTGCGGAAATTAAAATGTCCATCAGTTGAAGAAAGCAACATTGCCAAGGTGGAAGAAAATTTGTATACAGTGAGTTGGTGCTCAGAATCCTGACAGGGGGAGTTGGTGCTCAGAATCCGGACAGGGGGAGTTGGTGCTTCCAGTAGGTCGGTGCCTGCGAAGTGTGGGAGTTGGTGCTTCCAATGAGTCGGTGCTCATAAACATAGGGGTTGGAGCCTCTAGTAGGTTGGTGCCTACAAAACATTGTAAAAGAACAATATTATATAAAAGCAAATTATTTTGTGGTTTTCTCCCATATTGGGTTTCCACGCAAATATTGTGTTCATGTGCATAATTGTTTATTTGAGTATTTGAAGTTATCTTTGAATAAAAGCATTTAAATTTAAAAAGTTATTATACTGATTCACCCCCCCCTCTCAGTAGAATCGTGTGCTCTTCACAATGTATATGGCCCTATCTCTACTTAAGCCAAAAGGATCCTATGGAGGGAAATAAAATTGTGGTTGGATCGGAATACTGTGGTTAGATCGGGATTTTAATGCTGCCTTGGACAATTCTAAGAAACAAGGGGGATTGCATAAAATTTCGAGAGTTCAACAAGACTTCCAAGAATGGGTAGACAATTGCAGTCTAAGAGAGGTTGTCTCCAAAAATGGTAGATTCACCTAGACAAACAAAAGAAAAGGATTCACAAGTATAGCAAAGAAATTGAGCCAGTTTTTCATTACTGGGAATTGGGATGAGACACAAGATACATTTGAATCTACAATACTGCCATACACAGGTTCAGATTACTTGCCCGTGCAGCTGATAATCAATGCAGAGCATCCCAAGGGTGGCTCCCCCTTTCGCTTCGAGAATATGTGGTTAAGAGGACTCCCTATACGATGTAATCAAAAAGTGATGGAATGAGGTATAGATGAGGGATAAACCAAGAATGTATCAATTTAGTCAGAAACTTCTGCACATCAAGAGGAAGCTCAAGGAATGGAATCAGACCAACTTTAAGGACATCTTTAAGGAGAAGGCCCAAGTGGAAGGTGAGTTAAGTTGCTTGAATGAAAAAGTTATTGAACATGGAATGAGGAAAGTTGAATTTGAAATGGAATAGAAGCTCGAAACAAAACTATTGGATATATTGAAGAGAGAAGAAATCTTTTGGAGGTAGATGTCTAGAGAAACGTGGCTCTAGGATGGGGACAAAAACACCAAATACTTTCACAGAACTACAATAGAAAATAGAGGAAGGAATCATATAACAAAAATTACCAAAGAAGATGGCACTAGAGCACAAATTGCAGAAGAGGTCAATCAAACTGCTGTGAGGTACTATCAGGAAATCTTCAATAGAGAGCTAACAGATAATGAGCAGGATAGGAATGATTTTCTGAGTCACATCCTGACCTTGATCAATGAGGAGGATGACAAGTACCTATTCAAAACCATTAGTTTGGAGGAAATAAAGAAGGCGGTTTTCTAGTTGGGCGCTGATAAGGCACCAGGGCCGGATGGCTTCCCCGCCAAATTCTACCACGTTTTTTGGGATGTCATTGGGCCATATCTGCATAAGGCGGTGTTGGAATCGAGGAAGAACAAGGTAATGTTAGGATCTTTCAATCATACTTTCTTAGCATTGATTCCTAAGAAAAAAGAGGTCCAGATGATGGTTGACTATAGGCCTATAGCATTATGCAATACAATTTACAAAATCATTACAAAGATAATTGCAAATAGGCTGAAGAAGGTGCTCAATAAGATTATTTCAGTGAACAGAGTGGTTTCTCACCGGGTAGGTCTATTGTGGAAGGAATAATCATTGCTCATGAGGCAATTCACTCCTCTAGAAAGGCAAGATCACCAAGTATGATAATTAAGTTGGACATACTTAAGGCCTATGATCTTGTTGACAAGGAATTTTTGACCAGGGTTCTCCAGAAATTTGGGTTTGGTGTTGAGTGGGTGAATTGGGTGGCTGGCTGTATCTTGAACCCGAAATTTTCAGTACTGGTTAATGGGGTTGCACAAGGATACTTCCCATCATCTAGGGGAATATGATAGGGGGACCTTTTGTCCCCTTTCTTGTTCATTATAATGGCTAAGGCGCTTGGTAGGGCTATCCAACTCCAGAGGGAGACAGGAAGGTGGAAAGGAATTGAGGTATGCCCTGGTATAGAAAATACCACCCATCAGTATTTTGCAGATGACACTATCCCCTTCGGGAGAGTGTGTCGTGTTGAAGCCAAAATCATTAAAGACACATTGGATAGTTACACCGGGGCTTTGGGGCAGACAATCAATTGGAGGAAATCAAAGGTCTTTGTTCTCAACATTCAGCCAAGCCTGCAAAGAGACATAGCTAGAATTTTAGACTTAAGAATTGCATGCTTCCTTGGGAAATTTTTGGGAGTTTCGTTGTTTTGTGGGATCAATAGAAAAGGCTATTGGGACAACCTAATCACAAATTGCAAAAAGAAGATGGAGCTTTGGAAAGGAAAGTGGCTATCATCGGTTGGCAGGATCCTCATGTTAAAGTCCGTTCTCTCGGCCATCCCCATTTATTCGATGTCCTACATGAAAATCCCTATGGTTGTAGGTGATGTGCTAACCCAAATAATGAGGAAATTTTTCTAGAATGGCCCAAAGGATCAAAACAAAATTCCCCTCCTCTCATGGGAAAGAATATGGAAACCATTCGGAGCTAAAGGTGTTGGTATCAAAGAGATTCACAATATGAACTTGGTCATGGGAGCCAAATTGGTATGGAGTTTGTACCGAGATGGAGATAGGAGATGGGTCCAAATCTTAAGGAGAAAATATCTGGATTCCAACAAGCCTATCAAAATCCTGAATACACTCAACCTTCCAGGTGGGTTTTCTATATGGAACTTTATTCTAGAATGTAGGAAAATCATCATAAAACACATCGCATGGGAAGTTAATGATGGACGTCAGGCCCAGTTCTGGGAAGACTCGTGGGAGAGCCACCCTACCCTTCACACCCTCCTGGACTTGAACACAGTCAAAGCGGAAACAACCAAGGTGTGGGGAAAGAAACTTTGTAACTATGGGTATGTGGATAGATTTAATGGGAAACATGAATGGAAATGGAAGACGTTGGAAGACATTCATGCGCCAATGGAACAAATAGTTAAGTTAGCTGAGATCCTAGAATCAAGAGGGATTGTGTGGACGGGACTCAACGACAAAATTCGTTGGTGTGCGTCACGAGACAAGGAATATAACGTGAAGATTGGTTACAAGGTACATGAGGCTGCCATAGAAGACCCACTTTGGCCAAGAAAATTTCAATGGATAAAGCTTGCTCACTACGTGCAAGGGCCTTTGGATAGCTGGCCATTCAAGGTGAAATTCTAACTCAGGATAGGTTTAGAAAGATTGGAATGGTTGTGCCTGGGCATTGCCCTTTGTGTAGACAACATGATGAAGATGCTAATCACATACTACTCTTGTGCCCATACGCTGAAAGTTGTTGGAATCACTTTCTACAGAAACTAAAACTGCAGACACCTAAACCTATAACCCTTGGGGGATGGTTCTATGCGTGGCCATCCCAATATCGTAAGAGTGTATTTGACATCTGGCAGGTCACCCCGTCGATGGTCGTTTGGGAATTGTGGAAGGGATGCAACAAGATAATCTTCAAAAGTGAATCCATGGCAAGAGAACAGTTAATGAGTAAGATAGAATCTTCTATTATTGAGCTAGTAATTACAATGGCAAAAAAGAAATCGCCAAGAAGCAATGCATATTCACTCTGGGATGACAATATGATTAAGGTTTTTAAGGGACTCACCATTCCAACACTAGTCGGCTCTGCTGATGCTGAAGGGAAGAAGAAATCCCAGGCTAATACCTGTTGGAGTGCTTAGAGGTAGGTTGGATCAAGGCAAATTTCGACGGGGCTACACGCAGAAACACTGGCCCAAGTTGTATTGGAATTGTGGTCAAAGATGAACTTGGGAACATTTTGGCAGAGTATAAGAGTTCATCGGAGATGCTATGGACAACACAACGGTGTTCAGAGCGGCCCTAAAAGGTTTGGAGTTGGGACTACAACTGGGAGCGAAAAAAAAGATTCATGTGGAAGGTGACTCCATGATAGTTATTAATGCGATTCGACAGAGCTCCACTCCTGACTAGAAATTGAATAGATAGGTCAAGCAAATTATGGACCATATCAGGGCAACGAATGATTTCAGAGTCAGCCATATATACCGTGAGGGAAATTCTGTGGTGGATGACCTTGCCAAGAGAGCAATCACAGAGGAGGATGTGCGGAGAAACTCTGCTATGCCTCAGACAAGGAATTGAACAAGATTGGATACTGGTCTCCAAGGTTGAATAAGGCACTTGCGGAAAAACTGTTACTTCTCCATTGTACTACAACCACACAAATGCTGCCTCTTTGTACATGGGGAATTGGATTATTAAGGTGATGGGATACCTTGTGCATGTGACAAGCTAGTTGTCGAAGGAATGATGACACTAGGTATTTTATGCACTTAGAGTGAAATAAGGAAAGTGGACACCAATTCTATCTCATAAATGCCAAATGTGCAAAGGAGGACAGATGGCCAGGTGAGGACATTGGTTGCAGTATGATAACAGATTAAGTACACTCGCCAGGGGTTGTGACATCATGACAATCATTGGAAAGTACGCTCGAAGGACAATTTCTTTATGGCAAGCTTGTGTGGTGGGATAGTGTGCAAGATTTGGGTTATTAATGATAGATGGAAGCCAGTCTTTATAATCTTTGCTTGGGAGGTTGGCGAGTCATTGTTCGGAAGGTGCGAGTGAGCTACATTTGGAGGAATGGATACCCCCATATATCTGGAGTCCACAAGAAATATGGTCTCTTTCTTTGGCGAAGTAAAGGGTAAGTGGTTGCTGGGAATGCTCTCAGCGAAGCATCCTCTTGTCCTCCATGCTGTGAAGGAGGTTTTAGGCCGAGAGTGCCTGTGGTCTTACCACAGGTACATGGTAAATATTGACATCACGCCCATGTTCTTGGCATTTACCCTTATCAAAGGTGTTGCGAAGGCCAAAGCCAAAAACTTATGCCAGAGGATATTTCAGCATAAGTATTTGGGTGAGATTGATGCAGTGTTGGACAATGTTGATGGGCAGAATATGATCCCTGTGCCTCAACAATACTACCTTGAGACTGGTTGAGGTTACAAGAAGTTAGTAAAGAAGTTCCCTCTCATTGTCACGGTGGAATCGGAGGAGCTGAAGGAGAGGCTGGGCAACATTGATAGGAACTTGGAGTTTTTGCAGAAGATGGCTGCCATCCTTCCCCCCGACTAAGGAGTGGATGCAGGTATATAAACAGCGGGAGGGTTATTAGGTCCCAAACGTGGATGATTCGGAGGACGATGGACTGGAAGCACCATCAGTGCCTGATTCTGGCAAGGACTAGATAGAGAATGCTGCGAGGGATGTCGAGGAAATCACCAAAGGACCTGCACACAGGAGATGTAAGGGAGATTGCCCTGTCAAGGCTTGGGCGGCCCATGCCAAGAGGATGTTGAAGGAGGTGGAGAAGCGCAACTTGGCGATCAGTCCGGACAACCCTCTTTTCACTGAGCTCCGTGGCCCGAGGGGCAAGAAGCGTGGCAGGTTCAGCTGAGGCTAGGATGTCTGTGTGTGTCTTTTTTGCTTAGTGCTTTTCTAAGTGGGTTCTGTTATTTCAATATGCATCTAGTTCTGTATAGGTTGTTAGGTGGATAGTAGTAAGTGGCTGCAGGGTATGATGCTGGATGCCAGCAATTTTGATAAAATATTAAAATAGGTGTAGTTGATGGTTCTAGGAATCGGGTGGGTTACAGTCTCATGGATGTTGATACATCAGATTTTGTATATGCAGTAGCAGGACAACAGATATATCTTCAAACAATGTATTTTCTATTTTGATATAATATAATGGGAGCTGGCCCAATCCAGCTATTTAACTATAAAAAAAACAAACAAACTATATTATGCTCTTTATTTCGTTTGGGTCTGTGAATCTAGGGCAAAGTACAAGGTGATCCAATAAAGGGACATTACAATCACATACCTCTACTAAACATGGCTTATCCATGCTAGTAAAATGCATCATACTCCTGATAAATAAAAATTGCAAGCAAAACGTCTCCAATTGGCGGGGACATCCCAGAAACTTGGTGGGGATGGCTGGTTGTCGCTGGGACACATTGGGGACGTTTGAGATGTCCCCAAATGTCCATGTAAAAATGCTAATCAATGCTTTATTTTCTAACAGCCGCTTCAATCCCTGCTGCTATGTCTTTCTAACTTGGCTGCAATTTTTTTTCATGCAAAATGAAACCAAATGCTATGAATGGAGTGTGTTGTGTTCGCATATTAGGGTTAAGGTATGGGGGCCACAAGAATTCTTTTTCTTTTGTGTTTTTATTTTCAAGTAAATTTTTTGCTGGAAAAGAGGGGATGACCGACTGTCCCTGGGACGATCAAGGGATGTCCCAGACGTCCCCTCCATGTCTAGGGACTGCCGGCCGTTCACACCTCATTAGCTTGCTGTCCTGCCATTTCCAAGTGAAATTTTTTTTTGGGGACAACTGAGAACATCCCCAAGCTGCCCCCCATCCTTGGGACGTCCCTGTGCGGGGACGGACAAAATACCCTAGGGATGCATCCCCTTGTTTCATAGAAGAAAAGTCTTAGGGGCATGAATAATAGAACATTGATAAATAGAAGTTGAACTAATGCCAGCCTTATTTAAGCTCATTCTATATTGGGTAAGCCAAACATTAGACCATCCTTCAATTTTCTTCTTGATTTTTTCAAGAAGTTCATTCTAGTGAATGCTCTTAATCTTGCTAAAACCAACATGAACTCTCAGGTACTTGAAAGTAGCATTTATTTTGCTTCAGTATTATCTGGGGGTGTGTCCCCGACATAATTTGACCTGTCCTGGAAACGGGGATGTCTCGGATACTCCATAACTTGGAAACACGTCCCCTGGCTGTCACATACTATTAATATTTGAGTTCTGATAATTTGTTTGACTTTGACTCTCATGTGAACTCTCAATTTAAATTAAACACAAGCATTATATGCTAAGGTTCTATTACGAATATAAGCATGCTTTATGCATGCTTTCATATGAATATTTTAGACTTACTTGTAAATTTTAAAATTTCCTTATTTTTATATAGTTTGTCCCCTCTGTCGTCCCCTCCTAAAATGGCCAAAAAAAGTCCATCCCGGAGACCTGTTTCCCCATCCCTCTGTCCTGGAAACTCAGGGTAACATAGTTATGTTTTTACAACCCCGAACTCTCTCCTTGGCTTCTGCATTGTTTTGACCATAAAAATATATTATGGACTTACTTTTATTTATTTTATTTCAATAAGATCATGTCATTTGCCAACTGGGAGTCGTTAACTCTCTAAACCTGATGAAGTATTGATATTTGAAAGTCTTGATGTCAAATGTGGGAGAGGCATATTGTTACTGGAATAAATAAGTGTGGAGAGGAAATTTCACCTTGCCCCTGTGGAAGCGAGAAAGAAAGAGGTGGGCCTTCTATTAAGAAGAGTAGTAACATGGATTAGTGATGCAAGCAGAAATCCAATTAATTAAAATACCATGAAAACCCCAATTTGTTAAGAGTCTTGATGATAATATCATTGTCTATTCTGTCACAAGTTTGAGCCATGTCATTGGATTTGCATTCCTTGCTCAAATGCATGGCTTCTTGAACAAAAAATATTCCTTAACAAGTTCGTTTCACAAATGCAGTTTGCTTGGGAGATATAGTTGAATCTAAGGGAGGAAGCATTCTATTTTTGACAAGCTTGTATATGAGTTTATCTGATGTATTGAAGAGGGAGATTGTTCTAAATCTTTTCAAGGAACAGCCTCATTTCTCCTTGTGTATCAAAGGCAGGAATGTGGAATTGATCTCTCTGTGTATCTGTTGTTTATATCTTTTTTCTTCTACCATTGCCAAGAGACTAAATTGAATAGTATCCTAAAAATTTTGATTGAAAGTTCTGTTGAAACCATCCTGTCCTGAGGCTGTGTCGCATTGCATGGAGAATACCACTTTTTTGAGTTCATTCACGGAAGCAGGTTTTATCAATCTTTCATTTTCTTTGTGTCAATGAGAAATGATATAATATGTAGGAGACTTTGCCGACTTGCTTGTTCAATAAATTCCTGAAGTAGTATTACATTTGATGTTGCATCTGTTGAACATCATGCGACATTTGCCCCATTTCCCATTAATTAGTATTGCATTTGATATTGCAACTGCTGAACATCATGCGATATTTGCCCCATTTTCCATTAATTAGTATTACATTTGATGTTGCATCTGCTGAACATCATGCGATATTTGTTCCATCTTCCATTTTAAGTTCAGTTACTCTGTTATTTCTTGCTGAGCTTTCTAATGAAAGAGTTTGGTGTTTTTATCACCTTCCTTGAGCCATATCATTTTAGACCTTTTTCTCCATTTATTTTCTTCTCTTTCTAATAATTCCAATGTTTGATTCTGATGTCATGCTACTCACGTATCAACTTTGTTTCCCCTCTATTTTCAATAGCAGTGCTTTGGAGAGAGAGAGAGAGAGAGAGAGGGAGAACCTGTGTACTGAAGTTTTTCTCTTTTTGGAATCTGAATTATGATAGGAAGAAGACAAGGATATGGATGTTGATACTCCTTCAACTACAAATCAAGTCGTTTCCTCCAAGCACAACATTCTTCCGGAGTTGGAGATATTTGCATACTTGCTGGTATTGATATTTTTGATTGACCAAAAACAATACCATGAGGTGAGTTGGGCTCTTGCTGGTATTAATACTTACCTGCACTCTGTCAACTCTGTAGAACTGTTTCTTGTACTGATGTGGAACATGGACAAATTTGCAGGCTAAAAGATGCTCATTGGATGCCATTTCTCGTTTAAAGCAATTAAATCGAAGAACACTTGATGTTTTGGCTGCTAGGTTGTACTTTTATTACTCATACAGCTATGAGCTGACAGATTCTCTTGTTGAAATACGAGGGTAAGAAGACAATATTGAATGCTTACTTGCCTCTTTATGAGAAGGTTTACTTTGTTATGTTTGCATCTAACATTTTAGCGTAAATTGCTTGAGTTGCAGTGCTCTTCTTGCTTTGCACCGCACAGCGACTTTGCGACATGATGAGCTGGGACAGGTATAGTTTTCTTGTAGGATCTGCTTATTGTGTATGCTGATTTTTTGGGTTTGAACAATGCATTTCGCTATTTACCATAATGTAACTAATTAGACCGACAATTATTATTGTAGGAAACATTGCTGAATCTCTTGCTTCGAAATTACTTACACTATAATCTTTACGATCAAGCAGAAAAACTTCGTTCAAAAGCTCCACGGTTTGAAGCTCATTCAAATCAACAGGTGATTGTTTACTGCCTTACTATGTTCATTGACCCATGCTATGATCAATGCCAATATTCCTCTAACTGGAAGACTTTTATCTTTTAGTTTTCCCGGTATTTGTACTACTTGGGAAGAATCCGCACAATACAGCTAGAGTACACAGATGCAAAGGAGAGTCTTTTGCAAGCAGCTCGTAAGGCTCCAGTATCAGCTCGTGGCTTCCGCATTCAATGCAATAAATGGGCTGCTATTGTTCGCTTGCTTCTTGGTGAAATTCCAGAGAGGACAACATTTATGCAGAATGGAATGAAAGTAGCCTTGAGGCCATATTTTGAACTTACAAATGTATGTGCTCTAGATTTATACTTTTCAATGATCTGTCTGCTTACATTGGTTTTATACTTGTCATTGTTTGTGTGCTTGTGGGGTACTTAACTTTTTATTCATTTTATGAGCTTTCTTAATGTGTGTACTTGTACAGGCTGTTCGTATAGGTGATTTAGAACTTTTCCGCAGGGTTGTGGATAAGTATTCAAAAACCTTCAACACTGATAGAACACACAATTTGATTGTTCGATTGCGCCACAATGTGATAAGAACTGGACTGCGCAACATTAGTATCTCCTACTCCCGAATTTCTCTTGCTGATGTTGCTGCTAAATTAAGGCTGAATTCAGATACTCCTGTGGCGGACGCTGAAAGTATTGTCGCAAAAGCAATCCGTGATGGTGCTATTGATGCAACCATTGACCATGCAAATGGATGGATGCTTTCTAAAGAGACTGGGGATATCTACTCCACAAATGAGCCTCAACTTGCATTCAACTCACGAATAGCTTTCTGTCTCAACATGCACAATGAAGCTGTGAAGGCTTTGCGCTTCCCTCCAAATGCACACAAAAAGGAGAGAGAGAGTGCTGAAAAACGCAGAGAAAGGCAACAGCAGGAGCAAGAACTTGCAAAGCACATTGCTGAGGAAGATGATGATGAGTTCTAGATTCCAAGCTTGAGGAGTAAATTCAAGAGTTATATCTGAAGTTTGTGAAGGGTTTCAGATATTGATTTTGAGTGTAAGGTCCATATGACTTTACTTGAAAAGATAGAACAGTGTCTTGGACATTCTTCTTGCAAGACCTGTACCAGATTGAGCAAATTTGTCGCTACAATTTTTGATGTCCAAGCCTGCATTATTTTCAACATTGATTTGGGCTGCAGAAAGATTCATTATGTTTACAGTAGAAATTGTCTGAACACGGTGTTTATTGCATTTGCTTTGCTACAATTGCTTGTAGACACAAATTTAGTTTTATTATATTCAACTATGACAGGAGGTTGTGCCATGGCTTTTATGTTTGCTCAAGCATCTGAGGATTGATTGTTTTTCTGGTGAAATTTGCTATCAGAGGTGAGTGTCGAACAATGTGCCTTATATGTATATTTCTTGAATGATTGTAGAGATGCAATTTTGCAAAGTGCTTGATGTTTACATTGATAGCCTTCTTTTAGTTAGTCAATGGGACAATAACTGTTTGAGGGTTCATAAGAAAAGAAAAGCATATCTGCAAAACATGTTTGTCAATAGGCTTGTGAGTCAAGATATTGGTATGGTTTGATGCTAAGAATATTATGTCAGGATAGATTTGTTCATAAGAATATGGCAAATAACGGTCATCTGGTAGCCTTTTAAAATTCCCATGTAGGCGTTGTCCTCCATAAGAGAATTTTAGGAGAATATAACTGTAAACTGTAATGTAACATGAGCGCATGTAAAAAGATAACTAGTTTAAGATACTTGGGCAATTAGAATATTCAGGAAAGTAAGAAATGAGGCATCTGATTGCAGGGCAGTGTCCATGAATCTAACATGTCAGTGCATTGGTAAGTTCTACTAGGCCACCCTTTTCTGTGCAAATAGAACCTCCTGTATGGTTATCAACAAATCTAGTTGTAGCTTATATTTCTTCAGATGTATATATCTTTTTGTAATGAATACGTTATTTAAATTACAAGTCGTGACCTTACAAGATATTCAAACTTTTTGAGGGCAAGTCCTGGCTTACCAAATCTTGCAATGCATCAAATCAGAAATAATTACTGCGGGAAAATCTGAAACTACAAATTATGGGCAAATGTAAGTCTTTTTAAGGGCTTTTAAACTATATTCTTATGTCCCTGCAGATAGTCTCCAGCAATGCGGTTTGATTGGACCAGATTGAAGGGAAGCAAAGGTGCGGAAAATGCTTTCTAACACTAATCTAGTGGGGGGGAGTGTAAATTTTCTTATTAAGTCTTAACTATTACAGAATCAGAAACACATTCTCAAGGAGATAATAAACATGCATAAAGCTTATACCATATAACACGATGTATCGTGGAGAAAACCCTTTTGAGAGGAAAACACCACACTTCAAAAGTATGGTACTTTATATTACTGAAAAAACAGTTACAATACAATAGCAGTATGCTTATTCAACGAGTTTTCAACATTCAACCCAACAATACTCTGAATCGATTTTGGTAGCATAAAACTTCACTTGCAAACATAACTTGTACTCTCCAAGGCTATCTTTACAGAGAAATACATCCAAGAAGGAAGCTTCTACATGAAGCAAGAAGATGGGGTTGTGCAAAACATTTGACACCATTTTCCAACCACCAAAAAACATGCAAGCTACACATGTACATCTCCAAATGACTCTCCATTCAAACCTTCTAAGTTGGACACCCAAAATTTACTGTTTTGAGGTATGATAAATGCTCTTACGCATCTTACAACTGTCATAAGAATCCATCATAAATATTTTCAACTGTAAGAGAATCTGTTGTTGACCAGACTATTATTAGTTGATTCTCTTACAACTTGTCATAACCCGACTTGTCAAGATCCTCACAGTGGGATGCCAATCAACCTTTGGGTCCCACTAGATGACTAGACATTTGCAGACAATTAAATAATAAAAATAATAAATAAATACAATATCAATATTAAGATCTGAAAAAAGGTAAGGCAACTTAATTCCAACACAAATAAATGCCTCATTTTCATACAAGCTGTATAAAAAAATCGAACAGTTTTCATCGAGTGCAATATGTTAAACAAATCTCAGAATTTGTTGCTTCAAATTTATTAGTACCACCCTAGAATTAAAGTTGAACTACGAAATCTAGAATTAAAGATGAAATATGAAATCTAGATGAAAAGCCTAAGAGAGCTGTGCACTACTTTGGGGTTTGCTGTATGTTACATTAAGCAAAATAAGAAGCATGGCCCTAATCTATACATCATTGTACGAGCACCATTTTTCGTTCTCTCATGAATAGCATGATGATTTTAAAGCCATGTAAGAGATGTTGTCATTATCAATGGAATTAGACTACGATAATTTTTAAGGTACCTAGTCTGCTCCTTTCCAAGTAATTCGCAAAACTCAATTTTGAGAGAGCTCCAAAGAGAACAGCCTAAAAAATTGAATGCGAGAGGTCATTTCTAACCGTCAGGAAAACCGGGTCATTGGGATGCACACTAAAAACTATGTTGAAGCTTATTGTTCTGTTAACATTTACAGGGGTACACATTTGCTAACATGTAGGGGCGCAGAAGGCTGATAGATTGAAGGTGACTCCAGGCTACGTGACCAACCAAAAACAAGCTTCTCTAACAATGCGATCGCCCACCATGGAATGTGGCCAATGTAATTAGATAAATCAAATTCATACTTAAACGTTTTGGTGTACTTCAATTCCTCCATGAAGCCTGTAATGGAAACACGATCCCTTATCTTGTGGCAAACGACTCAATCAAGCAAGAGGAAAGGTATGACAGTCCAGAATAGTTCAAACACCGCCTCCTCCTAGTTCTGGTACACCAGGTGGCGTGAGAGATGAGATAAATTCACTATAAATACTATAAATAATTATATTGATTTAAAGAGTATTGAAAATACATGTGTAAATTATATTGATTTCCTTGTTTCAACAAAAAATAAATATTTACCCAAAAAAAGTTCTATAAAAAAAATTCACTTTAAATTATAATTAATTTTAATTAAGAATTAATGTTAAAATGTGTAATGAGAAAATAAAATTATGAATGTTTTGTATATCAAAATTAATGTTTATAAAAATTAATTTGAATAAAAATAACATTCATTAAAAATATTATTATGTATAATTTTTTTATTCTTATTAAGAAATGTTTTGAATATAAGAAAAGCCATCTAATTTTGAAAAAAAATTAGAATCTACATACAAAATTACAAAATCCACTATTTTAAATTATCTCTAAATTTATTAGAATTTTTTTTATGAATAATATTTTACCCAAGATCAAAATCGAATACAAACATTATAAATTGAGATGAACGTGATGATGTTATTATATATTCATTATTATAGAACATGTTAAATTTATTAAAAATATTTTTATGTATAATTTTTTTTATTATTGTTAAGAAATATTTTAACTACGATAAAACCATCTAATTTTGAAAAAGTATATGTAGAATCTATATACAAAATTGTAAAATTCATTATTTTAAATTATTTTTAAATTAATTAAAACTATTTTTTTTATGAATAATATCTTGTTAATTTTTTTTTATCAATAAGAGGCCGAGGCTAGAAATTTAATTTTATTAACATAATTAAAATCTTTAGAAACTCCGTTCATGCGTGCACTGGTAGGAAAGAATGATGTGAAGAAAACCTCCAGTCGTACAATAGTCCGTTTACAAGGCCAGTCATTCATAGCTTTATATTACCCTCCTATGAGAGTTGTTAATGTTTCACAAAGCCAGTCTGTCCCGCCTTCCTTTACCGAGCCTTTCCGATATGTAATTATCCTGCACGATACCTTTCAGCTCTTGGCAAAGCTCATTGTTAGAGTAACTCGAGAAATACTCTTTAAATCAATAAATTAGAATCTAAGATCCTCCTTTGCCATTCCTGCTTTGAAGAACATTATCCGCAAGATCCTTAAGACAAATCCTTATGAAGACCAAATTCACCTATGCTTTGTTACGGGAGTAAACAATTATTCTTTAGGATAATATGATACTAGATTCAAGACAGATCAAACATTAAACATCTGTATCCATATAAAGTTTATGAATATATCTATATTAGAATAACAATGTCCTAATCAACTGAGAGCGGGGGTGGTGAATCAGTTGATGCCAATGAAGAATACTTTAAACTTCAACTTCAAACTTATTGCTAAAAATAAAATACTGAACTGAAAAGTAAATGCAGCAATAATATACATACACATGAACACCAAGATTTGTTCTTGAGGGAAACCCTGTTAAGGGAAAAACCCCGGTGGGGATGGTACCCACAAATGTTTGCACTATGAATATAATAACCCTGTTAAAATTTATAACCTTGTTAGGAGCCGAGTATTACAATAAGCAGGTCCTAGTTAAAGGAAAGACCCTGTTAGGAGTCTTTTACAATGTGATCCCTATTAAGGAATCAACCCTACTAAGAGTCCAGTCCTGCTAGAGGCAATAACCCTATTAGGGGTGGACAATAGATCAACATGATCAAGAGATTTGAGAGTTAAAGCCACCCCCAGGTTCTCCAAACCTCACAACTTCAAGGGAAAGACAATTCTGATATGAAAATGCTTCCAGCACTCAACCACTGCCAAACAAGCTCCATCTTGTGCCCAAATGCACAACTACTGTTCTCCAAATAGAAACCAATGTAGCCTCAAGCTTGCATTCACCTTTGAAATTCGCATATAAAATTTTTACAATATTTTCCTTACATATTTTCCAAGGATCTCAATCCTTATATACAAGTTATAACAATTAAATCTGGGTCAGCCTACATAAGATAAATCCTATTTAAAAAATACAAATAGACTCATGCTAAGATGCACATGAAACCTCTTACAATGTTACAACATAACAATTACATCAATTAATCATCCAAATCTGTAAATCAAGATTGCTATTAAATTACTTGAAATATGTTCCAAGTCGTCCTCCAAATAGGTCTTTGCCAATACACATGCCATACCTGACATCACTTGTACGATCAAAATTCCATATGATCGCAATAAGCTCTCCAACTAGTGTCCAACACAAACCTATGTTCGCTCATCATGACTTAAACAACCATGAATGCTATCCACAAAGTTTTGCAATCAACTCTATGAAAATCACAGTTTCTGTCTCCTAAAAAATAGTCATCAGTAAATCAACCATAACTCTGTCAAATCAATTCATAAGCATGTGCGATCACAACCAACTATCCAAGACATCATGTAGATTCTCCATCTAAGTTCACACGTGCTAATTCACTGTAGTGTGTCCGTACAATTCTCTGCAACCGATCTGCAAGCTTCTTTGAATAACCAGTCAATAACATATGTTGACATCAATGACAAACACTGAGTGCCAGCATCCAGACAGTCTTCCAACAATCTCCCAAATATATTGGAATCCAACAATTCCAATCCAACTTCCAACAATCTCCCCCTTGGCATTGATGGAAATATATGAGAAAAAACATCAACACAAAGGTCCAAGGTGCATACTCTACCTGCTTCCTATGTTTTACCTTCTTAATACGACCTTCTCAATATCCTCTTTAAAAGCTCCCAATATTTCTGTATTGTAGCTCCCCCTAGGAGAAATATTTCTCATTCAGCTTGATATCAACTGTTGTCTCCTTTTTAGCTACAAGAGAGTTATTGACTCCCCCTTTCATGTACTCCCCCTGCAAGCTAGAGGGTTGTTACATCTCTCCCCCCAGACAAATTGAAAGGTTTTTCTCAGTATATCTCTCCCCCTTTGACATCAATGGCAAAGGGTGCCATAATGTCTCCTCAAAGTAGTGCAATAGGTGCCAAACCAGCTAGATCCCTTCTGTGTGCTCAAACAGTTACTCCCCCATAAGAGTAAATCACTACATTCAGTCTAGAAAATAATGCTCTGAATACATGAGGACTGATGCATCTTTGCATTTCCTTTAGTTTTCATCAGGAGGGTCTTTGACCCCAAGTCTACCTATGAGATACTCAAAGGTATCTTTGTTTAGTGGCTTAGTGAATATGTCTGCAATCTGCTCCTTAGTATTCACATACTCTAACTTCACTTCTTTCTCTACTACCTTATCTCTCAAGAAATGATACTTTATTGCTATATGTTTTGTCTTAGAATGCATAACAAGATTCTTTGACATATTTCTTGTGCTAGTATTGTCACAATGGATAGTAATCGAATCCCCAAGACATACTCCAATGTCCTTCAACATTTGCTTCATCCATATGATCCGTGTACAACTGATTGTTGCTGTAACATACTCTGGTTCTACTGTAGACTGAGCAATATAGTCCTGCTTCTTGCTAAGTCGAGAAATCAACCTTTTACCAAAGAAGAATGCTCCTCCACTTGTACTCTATCTATCATCTACATTCCCTTCCCAATCAACATCAGTGAAAAGATGAAATGTAAAGTCCTTTGATATATCGTACCATAGACCAAACTCAATTGTACCCTTTAAATATCTAAATATCCTTTTTACTGCCATAAAGTGAGACTCTTTAGGATCTTCTTGAAATCTTGCAACAATTCCAACTGCATTAGCAATATCAGGTCTAGTATGTATTAGATATTGAAGACCTCCAATCATTGATCTATACTTTGTCCATGGTACATTATTTTCTTCATCCTCTAAAGATAACTTAGTCCTAGCTACCATATGAGTTCCAACATGTTTACTGTCATCCATGCCAAACTTTTTTAATAGTTCTTTAAGATATTTGGTCTGTGATATGAATATCCCTTTCTTACTTTGATTGATTTGCAATCCAAGGAAGAATTTCATCTCCCCAATCATAGACATTTCAAATTCAATTTTCATCCCATCTGCAAACTTATTACTCATTGCATCATTTCCTCCAAAGCTAATATCATCAACAAAAACTTCAACAATCAAGATACCTTCTTCATTGTTTATTAAGTTCATATTTTTTTTCAGCATTACCTTTCTTGAATCCCAAATGAATTAGATACTTATCCAATCTTTCATACCAAGCTCTTGGTGCTTGTTTCAAACCATACAAAGCCTTTTTCAATCTGCAAACTAGATCTTTATTTCCCGATAAAGAAAATCCATCAGGTTTCTCAATATATACTTCCTCTTCCAAGTCTCCATTAAGAAAATTTGATTTCACATCCATCTGATATACTTTGAAATTCTTATAAGTAGCATAAGCTAAGAATAACCGTACTACCTCAATCCTAACAACAAGTGCAAAGGTTTCTTCAAAATCAATTCCTTCTTGCTGTGAATACCCTTTACACACCATCCTGTCTTTGTTTCTAATAACAACTCCTTCATTCATCTTATTTTTGAATACCCACTTAGTACCAATCACATTTTTGTCTTTAGGCCTTAGAACCAACTCCCAAGTGTTGTTCTTTTGAATTTTCTCTAGTTCTTCCTTCATGGCTTTGATTCACGATTCATCTCTACATGCCTCATCTGTGGACTGTGGTTCTACTTGCGAGATCAACCAAATGTCATTTGTAGTTTGCGACCTCTCCTCTCTATTCTGTGATCTTGTTCTAGTTCCCTTACTGCTATCACCAATGATCAGATCCTTAGGATGATATCTTTGAACATACTTAGGTGTGGTCTGCTCCTTCATCTCCACACTTATGCCATTGCCAACCATCAAAACATTTTGAGATGCTTCATTTTCTTCATTCTCATCATCATTCTCTATTATCTGCACGTTGTTCTGATTTGTATTCATATTTTCAAATGTAATCTCATAGGGGTTAAAGTCACAATACCTTTCTCTAACCTAAAACCTTTCATCAACTCTCACATTAGCACTTTCAATCAGATTCCTAGTTCTCAGATTGTAACATCTATAAGCTTTGCTTCTAGTAGAATAGCCAAGGAATATACCTTCATCAATTCTAGCATCAAACTTTCCTATGCATTCATCTCTCTTAATGTAGCATTTACTTCCAAATATTCTAAAATAACTAACAGTAGGCGTCTTACCATACCATAACTCAAATGGTGTCTTGCATGTACCTTTGATTTGTACTCTATTCATTGTTTATACTGTTGTATTGATTGCTTCTCTCCAATGCATATGTGGAACTTTTCCATTTTGTTGCGGTGTCTAGGTGAAGAAGTATGTCTCATAATACCATGCTTCTCACAAAAGGTATTGATTTCATGTGAAGTGAACTCTCCACCTCTGTTTGATCTCAAACAGTTTATCTTCAAGACTGTCTCATTCTCAAATTTTGCCTTATAAAACTTAAAAGTCTCAAATGCTTCTGATTTTTCTCTAAGAAATCCAACCCACATCATTCTAGAGTAATCATCAGTGAATATGATAAAATACTTGTCTCCAAAGTATGACCTTGTATGAGTGGGTCCACAAAGATCTGTATGAATCAACTCCAACTTTCTGCTTGCTGAATATCCTTTGCTTGCAAAACTGCTTCTTGTCTACTTTCCCAAAACACATTCTCTACATGTAGTGCTAGCAGGTTTCACAATCTTCAGTAGATCTTTGATAGCATTATTGTTAGATACCTTTACCATGTTATTAAAATTGATATGACAAAACCTTCTATGCCATAACCATTTTTCATCAATATTTGAAAAAAACAACAACTGACCTCAGTAGTGTTCAACTAAAATACACTACCCCTGGTCACAGTACCAGATGCGATCAACTCTCCATTAGCTCCTCTAATATAAAAATGACCATCCTTGAATTACAAATGATAACCCTTATCCACAAGCTATCCAACACTCAAAAAGTTATGATTTAAACCATCCACAAATAGTACATCATCAGTGTTAGCCTTTCCATCCAAAGTAATTGATCCTTTACCAACAATCATCCTAGGAGTATTATCACCAAACCTTACAAATCCACCATCAAACTTCTTCAGCTGAATAAATATATCCTTGTCACCAATCATATGGTGTGAACATCCACTATCAATTATCTAATCACTTTTCCAATCAACATGAGAAACTAAAGATTTTTAATCATAGACACGATCCTCTTCTTTGATAGCAACAAAACCCAAAACATCATTGAATTCATCACCTAAATCTTCAGATCTATCACTAGCATAGTAACATTCCTTATTATTCCTGTACTTTCCATATTTAAGCTTATGCTTAGGTACTCTAGTTGGACATCTAGATACAAAATGATCAACCTTATTGCAGTTAAAACATTTCAAAGGTAATTTCCCTTCAAACTTACCTTTACCTTTCTTTTCTCTCCTAGAGATCAGGGCCATGATTTTCTCATCCACTTGGTTGTCTAGCCTTTGAATCTCTTCCCATTCTTCAACATATTCTTCAAGATCTTCGTTGTGCTTGTTTTCTCTACTAGATCCAACACCAACAAATCTAGTTCTCTGAAAAATAGCTTTAAATGTTGTCTCCACCTTAGGTAGTACATCCTTTAGCTCTAGAGTATCAAATGTAGTCAACTTAGCCACTAACATTTATGTGGTGAAATCCTTGTATTGTGGTATTGTCTCCTCTAAAGCAAGAACTTTGGGTTTGTAGGCAGGAGTCACAGATCCCAAAATCTTTTCTATGACTTCATCTTCTGTATAAGTACCTCCATTGTTTTTGATTCCAATCACACATTCAGATGATTTTTCATCTTCTCCTTCCATGTGTCAAAATTATCTGCATCAAACTTAGGACTCTCCTTCCTGAATAAGGCCATCCTGATCTTTACCTCAAGCTGTTAAGCTTCCTGACTGAGGACCAAAAGCTCTGATACCAATTGTTAGAATAACAATGCCCTAATCAACTAAGAGGGGGAGGGGGGTGTGAATCAGTTGATTGTAATGAAGAATACTTTAAACTTCAACTTCAAATTTATTGTTGAAAACAAAATACTAAACTAAAAAGTAAATGCAACAATAACACACATACACATGAACACCAAGATTTTTTTCTCGAGGAAAACCTTGTTAAGGGAAAAACCTGGTGGGGATGGTACCCAAAAATATCTGCACTATGAATATAATAACCCTGTTAAGGGTTCTGACCTTGTTAGGAGCCGAGTATTACAATAGGCTGGTTAAATGAGAAACCCTATTAGGAGTCTTTTACAATGTGATCCCTATTAAGGAATTGACCCTACTAAGAGTCCAGTCCTGCTAGAGGAAATAACCCTGTTAGGGGTGCACAATAGATTAACCTGATCAAGAGATTTGAGATTTAAAGTCACCCTTAGGTTATCCAAACCTCACAACTTCAAGGGTAAGACAATTCTGATCTGAAACTTCTTCCAGCACTCAACCACTGCCAAGAAAGCTCCATCTTTTGTCTAAATGCACAACTACTATTCGCCAAACAGAAACCAATGCAACCTCAAGCTCACATTCACCTCTGCAATTCACATATATAGTTTTTACAATATTTTCCTTACATATTTTCCAAGGATCTCAAACCTTATATACAAGTTACAAAAATTAAATCTAGGTCAGCCAACATAAGATAAATCCTATTTACAAAATACAAATAGACCCATGCTAAGATGAACACGACACCTCTTACAATTTTACAACATAAAAATTACATCAATTAATCATCCAGATTCGTAAATCAAGCTTGCTCATCAAATTAATTGAAACATGTTCCGAGTCATCCTCCAAATAGGTCTTCACCAATACACATGCCATAGCTGATGTCACCTATTTGATAAAAAATCCTTATGATCACAATAAGCTCTCCAACCAGTGTCAAAAATGAACCTATGTTCACTCATCATGACTTAAAAAGCCATGAATGCTATCCACAAAGTTTTGCAATCAACTCTATGAGAATCACAGTTTTTGTCTCCTGAAAAATAGTCATTAGTAAATCAACCATAACTCTGTTAGATCAATTCATAAGCATGTGCAATCATAGCCAGTGACCCAAGACATCATGTAGATTCTCCATCTAAGTTCACATGTGCTAATTCATTGTAGTGTGTTCGTACAATTCTCTGTAACCTATCTGCAAGCTTCTTTGAACAACTAGTCAGTAACATATGTTGATATCAATGACAAATGCTGAGTGCCAACATCTAGACAGTCTTCTTCCAACAATCTCCCAAACATATTGGAATGCAACAATTCCAATCCAAATTCCAACATCCCTAAGGTTGAAGAAGATTTCAAGGCCTCTTTGCCTATGGCTTCAGTAAAGAAGGGTAAAGAGATAAGTCATGAATCAACCAATATGTCAAGCTATTCCAAGGAAGTTGAATCCATTTTGGGAGAAGAAAGAAAGCAAGAACTTGAAGCATTACTTGCAAGGAGAATGCCTAGAGGTACCAGTAAGTAAAAAGGCATGTTACCTTTGAGATGTTTCTCATGCAAAATGATAGGACATATTATTACTAGGAGTCCTAATGGTGATCAGAAGGAAAAGATTAGAAGATTCAAGGAAAAAGGAAAGAAACAATGCTATGTTGTAGTGGATGAAGGAGTAACTAATGAAGAGTTTGAAAATAATGAAGAATAACAAATAGTATTTGTTGTGGTAAAAGAAGACACCTCAGAAGATGAAAATTCACTAGTCTCACACATGGAACATAATAATGAGTGGGTCATTGACATTGGTTTCTCACATCACATGACCAGTGACAAAAGAAAGTTCATAAAGCTAGAAGAATTTGATGGTGGTGTGGTTAGGTTTTAAAATAGCACACCTTGGTTGGTAAATGGAAAAAAATTTTAGAATGGAAAAATAAATGCTAATGATGTCTATTTGGTTAAAGTTCTGAGATAGAACTTTTTGAGTGTTGGTCATTTGAATGACAAAGGTTATCACCTAGAGTTCAAAGGAGGTATTTGTAGAATACTTGGAAGCTCAGGAGATCTGATTGGTATCAGGAGGCAAACTAAATGTAATTTATTCCATTTTAATACTATTGCTAATAGTTGTTTGGTTGTTAGCATTGAAGACAGTTGGCTGTGGAACATAAGGTTCTATCATGTGAATTTTGATAGATTGATCAAAGCTAGTAAGTTAAATGCAGTTAGGGGACTGCCACAACTAATTAAGCCTGACAATGTAATGTGAAAAGAATGTCAGTTGGATAAATTAATAGGTTCTACAAGCATTTTCATTTGAGAATATATTAGATTTGGTACATGTACTGATCTTTGTGGTCCTCTGAGAACAGAGAGTTATCATGGTGATATATATTTTATGTTATTTATTGATGACTATTCAAGGATGACGTGGGTGATTTCCTTAAAGAATAAATCTAAAGCTTTGTACAAGTTCAATGTGTTCTAGGCACTTGTTGAGAATGAAATAGGAAAAAGCTTGAAGTGCTTAAGGTCAGATAGAGGAGGAGAGTTTACTTCATAGGAGTTTATTAAAATTTTTGAGGAGAATGGAATCAAAAGACATATGTTAGCTCCAAGATCTCTACAACAAAATGGTATTACAGAAAGGAGGAACATGACTATAGTAGATGCAATTGGGACAATGATGTTTCAAGGTGATATACCTAAGATGTATTGGAGAGAATCCATTAGCACTAAAATATACACATTGAACTAGGTACAAGTGAAGAAAGGAACTGATAAGACACCTTATGAATTGTGGTATGGTCATACACCTAGTGTTAAGTATTTCAAAGTTTTTGGTAGCATATGCTATATCAAGAGATGAGTTCACAGGAAAATTTGATCCTAAGAGTGATGAAGGTATTTTCTTGGGATACTCTATTAAAATAAATGCCAAGTATTTCAAAAAAAGGAAAAATACGATGATTGAAATTATAAATGTAAAGGTGGATGAATATCTTGAAAATTTTGATGAATCTAGCAAGAAAGAATCAGAAAATGTCCAAGAGATTGTGTATGTACAACCTAAAGTACAAGATACAATTGAACAAAACAATGAGGAAGAAGTGCTCCAACTAGAAGAAGAATCTCCTAGACCTAAACCAGTTATTCCAAGGTATGTAAAGTTGAATCATTCTACTGATCAAATCATTGGTGATAAAGATGTAGGTGTGAAAACAAGAAGAAAAATAAGGGAAAGTACATGTCTAATTTCAAAGTTTGAGCCTAAGACTGTGAATGAAGCTTTGGAGAATGATGATTGGTTAAAATCTATGGAAAAGGAACTTGATTAGATTGAAAAGAATGACACATGGACAGTTGTTCCTAGACAAGTAGATAAGAAAGTGATTGGTACAAAATAGGTCTTCTGAAACAAACTAAATGAAGATTGGGTAGTGATCCACAACAAGGTAAGACTTGTATGTAAGGGCTATGCACAAGAGGAAGAATTAGAATATAGAGAGACCTATTCTACAATGGAAAGCCTTGAAGAGGTAATAATCTTACATGCTTATGTATCTTATAAAAGGTTTAAGGTTTTCCAAATGGATGTTAAATCTACTCTTCTAAATGAAATTCTTGAAGAAGTGGTATACATAGAAAAACTAGATGGGTTTGCATTGACAAAGAACAAGGATATGGTGTGCAAGATACAAAAGGCACTATATGGACTAAAACAAGCACCTAGAGCATGGTATGAAAGGATACACTCTTTTCTTATTAAGATTAGTTTTAGAAGAAAAAATGAAGATAGCAATGTATACTTGAAGGTTGAAGGTGACAAATTAATGTTAGCTGAAGTATTTGTGGATGACATAATCTTTGGTGGAAATGATGAAATGAGTTTGGAATTCGTAGAAGAGATCAAGAAATAATTTGAAATGTTAATGATTGGAGAAATTAAGTTCTTCATTGGATTGTAGATTTCACATGTAAAGGATGGTATTTATGTCAGTCAGTCTAAGTATATAAAGGAAGTGCTCAAAAGTTTTGGAATGGAAGACACCAAGACAATTGGAACCCCCATGGTGACCAGATGCAAGCTGCCTAAGGATGATGAGTAAAGTGTAGTGGATGTAAGCTTATATGGGTCTATGATAGGAAATTTGCAATATGTTGTTCATAGTAGACCAAACATTGCTCAGCAGTTGGGATAGTGGCTATATTTACAGAAAATCCTAAGGAATCCCACATGGTGGTGATGAAGAGAATATTATTATTAGGTATGAAATATCAATGATAGAAAAATTAAAAGTGGAGGAGTGATCTTCCTGGGAGGAAGACTTGTATCATGGAAAATAAAAAATAAAAATTGCATTCCCAATCTACTGTAGAAGCTGAGTATGTGGCAGCTGCTATCAACTATACACAAATTGCATGGATGAAGCAAATCCTATAAGGAATCAAAGAGAAGGAAACTGAAATGGTAACTATTTACTGTGATAATATAAGTGCAATTAACATTTCAAAGAATCCATTGATGCATTCTAAGACAAAACACATTGTAATCAAGTATCATTTTCTGAGAGAGAAAGTGCAGAAGAAAGAAGTTAAGTTGGAATATGTACCAACCAAGGAATAGATAGAAGAAATATTTACTAATCGACTACCCAAGGATAATTTTGAGTATCTAAAAAGTAAGATAGGGGTTATACCCCTACTTGAACAAAATTAAGATTATTTTTCAGCATCAATCCCTTGGATTTTTTGAATATTTTTCACTAAGGATTGATGCTAAGGGGACTACTCCTTAAGGGGAGCAGTTGAAGCAGAAGAAGCTTGTTACAGTAGAAGATGACCTATGTTGTGTGGTTCCTTTTCATTATTGAAGAATTGGGAGATGAATACTAGAAGGATATTTAAGGGGAGAAGAAGACAAAGAGTTATCAGGAAAAAAGCATAAGCTAATGGGGAGTAATTGTCATCAGGAATTTTTTGATGTTGCCATGATTATATTGTAGTGTTTCCATCAATGCAAAAGGGGGAGATTGTTGGAACAGGTTGGATATTGTTGAGTGTTGTGTGGTATAGGTTTGATGAAAATAAGGTCAGTTATTGTGTTGTCATTGATGTCAACTTAGTGTTGTGTTGGTTGAAAGTGTTCTTGATTTGTTGCCAAGTATCCAGTATTGCAGAAGGAATTAGAGGGTGTAGTTCTTATGGAATACTTTGAGCTATCTCTAGATGTTGTATGTTGGACCACAAAGGCTGCAAAAATGAATGGAGATCGAATTATGATCAATTGAAGGTTGACAGTGATGCCAAAAGAAAAAATAAAGATAGATGATAAATGATTTGAATGTTCTATCAAATCAGTGTGGATTTAGGTGTTGTAGTTAAGTTAGAATTATCTTAACTAAGCTATGCAATTGATATCACAATGACAAGATGATTGGAGTGCCACAAGGCATAGTCTTAATAACCAGAAGATCACTCTGTGCAGGATGAAATTTTTGTTGGAATAATCGGTGTTAGATTCTCAATCGGTGATGATGTGGTTAATTGCGGTAAATATTTTCATGTTTTAGTTGTGATGGTGACATGGTAGATTTGATTTATCATAATTAGCCGATCTCCCATTGTTCACAGTGATTGAATTTATCAATATTTTGAAAGCATGCTGGAAAAGTCAAGGAGTTTGACTATTCTTGATCAAGTCAATCTGCATATGCATTTGGAGGTCGACATGTATTTGTAAATGCATTTTATTGTTTGGTAATATGTTTTGATGAACTAGGGTGAAGCGTGAAAGATTCAAATGGTGAAATTCAAATGTAATACATTTTGTTTAAGGCGGAAACTGACCTAGTGAGTGAAACATATATTTATATTCAAATTGATAAATTGTAAAGTTGTAGATCATGAATGTCATGGTGCGATTGAGAGAAGGGCGAAGATAGCCTGCAAGAAGTAGAAGTTTGAGCTTAATTGGACTTGTATTGGAAAAGGAGGAGTGCTATTCTCAAATCATTGTACTTTCTAAATCCTAACAGATTCGCCAAGAAAATCCCTTAACTAGGTAGATCCTAATAGGTCTTGAATTGAAATCCTTTAACCATGTGACTCTTTAATTAGAGTTCTAAATCCCTTGACCAGGTTACTCCTAATAGTGTAAATATCCAAACAAGGATAGAGGTAAATCCCTTAACCGGGTGACTCTTAACATGCTCTTGCTCCCAACAGGGCTAAACCTTTAACATGGCATACATCAAAAGAGTGAAAATATTTGTGGGTACTAATTTTTGCCATAGTTTTTTCCTCTAACCAAGTGTTTGCATGATAAAAATAATGGTGTTCTTGTGTTGCATGTGTGGATGGTTTTACTTATTTTATTTTTAATTGTTGCACAAGTTATTAGTAGATGAATATTGTTGAATGGTTAATGAAAAATTTAGAATTAGCATATTACTGGTTCAGCCCCCCTCTTAGTAATCTTGGACCTTATAATACTAACCAAAAGAACCATGTGAAACATACAAAGACAAAGCATATTTCTATTAAATATCATTTATTAAGGGATAAGGTCAATGAAAAGGAAGTAAAATTAGAGTATGTGTCTACTAAGGAACAAAGTGTTGACATCTTTACAAAACCCTTTCCAAAGGATGCATTTGAGTATCTCAAAGAAATGATTGGGGTCTTGGCCCCTCTTAATTAGAGATAATGATGTTAGAGATGTCATCAGTCTAGAAACTTATCAAAATATTATTCTCTAGATTGATGAGTTTGGGAACTTCTCTTCAGTGGGAGCAGTCTTGTGATATATTATGCTTTTTGAAGTAAGTGTAGTTATTTTTTATGTCTTTGGCATTTTTCCATTTGATGTCAAAGGGGGAAAGATTGTGTGAAAAATATAGAAAAATCAAAATTGTGCTAAGGAGAGATTGTGTTGAGAGGTTTGAAGCTGGATATTGAGAGTGATTAGGTGGATATATTTCAAAGTGAATAGGTGGATATATTGATGACTTTTTGCATTGATCAATTTTCCACTTCTTATGTTTCCATCAATAGAAAAGGGGGAGATTGTTGGAAGATTATTAAGCATGTCAGAGTTTGGTGTTTGTGTTTGCTAACATTTATGTTTTCTCATTGATGTCAACATACAATTGCTATTGTAGATAGTATGTTTAGTATGTATAGTGAAGAATATTTTAGTTGTTTAGATGCTACATTAAATATCTTTTTTTTTGTGATCATAAGGTACGGTTTAGATATGTTTGTAGTTGGTCTATAGAGGTTTTAAAAAGTTTGGGTGACAATTTGAGGAAGATATGATTGATTTATCAAGTGACAGTATTTTCGTGTTCCTGTTGTGATGGAGATTGAGTTATTTTTTTTGGTGAGGATTGATATTATTGATTCAAATGTTGTGAAGCTTGTGGTATGTTTGGGACTCACTATTGTTTCCTCAGTTGGTGTTTTTCATGATTTAAAGTTTAGCAAGTTATCTTTATATTGTGATAGAGTCTGGTGTTTAGTATTGTTGGTATTCAGTGTAGAGACAAGTTTGAATTTTGAGTTCAAGATGATGAGAAGGTTCAAAAAGATATTCATGCTAATTGATGGTATTCGTAGATCATGTTATGAAATTTTTGTTGGATCACATTGATCAAGGTAATCGCATGTGGTATCTTTCTAGTGTATTTGTGTTTCTTCTTTTAGATCCTAGCTGACTTGGTGAAGTAACATATTGCAATTCTTGGAGCTGATTTGGTGAAGCTATAGCGTGTTCAAGGATAATGTTTTGGATCCTATCTAAGTCTTAGATGAATTGATTTGGGTTACTTTTTTATTTGAGAATAATGTTGTATCTTTTATGTGGATATGTCTTATTTGACCTCGTTGTATTGTAATATGTAAAAATGGGCAATCATTTTGTGATTGCGATGTATGGGTATGTATTGAGAAGAGGAGAGGATGTTTATATTTGTAACTAAAGTAGAAATTGTACTTCACTGGAACTATATTGGAATAATAGATGTTGTAAGTTAGTTCACTTATTTTGGATATTTTATCGGCCCTTGTGAATTGTAATAAGAGATTGATCAGTGAACTTGACTGAGGGCCATATCATTGTATTTTGAGCAGTGAGCTCTAGGCAGTGGGCCTGTGAATGCAAGTGCATTCCCCTTTTTTTATTTTCATTTTCTCTTAACTAGGTAGTACTTTTAACACAATATCTCTATCTAGTGGGTATCATCCCCACTGGGGTTTTTTCCTTAACAAAGGTTTCCTCAAGAACAAAAAATTGGTGTTCTATGTTATGTGTCATGGATCTTGCTTCATTTTTTATCTTCTAGATCATTAATTAGTTTAAGTTGAATCAATTTTTTAATTGTTGGTGCAGAAATGACTCACCCCCCTCTCAGTTGTTCTTTCCTCTCTTTGGGCCTAACATATTTGCTATGGATCTACTCGATGACCAACTGAGAGTCATCTTCAACTACTAAATCTCTGATTTTCTATTCATGTGTCATTAGGAGACTGCGAACCAACACCTCATATTCTACCATATTATTAGGACATAAGAATTATAACCTATATGCAACATAAAAGGAATTACCTCTAGGATTTATCAATTTTATGCCTAATTTGGCTCCTTTCTTACACTTAGATCCATCAAATATCAACTTCCATACCTGGTGTTATTTAATGGGATTCAACTTAGGCTGAGATTTGGTCCCACTTCCCAATATTTTTGAGAAATCTCTTGACAGACCTTGTCCTCTAGTAGAGAAAACCCTTTCAAGGTCAGATTGCTAGTTTGAATCACTATCCACTTGAACTGCTTCTCTTTTTTATTTCTTCTACTCAACTTCCTCAAGAGGTTGAGATTTCTCATAGGGTGGTAGACAACCATCATCAAATGAACTCCATTCATTGTCGATATTATTCTTGAGACTTCTATCATCCAAATATGAGTCTTCACCTCCTACTTGAACCATTTCTTGAGGTTTATTACATGGAGGTAAGGTACCACCATCTCATGAAATATCACTGAGAGAACCCAATGCAATATTCTCATCTTGTGGCTCTAGATCCTAAATTTTCGTAGTTGGTTGACTAACTTGGGTCAACACTTTTGTTAGTGTATCTTGAAAACTTGAACACTTCAATTTTGAATGGTTTGAATGATGCAAGAGACAATATCCTAACAATAAAAATATATTGGGATCTACATCATGACCCAAGTACTTCAAATTTTGGGTCATATTTTTAACAAAGTCTTGAAAGATTTCCTCATCTACATGAAACTCTTGTAAACCTTGCACATGGATGTCATTGGATTCATCCTTTTCCTATATTTGAAACATAAGAATCTTATCCAGTCTGTACACTCCCAAGTCTGATTGTGTAAATAATAATTCATTTGAAGTATTATAATTAGTAATCATTTTATTGAGTTTTAGCTCAACATCAATCTTAATTTGGTTGTTTAATCCCTTCCAAGGCAGCCAGAACCGTATGAAGTTAGTGGAAAAATAACTTCTTAGATATTTAGTCCATTCTCTACTTAGAAACATTCCATAATTCTCAAGAATGTCAACAACATGTACGTCAATATGTTCTTGCACCCTTGGATCAACAACAAGCTAAATATGTACATCTTTCAATACACCGATAAACTTGACCTCTATTTTGTCTAACTATATTACCACTCTATTTTTGGTCTGGGGAATCATCCCTAGCTTTTGATAGATAGAGAGCGGCATGAAATTACAAGAAGACCCTAAGTCGATCAATAAATTATGTAAATTTTCACCAAATATACGTAAGCTCAATAGGAATGAGGGAACCTCAAACTTATCTTTAAACATGGTAAGGAATGCTTCAAAAGAATTCACATTTGATGTAGGAGCTTGTGCATTATTGGCTATTGTATTCTATTTAGAATGATCTAAAGTCTTCAAGGTTGCTTCCCTTTGAGAAGGGAAACCTTGTAACATATCAAACATTGAAATGATCACTTTTGTCATTTTTAGTTCTTCAACAACACTATACTTTTCAGTGGACCAAGACGAGTTTCTAAGCATAGTGGGAACACCCTAGGATGTCAAAGTAGTAATATTTGGTCCCTTTGGGGGTGTGGGATTATTGTTGGATCATGGATTTGGTGGTGTTGGTTGCATCCCTAGAGGAATACCATTAGTCAAAGGCTCTTTTCAACTTCTCAAATTATAAGTGTTTTGGTTGTTATTCTAGAATGCATGGACCTTAGAGTATTCAAGATCATTTCCCCTTTGAAATAGAAATGCAAATTCTACCTCCCATGTATTATTGCCAGAACCTTCCCCTGTCTCAAGTTCATAAGCATCGAACAACATTGCATTGAATTGAATTAGAGGATCATTAGAACTTTGAGGTTGTTGATTTCTTATATCATTCCTGTACCTATTATCTTTTTTGCATGTACCTTCAGTTCCTGTAAAATTAACATTAATAGATTCATACATATTAGCATTATCATATGGTACACCTCTATTGTTAGATCAAGTATTTTAGGATCTACTAGGTATCTTCTATCCAAACCCTTAATCTTGCATGTTACTATTGTAATTGTTATATATTTTATTCTAATTTTGAGAGTAATAATTTGGGGCAACTCTCTACCTTTGGTAATTCTCTTGGTTTTGAGAGGGATTGAGTTTCATCCTAGTGAGCTCGTTGGTCAATTGAGATAAATTATTTTTTACGGTATCTAACTTAGATGCTAAATGATTATCATGTTTATTGGGAGGTATGGTTTCTTGAAAAGGTCATCTTATGGGCCTCATAGCTTGAGTACATGATAGCCAACGGTGGTGCAATGAGCTGTTGAGTTGGTATTAGGTTAAGGAGTGGAGTATTGTATGCACCCTAAAATGGTCGCCTAGACTTTGGGCCCCATTTATTCAATTTGTCAAATATCAATTTCTTGAATCAATGCTTTGCAATTTTCAAATCAATTCCTTGATCAAATCACAATTAAATCAATAATTCAAATATTTCTAAGGTTTGATCATTTCATCAATAATTTTATTTAATTAAAAGAAATATTCTCTTTTAAATAAATAAAATAGGCTTATTTAATTAAAATAAATATCTTAAATAAAATAATCTTATTTAATTAGAACCCCTTTTAATTGAATGATTTTATCTTATTTAATTAAATATTCCTCTTTTTATTAAATAAACTTATCTTATTTATTTAAAAGATAATTCCTCTTTTAAATAAATAAAATCCCCACTTAAAGCAAAATCTGTGATGGAAAAGGAAATAAATCAAATAAAAACAAAACAAAAATCCTTTTCCTGATTCTTTGAATAATTTTATTTAATTGAAAGAAATATTCCCTCTTAAATAAATAAAATAACTTTATTTAATTGAAAGAAATATCTTTTAAAATGAAATAAATTTATTTAATTAAAATCTTTTTTAATTAAATGATTTTATCTTATGATATCTCTCTTTTAATTAAATAATGTTATCTTATTTAATTAATAGAGAATCATTCTTTTAAATAAATAAAAAATCTTCTTAAAGCTCTTTGTGATGAAAAAAAGGAAACAAATAATTAAAAATAAATAAAATCTCTTTTCTCTCCACACTTTTAAAAAATGAGCTTTATTTCTTCTTTTTGGATTTATCCCACATTGCTCTTGAGAATGCATTCTCTTCCACATTTTCCTATATAAGGAGCCTTCTCCTTCACATTTCAGATCTGAGAATTTTCATGTTATTGTTATAATGCAGGTTTGGAGAGCAATCTTGGAAGAAGCTTGTTGAGCACATTTGGAGCTTGGATATTTGAGACTTCTTTCTTCTTGTCTTCTTCTCTCATGCCTTATGGCAATCCATAGTTTAGATTAATATTGCATTCACATAATAGTTTAAATTCATATTTCCTTTCATAGATTAACATTGTATAAGCATTCATTTCAATAGAATAGTTTATTTCTTGCATTGTTATCATCTAGACTAGTTTCATTTGCATGCAATAACTTGATGATCATGGAGATTAGCATGCTTGCTATTCATCTTTGAATCTCTCATTTCTTGGTGTACTTGCATGGGCATAACTAGGTCAATCTGAGGGCCTCATATACAAACCCCTGCACTCCACAAATAGAGAGCTGTGAATCACTGTTTGAGACTTTATTCTTGAGTGTTCTTGAATGTAATGATTCACAGAAGTGTGACTACTTTCTAGCACACAAGTATGATTGGCTAAGGCATGATTGATGGCTAGGAATGTACCCATTGTTGGCAAGTGATGTTTTGGAAGCACTATGGAACACTTCAGGGTTGTCATTTATGGAAAAACTTATGCTGGAGTGATCACATGAAGTGATTACAGGTATTGGAGACTCAGTCATGAAAATGACTAAGTACAAAATCAGAATAACAATATTTTGCAATATAGTTTTGGTCATCGAAGATGGTATATGATGTATTATCGCTTGCAAAGTTATAGGAAGATAGTATGGGATATGTGTGACCTCTAGTTAAGGTCACATGTGTTTTGGTGTTGATATCCATAAGATACAGTGTTGTGAATATATGAGAAGACTAGTGAAACATGGTATATGAACAGTTGCAATGATTAAGGGAAGATCAGATGGAGTGGTAACGTGCTAAGTCAGATGAAAGTTGTATATTGCTGACACTTTGGTAATATAAGATCGCCAACACATTATTTATCATTTGCATAAATATTTATTATTTTTGGTATTGTATTTGAGAGCCGACTGAATGACATAATTGATATAAGTATAGAGTGTTTTGTGGAAGCGATAATAAATAAAAATTATGTGATAGAAATGGATGCGAATTTGGGATGTAAGTAAAGGCATATATCAGATGTGAGATCTAAGTTTGACAAAGCTATAATTGGAACTGTCAAAGCATAGAAGATGCTTCTATTGTTCACTACTTGAAGAACACTTTTGTGATAGAGTTTTGATTGTAAGAGCTGTAAGCTCACCACCTTTAACAAGGTTTTTGTATACCCCTAATAGGGTTTTGTATTCCTCTAACAAGGAAATGTACTATGTAATAATTAGCTCCTAATAGGGCTAGATCTCCTAACAGGGATTCAATATTTTAGTGCATAGTTGTGGGTACCATCCCCACCGGGGTTTTCCCTTGGATAGGGTTTCCTTGAAAGAAAATAATGGTGTTATGAGTTATGAGTTATGAGTTATGCTTTTATGTTCTTTTAATTTTAGCATTGATATGGCTTATTTACAATTGGTTGAAGTTTACAGAAAACTATTGTAATACTGATTCACCCCCCCTCTCAGTAATACTTAATACTATCAGAGCTATTGGCACTTGGAGAGAAAGCCTAACAACTTAAGGGAGATTAGAATGGATTCAGAAAGTCTACAAGAGAACTTTGAAGCATCACTTGATGACCTGGTCAAAGAAAAGTCTGAGAATGGCGAACTGAAATTCAAATTGAGAAGAGCATAAGGTTTCATCAAGAAACTAAAGGAACAAATTGAAATTTCAAGAATTCAGAAATAAGACCTTATGGATAAGATCAAAGAGGATTCAGAAAATGATACATCGGATCAAGTAAAGAAGTTGGAGCAGGAAAAATAAAAAATCAATCTTCTGATGATTAAAGAGATTCAACATGAAAAGGATGCAAGATACAAAGTTGAAGAGACACTAAAAGAAGTAAATTTGCAGATAGGACAAATGAAGACTGAACTTGATCACTACAAGGATAAATGTCAAGAATTGGAGAAGTACAATCATATCATAAAAGGTGAAGTCACTCAATCTGAATTACACATTGAGAAGCTACACATGAGCAGTGATAAAATTGTTGAACAAAGAGAGAGATAGAAACCTAAAGGAGACATGACTGGAATCAAATTCAATGAAGGTGAATGTTCTAAGACTAATGAAGAAACACATGAAGCAAAGAATGAATAAATACCTACTCTTGAGAGACCTAGAGATTAGATCAAACCTTTCAGAGGTAGATTCTTTGGATGCAAAAAACTTGGACACATGAAAAGAGATTGTAGAGGTAACAGTTCTTTCAAACCCCTTTCTGGTTATTTTCATAATTGTTATGCATATGGACACAAGAAAGCGGAATGTAGAAAAATTGTTTAGTCTAGATATAAACAAGACTACATCAGAGAAGAATCAACAACAAAGATCACATGCCTCAAATGCAATAACTTTGGGCATGCTGCAAGGTATTGTAAACTGCAGGATAATCAGAATAGAAGACCACCTACATGTTTCAAATGCAACAACTTAGGACACATAAAAAAGTTTTGCAAGTATAATGGAATGAAAAATAGAAGAGGACCACCACCTGTGGTTATAAGGAATAATGTTGGTGACAATGGTAAAAGTCTTAATGAGTATATAGATGAGTTCGAGAATCATTTCAAGAAATCAGAAAATCAAGAGGATGAGAAGATATGGAAGATAAAAGAGTTCAATAAGGCATTGGTTCAGGGAGAGACTGTAGATGCTACTGTATCTTTGCATGATGATTACATTTCTACATCAACCTAGAAGGCCACATGGCCTTAGGGGGATCATTGGATGAAGACACCAAAATATATCTAGCCTTTGATTATGCAGAAGAATCTCACACAAGCTTAGATATGATGTGTGCAGACACTATGGAGTTTATTTTTATGATCACAGTACTTGGAGATTCATATTCTATGTTCATAGGATTTGTGTTGATTGGACAACATGTGAAGTGGAGCTACCTATGATTAATGAATTCACTCACTTTGCGATGGATAAAAAACCTTGAAGCTTATCATTTATGCACCATTTGATTAGCAGTGACCAATGAGAAGAGAGTTGAGAAGCACTACAACCATCTAGCTGATACATCGCATGATCGTTTGAAGCAAAGTTCCCAATTTCAACGTATTAAAGGTATTTAGATTTTATACTCTTCAAGAAGATATGGACACACCTGTGATATTTGATGTTGTTGATAGAATGAGGTATAAGTTCAAGAAGCACCCATTTATGTCTTGTGAGGATGATTCAGAAGGAGCATTTTCACAAACCCCTTACGACGTGTTACACGTTGAATATATTAGGGCATACATCCACTACAAATATGAGACCATTGGGGATGTAGATATATATAGAGAGATAGATGAAATGATAGAGTCTGATGGAAATATGAAAGATGAGTTCAAACATCTAGAAGATCAATCTACTATCAAGTTAACCCTCCTGAATGAGTTCCATGAAACTGAATGGTTCAAGATAATTCTAAGTAGAATTCATGATTAGTTCATTTGGATTGGAGAGTATCCTTTTAAGATATGTAGCCAGCCGATTCTTAAGATAATTGGATTGGATAATATTGGAGCCCTACCAGTAGCAGAGAAAAAAATTAGGAAACAAGTAGAAAACTGGTGCAGAGCACCTCCCATTTTGCAAGGTTAGTGAGTTTTTTGGGTGATGATAAGTGTTTTGTGTGGTTTGGAATAATAGGTTGGATCCAGGGTTGACAACCTAGCATGATTTTAAGAGCCAGATGAGCTCATGAAAGCTATTGTAGTCCATTTGGCCTATATGGCCTATAAAGCCCAAATGTGATATTTTTGTGTAGGATTGGTTTAGAATATGTATTAGGACCCTAAATTTCCCAACTAGGGTCCTATAGGTCATGCTCAATCATTGAGTTGACTCAAAAAGTCAAATAGCTCTAGATGTCAAAAAGTTGCTAGCAACTTTGAAAAATTGCTCGAGAAACTTTTGCAACTTCTTGTAAAAGTTGCCAAAAGGAGGTTATAGCGGTTGTAACCACTCATTCTTGGTATATGAGCATGGATTCGATGAATTTGAAAGGCTAATGAAGTTTTGGATTGTTGAACATCATTATGTACTTTTTGTACGAAAGAGAGACATATTTCCTTCTGATTAGTAGTGTTCTTTGTTTCCTGTATGGTCTTGTACAGATTGATCTGAGTGATCAGGACCTATGGTAGTATAGTGAGTTGAATTAAATTTCTTAAGCATTGTTTATTTTTCTTCCATGTTATTGTAGTGTGAAGTTTGTTGGTGTAATTAAATATTCCTAATTACACTTTACTTAATCTTACTTAGGATAATGCATTGCATAGTATTTAGTGATTGAGACACCTAGGAGTGTGCACATCTATTAAGCACATGGTGTAGGAGAAATTCCACTTTTGGTGTGATAGTTGTCATCACATACCTCTTTGTGTGTGAGATCCACCTTTCGTGCTCTTATCACATTATCATCCTAATCCATTGCACATACTTTATTGCATAATAGAGGATGATCCACATTTGGTGGACATGTGATTACACCTAGCATAGGTGATAGCCTATCAGCGCCTTATCATTCTCTCATATCGCCTTTCCTATATAAGGAGGCCCATTATGTAATCATTTCATTCATTGGTGAATATCATTAATTCATTGGATCTATTCAATCCATCCTTGCATTCATATTTTCTCTCTTGTGCTTTTCTTCAACCTCTTGATCTTGGTTCAATATTTGCTATTTGCAAATTCTTACATGGTATCAGAGCTCTCAAGGTGTGAATACCTATTCTCAAGAAGTGAAATCTTGGCTTGATTCAATTGTGGGTGTAGAATAAAGGTATTTAGACATCACCATTGCATAGTCTATTTGGAGAAAATTTGGGGTTTTGTATTTTGTGGTTTTCTATTGCAGGTCAATATTGGAGCTTGCCGGTGCAAATCAGAGGTTGGCATCATATTAAGAAGGCCCAAAAACCCCTAAATCAAATTTTATTTCATCCAAATTGGATACCTGAGGCCAAATCTAGAGCTATTTGAATTTTGGAAGTGCGGCGACGGTGATTTAGAAAAAATAATTTCAGAGGCAATTTTCAAACAGCGATATCTCAGTCATCTAGACTCCTTTTTTGAAGCAATTTTTTTGGTTTTGGGGTAGAATTTCATGATCTACACAATGGTTCAGGTGGTTACTGATCTCTATTCCTGAATTTTTCTAAAAATCACAAATCTTAGTTTTTGCAACTTCTAAGGCCTCGTTTGAGCTCATATGAACTCCTTTTTAGGTGCAATTTTTTTTGAAAGTGCATAATTTTTTCTTTATTTTCCAGATCTGGAATCAGATTTCAGTGACTTTGATAAAAAATTCTACTTTCAAAAATTGGCTTAGTTTTTTCATTTGTAATGCATAAGCCTTAGCTTGGTCTTTTGCATAGTGATCTAAGTCTGTTATAGCCTGATTGTGGAGTGCAATAATTTGTTGATCTCAATTTGTAATGAGAGAAGTGTATCATTAATGTAATCATGGGTTATGAAACACATCCTGCAGTAGTACTTTGGACTAAGGATAATTATGAGTCATGGGCAAAATGAATCATCACACATTGTAGATGGCTTAATCTCTTGCCTCATCTTTATGGACTCATTCCTGAGCCAAAGTCATAGGGGAAGCAATATGTTTGGGGAGAAAATAATGCTCATATTATAAATTTGATTATTAGTAGCATCAGTTTATGTCTCTTCTATGACATCTACCCCAAATTTAGAGGTGTTCAATGTCCACACATAATTTGGACAATCATTTGGGAGATTTTTGGTGATCCACATGTTCCTCCATTCCTAGATGATGTTGCTTCAGATTGCCTCATTCCTCTTGATGATGCAAATAATATTCCCTATGATGATTATACTTTAGATGCAATTGAAGAATTTGCAACAATTGAGAGTGAGGATGATCCAGTGGCTCCTCCTGTAGCTCCTACTTCTCTAGTTGAGATCACACAATCATCTCTTGTTGGTGATTCCAATGATTCATTGCAAGAGATATCTATTTGTCTTCCTAATTGAGATTCTTACTTGCCAAATATTGGTTCATTATTTGTGGAGCCTCATATTTTAGATTTGGGAGACATACTTGAGGGGGTTTCTCTTCTCTTTGATGAAAGTTTCATCACAGTTGGAGATACTTCTTCACATTCTTTGGAGATTGACATTCTTGATTCTTCTTCTTCACTTGGTTTGTCACATGATGTGATAGATTCTTTGAGATTGGAGAGGCCTATTCAGTCTTCAAAGATGCATATTTGGAGACCATCTTCCTTATTTCATTTGGATATGGATTGGTTCATGGCATCATCATCATACTTCATTTGGATTCCACTTCCTAGTTCCTATCTAGAATGGGAACCAAACCTACATTTGTACTTGGTATATCTTCTTCCCAAGGGGAGAAATGTTGTTTGTAGTCATTGGAATATACTTTATCTTCAAGCACTCACCATTTTTGTAGGAGATTCTACATTATGGGGGGGATATCATGTCTCCAACTATCCTTCTTATGGGGGGATACTTATTTGTATATACATGATGTATGCAATTCTTGGGGGGTCTTGAGCACTCCATCCATCCATGCATCTTGTTTTCTTCTCTCTTTTTGGGGGAGGGTTTTTCCCATGAGCTTTTCCCTCTTTCTCCACTTTATGAGAGTTATGCATTTCATGTATTGCATTTTGTACATGGGTACCTAACATGGCCTAGTTGTTGGGACCCATATTGCATTGTGAGTTTAAGTGCATTCCCCTAAGTTGCACTTAAGGGGGGGTGTTGGTGTAATTAAATATTCCTAATTACACTTTACTTAATCTTACTTAGGATAATGCATTGCATAGTATTTAGTGATTGAGACACCTAGGAGTGTGCAAAAGAAATAGTTTGCAAAAGTCCTAAACCCACTGCATCAGAGTGGTATCAGAGACAAAATTTCTTGAAGGTTGTGTATGTCTTAAGGGGAGGAGAGCCAAGAGGTTGAAGGAATGCCACCCAAGGAAATGACCAAGGGTGCCATAGTGGACTTGGTCCAAGAACTACTAGAAAAGGCCGGCCTATCAAAACCAAAAGCTAAGAGAGTGACTAAATGGGGTGATGAGAGTGAGGATGAAGATGAAAACTAGAAAAGAGAGACATCTAGCAAAGGCAAAGAGGTGGATGATAAAGACAAGGTGTTCTTGGATGCTTTCAAGTCCATCAACAAGGATAGTATGGAACACATTCCTTACTATAGTGGTAGTTTGAATGGTGAAGAGTTGTTGGATTGGCTAGAGGCCATAGACAACCAGTTTGATTAAAAAGATGTGTCAGAAGAGAAGAGAGTCAGATATGCCAAGGCTAGAATCAAAGGATCTACATTGGTGTGGTGGAACATGATGTAGGATGACAAGATCACTAATGGGAAGAAGAAGATAGTCTCATGGGAGAGGATGAAAATCAGTTTGAGGGCACAATTCTTGTCGACTGATTATGAGATACAAATGTATCAAAAGTTGTAGAACTTAAGGCAAAGGGAGTTATCAGTCAGTACCTATACTGAAGAGTTTAACAAATTGATTCTAAGAGCAAGAAGGAAGGAAGAAGAGGTAGAGAAGGTATCAAGGTACCTCAATGGATTGAGGCAAGGGATCCAAGATGAAATCAATATGATGGTTCCTGACAATATGCACAAGTGTTTTCAATTAGCCTTGAGAGAAGAGGAGAAGGCTAGGAGGAGGAATGGAAATTATTTCCAACAAAGAGGTAGGGGTAATAGCAATAACAGAGGATTTAGAGGTAGGAGTACCTTTGGGAGAGGACAAGGCCCAAATAGGATAGAAGAGACACCACCTACTGACAAAAATGGAGGCAATCACTATAGGAGTTCATTTTAGAGAGGAGGATACAGAGGAAGAGGACCACCAAGAGGTAGGTTTCAGTCCCAAGGAAGAGCTAATTCAGTATTCACCGGTACATGTTATTATTGCAATCAAGTGGGGCATACAATGGGTAGGTGTCTTGAAAAGGCTTCTTCATCATCAATGGGTGAAAGGAGGAATCAATTAGTGGAAGAAGAGGACACCCAAAGTTTCACTTCACCAATCTCCAAGGCAGGGCTAGTATTGGATGGAGAGAACCTTATGATAAGAAGGACTTTGCTAAAGGTTCCCAATACCATAGAGCCACCCCAGAGGAAGAGCTTATTTAAGACTTCTTGTAGGTCTCATGGAAAGATTTGAAAAGTGATAGTGGACTCTAGATCCACTAAAAATATAGTATCAATAGAGATAGTAGACAAACTAAAGCTTAGAAGGATACCTCATACCACTCCCTACAAGGTATCATGGTTAAACAAGGGACATCAAATAGTGGTAGATGAACAAACTATGGTGGAGTTTGAGATAGGAGAATATAAGGACAAGGTCCTATGTGACATATTTCCCATGGATGCATGTCACCTTCTCCTAGGACGCCCATGGCAGTATGATGTGAAGGCCATACATGATGGTGAAAGGAATAGCTATGTAATTACCAAGCTAGGAAATAAGTTTTAGATTGATCCATTACAAGAAACTAATGAAGAGAAGCATGTGGGAACCAGTGTGATGCTCTTGAGTGGAAAGGAGTTCCTAAAGCTTATGAAGAAGGAGAAAGAGGTCTGTTGTGCAGTGGTAGTGAAGCCAAAGGAGGAGGCTAAGGAGAAAGTCAGCATACCACTAGAAGTACAAACATTATTGGAAAGGTACCATGAGATAGTAGCTAATGGGTTGCCAAGTGCATTACCAACTATGAGGGAAATAAGCCATCAGATAGACCTTATTCCAAGAGAAAATTTGCCAAACAAGGCAACATATAAGATGACACCAAGTCAAAATCCAGAGATAGAAAAATAGATTCAATATTTGTTGGATAAGGGGATAATAAGGAAGAGTTTGAACCCTTGTCCTATACCCACCACCCTTATACCAAATAAGGGAGGCACATGGAGGATGTGTAATGAATCTAGAGCCATCAATAAGATTATAATTAGATATAGATTTCCAATGCCAAGGATTGATGATTTGTTAGATAATTTGGGAGGCTCTTGTTATTTATCCAAGGTGGATTTGAAGTCAGGCTATCATCCAATCAGGGTTAGGCCTGGTGATGAATGGAAGACAACCTTCAAGACAAATGAAGGGCTGTATGAGTGGCTTGTAATGCCCTTTGGTCTAACTAATGCCCCTAGCACATTCATGAGACTCATGAATGAAGTATTGGTAGACTTTATAGGTATGTTTGTAATAGTTTATCTTGATGAAATTTTGATCTTTAGCATGTCTAAGAGGGAGAACATAGAGAATTTGGAGATGGTCTTGAGGAGGCTACATCAAGAGAAGTTGATGATCAATCAAGACAAGTGTAAGTTCCCGAAAATTGAATTGGTTTATCTTGGTTTTGTGGTTGCTAATGGATGTATGAAGATGAACCCTGATAAGGTCAAGTCAATCTTGGAATGGCCTACACATAGGTCCATAGGGGATGTTAGGAGTTTTCATGGATTGGAATCCTACTATAGAAAATTTGTGAGGAACTTTAGTCATGTATGTGCACCTATCCTCAACACCATTAAAGGTGGAGTCAAATGTCAATTCAAATGGATAGAGGCAACTGATAGGGGGTTTGAAATGTTGAAGAAAAGGATTGCAGAGCTACCAACCTTGAGGTTACCTACATTCAATCAGTTATTTGTTGTGGAATGTGATGCTAGCAAGCTAGCCATTGGAGCAGTGTTAAGCCAAGAGGGACACCCTATCGCATTCTTCTCAGAGAAGTTAAATGAGGCTAAACAAAAGTACTCCACCTATGATTTGGAGTTATATGAAATGGTGAAAGCACTTAAAAAGTGGAGACATTATATCCTACCAAGGGAATTTGTGGTCTATACAAATAACTATGCCCTTAGTTTCTTGAATGGGCAAGAGAAATTGAATCAAAGAAATCTTAAGTGGGTCGAATCTTTGCAAGCCTACACATTTGTTATCAAACACAAGAAAGGAGTTAGCAACAAGGTTGATGATGCTCTTAGTAGAAGAGTACTATCTATACAGGAAATACAATTTCAAAGTGTGAGTATGGAAGACTTGAAAGATCTCTACAAAGAAGATAAAGATTTCCAGGATGCCTATGAGGCATGTGAAAAGTTAGATAGGGATTCAAGGTGGAATTCACTGAATACATGTTACAAGAGGGACTTTTGTTCAAGGGCCATCTAATATGTATACCTTAGTGCTCAATGAGGGAGGACATAGTAAAGGAGAAATACCAAGGAAGCTTGGGAGGTCACTTTGGAGTGGATAAGATACTTGAACAGGTGAATAGGCATTACTATTAGCCTAAGTTAAATTCATATGTTAGGAAGTTTGTGGAGCAATGTCAAATTTTTTAGAGGGATAAAGGATAAAGTAGTAATAGTGGATTGTATCAACCTCTATCCATACCTCAAAGGCCTTAGGAGTGCTTGAGTATGGACTTTGTTTTGGGGTTTCCAAAGACACCTAGAGGACATGACAGTGTGTTTGTTGTGGTGGACAATTTTTGTAAGATGGAACACTTCATACCATGCAAGAAAACTAATGATGCTTCACATATTTCAGGCCTATTCTTTAGAGATGTAAGAATCCATAGATTGCCAGTGAATATAGTAAGTGACAGAGACATAAAGTTTGTGGGCCACTTTTGGAGGACCCTATGGAAGATGCTAGGTAAAAACTTGTCTTTCTTTTTAGCCTACCATCCACAGTCATATGGCCAAATAGAGGTAGTGAATAGGTCACTTGGAAACTTGCTAAGGTGTTTGAATAAACAACATGAACAGTCATGGGATCACATCATAGGGTAGGAAGAGTCTTCCTATAATGACTCCATTAATAGGAGTACTGATAAAAGCCCCTTTGAAATAGTCTATGAAACTCATCCTAGAGGGATCCTAGAGTTGAGAGATCTTAGTCTACAAGACAAAAGGAGTGCCCAAGGGGAGACACTTGAAGAACAAATGAAAGAGCTGCATGAGTAGGTCAAAAGAACTTTACAAAAACAAGGGGAGAAGTATAAAGCCAAAGTAGACCAGTCAAGGAGGGAGTTATAGTTCAAGGTGGGGGACTTGGTGCTTTCTTATCTCAGGAAGGATAGACTACCCAAGGGCCAGCCTACCAAGTTTCTCAAGAAGAAGATAGGACCCTTGAAGATATTACACAAGTATGGTACACATGCTTATGAAGTGGAATTGCCACCTGATTTAGGCATTTCACCCATCTTTGATGTATGTGACCTGTATCCCTACAAGGGACCGTCTCTAGACACAGGTCCAACTAATCTTTTAGATTTAAGAGATGATGATTGGGTTAAAGATTTTCCAACCCCAATCCCACTAAAATTGGACAGTATACTGGATTCTAAGGTGATAAAAAAGACAAGGGTACCTATAAGGAGTATCTAGTTAAATGGCAGGGATTACCTAAAGCTGAAGCCATTTGGATGACAAAGATGGACATTCTGAAGCACAGAGTCACCATTACATACCTCCTAACTCAAGGGAATTGAGTTCTTTGTCCAAGGGGAGTATGGTGTTGGAGATTTTCCAGCAAGCCAGTGCTGACTGTATGTTTGTCATTGATGACAACATATGGTAAGTAACATGCATGGAAGACTTATGTAGTAAGCTTCTGGTATTTACAACATGGACATGTTATCAACATGATATCATGGATGCAAAGGTTAACTATTAGTACATACAATTATATAACAGCTTGTGTCAGTAGTGTTCCTGATAGAGTTACAGGCAGTGTTCGGTGAATGATTGTCCATATATTTATCATGGAGCCTTGCATGTTTGGATATGTGATCAAGACATGTTATTGATGTTACATTCATGGATTTAGAGTCTAATAATTAGTAGAAGTGAAGTTATGCAGTTGCTATTCAATAGTAGTAGTTTCCTGTGTTTATTCAGAAGAGCTGACATAGATTATATTGGTTCTAGAGTTGCGCTTATCATTTCAGTATGCACCCTTGGATTAGTGCTTGGAGAAGAGTTAGTAATGTTTAGTTAAGAGCACATGATGTAATTCATCTTGAGGAGAATGTTTCAGTTAATTTGGTAGAACCGACAGTGTGTAGTGTGCGTCTACATTTGTTAATATTGGATAGGTCCCAGAATGTGTTGCGTGCTTAGTAGAGCCAACAAAATTATTATTGGAGTATGTTATGGCTTCTCTAATATGATTTCAAGATGGTTCTAACAGGCTGACTTGACTATATCATTTAGAAGAAAGATATTTATAGGCAGTCATTTGTGATTGCTAAGTGTGGTTTATAGTTGATTGTGAAGAGAAGAGCATAGTGTGCGAAGTGTTGAGCCATCAGAAGAAGTTCTATGTGACCAAGTAAAGTATTTGTGCTATACATTGGAACTGATCCAGAAAATAGGTCAAAGCACAATTCAACAAGATCCAACTATAGTGTGTATCTGTTATTTAGAAGGTTGTAGCCTTCACCCTTTGAGTAGTGTGCTCTCGAATAGTGCGTCCTCACCCCTAAAAAGGTTAATTGTAAAAGACTCCTAAAAGGGTCCGACCCTTGACCAGGTCTACTATACTAAACATATTGTAAAGCAACTCCTAATAGGGTTAAAGATCTTCTAACAAGGATCATAATACACTAGTACATAATATTAGTGGGTGTCAATTCCCATTGGGGTTTTTACCTATTTGGGTTCCCCCCTAACCAAAATATTGTTGTTGTGTTCAAGTGTTCTCTCATTGTGTTTATGCTTTATGTTTTATTACACTTAATTGGATAAAGAATTGAAACTTGTGGATAACTGATTCACCCCCCTTCTCAGTTATCTCTTGGAACTATTCCTAACAATTGGTATCAGAGCCAAGTGCCTCAGAGAGAAATTTTAACTTCTTGAGGTTGATCATATGACATTCTTCAAAAAAGAAAGTCCTAAGTTTGATGGAAAGAATTATCTTGACTGGAAGAACAAGATGGTGACACATTTGCAATGCATTTCTTTTAAAGTTTTTGATGTAACTATCAAAGAAGTCAAGATCCATACTTTAGAAGACCTTGCAAAGGATGATGCTACTAAAAAGAAAAAGGAATTGTTTTATCAGAATGCGATAGCCAAAGAAGCCCTTATCAACGCCCTATCTGATAGTGAGTTTTCAAAAATAATGAAAGTAGATATAGCCCACAAAATATGGAAGTACCTAGAAGACATATTTGAAGGAGACAAACAAGCAAAAGATGTGTGCAGAAAAACTTGGAAGAAAAGATACAATGAATTAGAGATGCTACCTGAAGAGAACATTAGAGCTTACAACCAAAGGATTAATGAAGCAGTTGTAGGAATCAGGAACAATGGTGGAATAATCTCAGAATAAGACATTATGGATAAATTTATGACCACTCTCAAATTAGAGTATGAAAAAAAAATCAAAATACTTGATGAGACCATGCAACTTACATCAAATTTCAAAAGAGAGACCTTGATCAAAAAAATTTCATCTTTTGAGATTTCAAGATTGAAGACATAACCTAAAAGTGAAACAACCTTCAAAGAATTAGTCCATGGTAAGAAATCTGCAAACACCTCTAGTAATTTTGATAATGATGATGAAGAAAAAACACTAGATGATTTCATTGCTATGATTGCTAAAAGAGAAAAGAAAGGAAAAGGAAAATATGAAGGTCAATTACCATTCAAATGATTTTCATGTAATAAGATTGGTCACTTTGCATCTAAGTGTCCTACAAGAGTTAAAAAGTTCAACAATAATTACAAGCCTAAGTATACAAAGGTTTAGCATTGATTTCACAAGTAGACATCAGGATAGATTGGATCATTGATAGTGGTTGCTCACATCACATGACATGTGACAAAGATAGATTTGTTCATTTGGATAGATACAAAGGAAGCATGGTCAGATTTGGAGATAACACTCCTAAACCTATCATTGGTAGAGGAGCCATCACCTTAGATGGAAAGAATAGCACTGATGATGTTCTTTATGTTGATGGTTTGAAACATAACCTACTGAGTGTTGGGCAGTTGCTTGACAAAGGATATAGATTGGAGCTCAATGGAAACAAGTGTATCATTAACAACAAGGAAGGAGAAATAATTGCATCAGGATCAAAGACTAAAGGTAATTTTTTTCAGCTTAATCTAGAAGCAAGTTATTTTTTTGCTAAAGTATATGACAGTTGGCTATAGCACAAAAGACTATGTCATATCAAATTTGATAACATAGTTAAGATCAGTAATGTTAAGGCGGTTAGAGACCTACCTTGCATAGAAAAGATAGTTGATACTATATGCAAGGAATCTGTAATGGGAAAGCATGTGAGAAATTCATTCAAGAGCAAGCATAATTCAATAGAGAACAAGCTGGATCTAATTCATACAGACCTATGTAGACCAACTCAAACAAGATCATACTATGGTGAAAGGTATTTCATTTTGTTTGTAGATGATTATTATAGAATGATGTGGGTTGTGTTTTTGAAAGATAAATCATAAGCATTTGAGAAGTTCAAAATATTCAAAGCTAAGGTTGAGAATGAATTTGGACTTAAGATAAAATTTCTAAGGTCCGATAGAGGAGGATAATTCACCTCAGACAGATTCTATGAGCACTGTGAAGAACATGAAATAAAGAGATAGTTAAGTGCACCTAGAACACCTCAGCAAAATGGGATTACAGAGAGAAGGAATAGGATCATCCTTGACATAGCGTGCACCATCATGATTGAAGGAAATGGTGCACACACCTATTGGAGAGATGCGGTCAATACAACAGTCTATACAATCAATAGAATATAATTAAGGCCTTGCACTGACAAGACACCTTATAAGCTATGGTTTGGTAATTTTCCCACAGTGAAATACTTCAAAATCTTTGGAAGCAAGTGCTACATCAAGAGGGATGAAGCAGTGGGCAAGTTTGATGCAAGAAGTGATGAAGGTATTTTTCTTGGTTACTCTACTAAAAGTAAAGCTTATAGATGTTTTAACTTAAGATTGAAGAAAATCATTGAAAGTGCTGATGTTAAGATTGATAAAAATTTTATGGTTCAAGAAAGATATCATGATTACTCACCTATGATTGAAGAAGAACCTAGACCTTCCACTAGTGAGACAGTTGTTGAAGAGATGTTTGACAGTATCAATGTATTGTTCAATGACCCTGAAATAAGTGAAGAAGAATCTCAAAAGGAAGATGAGACAGTATCACCTAAAGTTCCAAAGTTTACATCTAGAAACCATTCCAAGAATGACATCATTGGAGATCAGAGTGGAAAAGTCTTAACAAGATCACAAGCAAAGAATTTAGCTAGCAATGAGGTGGTATGTTTACTATCTCAGATTGAACCTTTAAGTGTTGAAGATGCATGTAATGATTCAGATTGACATGATGCTATGAAAGAAGAACTAGATCAGATTATCAAGAATGATACTTGGGAACTGGTCCCAAGACCTAGTGATAAGAATGTGATTGGAAAAAAATGGATATTCATAAACAATATGAATGAAGATGGTACAGTAGTAAGAAATAAAGAAAGGTTAGTATGTAAGGGATATGCACAAAGAGAAGGCATTGAATATTCAGACACATTTGCACCTGTGAGAAGATTAGAGGCTATTAAGTTGTTTCTAGCTTATGCAACAGTCAAAAAATTCAAAGTCTATCGGATGGACGTCAAGTCAGCATTCTTGAATGGAGAATTGAAAGAAGTATACATTGAGCAACTAGAAGGATTCACCTTATCAGACAAACTTGATATGGTATGCAGATTGAAGAAGGCCCTCTATGGACTTAAGCAAGCCCCTAGAGCATGGTATGAAAGACTGGATGTATATCTAACAAAGATTGGATTCAAGAAAGGAGCAATAGATTGTAATCTATTCATAAGAGAGACATCTGAAGGTTTACTAATTATAGCTATATTTGTTGATGACATTATCTTTGGAGGTAATGACAAAATTAGTGCTGAATTTGCTAAGGAGATGCAAAGTGAATTTGAGATGAGCATGATTGGACCTATCAAATACTTTTTGGGATTGAATGTGCTATAGACAAAGAAAGGTATTTTCATTAATCAGTCCAAGTATGTGAAAGAGATATTAAAGAAATTCAAGATGGATGATTACAGGCTAGTAGGGACACCTATGATAACTGGATGCAAGCTTACAAAAGAAGATGACTCACCAGTAGTAGATATAACATTGTACAAATATATTATTGGCAAACTCATTTATCTTACTCAAACTAGACCTGATATTTCCAATGCAGTTGGCATAGTTGGAAGATTTGCAGTAGAGCCTAAACAAAGTCACCTTATGATAGTACAAAGAATATTCAGATACTTGGAAGGCACTATAGACTATGGTCTATGGTATCCCAATTTAGAAACTATTGAGCTTCATGTATATACTGATGCAGATTGGGCATGATGCATTGATGATAGAAAGAGTACATCAGGAGGAGCAATTTTTCTTGGTGATAGACTTGTCACTTGGACAAGCAAGAAGCAAAATTGTATCTCTCAGTCAACAAAAAAAGAAGAGTATGTTGTAGCAGCCCTAAATTTTTCTACAATTATTTGGATCAAGCAAATGATAAAGGATTTTGGAATTCAGATTGACTATCCTATTGTTATACATTGTGATAACACTAGCACTATCAATATGTCAAAGAACCCTGTGATGCATGCAAAGAAAAAACACATTGAGATCACGTATTACTTCCTAAGAGAGAAAGTAGTAGAAAAAGAAGTTAAGTTGGACTATGTGAGTACTAAAGATCAGCTAGAAGACATATTCACAAAGCCCTTTCCAAAGGATACTTTTGAGTATCTCAGGGAGAAGTTGGGAGTAATTCCCTTTCCTGATTTTGCCTAGAAGAAAGAAGAAAGAGCATTAGTCCTCACGGATTGATGGATGGTTGACTACTATACCTCAAGAGTAGTACTGGTGCTTAAACTATTTGGTGCCCTTTGCCATTGATGTCAAAGGGAGAGTAATATATAGTCATGAAAAACATAAGTAAAAGGAGTAATACACTAAGGGGGAGTAGTATTCAGTTATGGAAGCAGTTCAGTTGAGGAAATGGAGAATGTTGAAGAATATTGCAGCAGAAGGAGGATTCATCCTTGGGGGAGTTTTGAAGAGGAAATGGAGAATGTTATTAAAGAAATGTTCATTTGGGTTGGTGGTGTTTTTTCATTCCATATGTTGCCATCAATGCCAAAGGGGGAGATTGTTGGAGATTTTCCAGCAAGACAGTGTTGATTGTATGTTTGTCATTGATGACAACATATGGTAAGTAGCATGCATGGAAGACTTAGGTAGTAAGCTTCTGGTATTTATAGCATGGACATGTTATCAGCATGATATCATGGACACAAAGGTTAACTATTCATATAAATAGTTATATAGCAACTTGTGTCAACAGTGTTCCTGACAAAGTTATAGGTAGTGTTCGGTGAATGATTGTCCGTATAGTTATCATGGAGCCTTGCACATTTGGATACATGATGGAGACATGTTAGTGATTTTATATTCATGGACACAGAGTCTAATGACTAGTAGAAGTGAAGTTATGCAGTCGCTATTCAACAGTATCAGTTTCCTATGTTTATTCAGAAGAGCCGACATAGATTATATTGGTTCTGGAGTTGCACCTATCATTTCGGTATGTGCCCTTGGATTAGTGCTTGGAGAAGAGTTAGTAATGTTTGGTTAAGAGTGCATGATGTAATTCAGCTTGAGGAGAAAGTTTCAGTTAATTTCTTAGAGCCGACAGTGTGTAGCGTGCGTCTACATTTGTTAATATTGGACAGGTCCCAGAATGTGTTACGTGCTTAGTAGAGCTGACATAATTATAATTGGAGTATGTTATGGTTTCTCTAATATGATTTCAAGATGGGTCTAACAGGTTGACTTGACTATATCATTTAGAGGAAAGATATTTATAGGCAGTCATTTGTGATTGCTAAGTGTGGTTTATAGTTGATTGTGAAGAGCAGAGTAGAGTGTGTGAAGTGTTTAGCCATTAGAAGAAGGTCTATGTAACCAAGTAAAGTATTTGTGCTATACATTGGAACTGATCTAGATAGTAGGTCAAATCACATTTCACCAAGATCTAGATATAATGTGTATCTGTTATTTAGAAGGTTGTAGCCTTCACCCTTTGAGTAGTGCACTCTCCGATAGTGCATCCTCATCCCTAACAGGGTTAATTGCAAAATAATCCTAATAGGGTTTGACCCTTGACCACATCTACTATACTAAACATATTGTAAAGAAACTCCTAACAAGGTTGAGGATCTTCTAACAAGGATCATAATACACTAGTATAGAATATTAGTGGGTGTCAATTCCCACTGGGGTTTTTACCTATTTGGGTTTTCTCGTAACCAAAATATTGTTGTTGTGTTCAAGTGTTCTCTCATTGTGTTTATGCTTTATGTTTAAGTATACTTAATTGGATAAATAATTGAAACTTGTAGATAACTGATTCACCCCCCCCCTCTCAATTATCTCTTGGGACTATTCCTAACATATGGTGTAGAGAACCTCCCATTTTGCTAGGTTAATGAGTGTTTTGGGTGATGATAAGTGTTTTTTGTGGTTTAGAATAATATCCAATAGGTTGGATCCAGGGTTGACAACCTAACATGATTGTAAGAGCCAAATGAGCTCATGAAAGCTATTGTGGTCCATTTGGCCTATATGGCCTATAAAGCCCAAATGTACTATTTTTGTTTAGGATTGGTTTAGAATGTCTTAGGACCCTAAATTTCCTAACTAGGGTCATAGAGGTCATCCTCAATCATTAAGTTGACTCAAAAAGTCAAATAGCTCTAGATGTCAAAAAGTTGCTCGAGCAACTTTTGCAACTTCTTGTAAAAGTTGCCAAAAGGAGGTTATAGTGGTTGTAACCACTCATGCTTGGTATATGAGCATGGATTCAATGAATTTGAAAGGCTAATGAAGTTTTTGATTGTTGAACATTATTGTGTACTTTCTGTATGGAAGAGAGACTGTATTTCCTTCTGATTAGCAGTGTTATTTGTTTCCTGTACGGTCATGTATGGATTGATCTGAGTGATTAGGACCTATGGTAGTACAGTGAGTTGAATTAAATTTCTTAAGAATTTTTTTATTTTTCTTCCAAGTTATTGTAGTGTGAAGTTAAAGCTAGATTTCAGTCACCGGTCTGTAAGATCCTTTTCCAGAGTCTCAGTGACTATAATGGCTCTAACCTAAGCATCCAGCAGTGGAAATGGTTGAAACCCTAGGAGATGCAAGGTTAGAGTTTTTATATAATGTTTTTTCTTTCATTTGTGTTGTGGAAGAGGAATTTCTAGGCCAAGAAGGAATCCCTATGGTTGACTGTTAGGAATAGGTGAGCCTAGACAGGGTAAAGAAAGAGTTGGTTCGAGCACCCATGATCTTGGAGGAAGGACTTAGAGGCATGTGTAGAAGCCATAATGAGTATAATTGAAGAATAAAAAGGTGGGAGAAAGTGAAATGAATCTTGAAGACCAATTTGGTGACAATTGGTTCAGACTGGTCCAGAGGCCTAATTAATAGGCTAAAAACTAGGGCCTGATGGTAACTAGGGCAATGGGTGCAACCAGAAGCTAAGAATTTATATTTCATTAGTGTTGATGGATAAAATGAATATTTTCAAGGATTTATATGAGGTTATATGGGGAATTTGGGAGCATTAGACCAAAAATAGTGAAAAGAGACCTACTAGGAAATGAGCCAATTAGGCCTCCTAGTGAATTTGATAGCAAAAGACTTGGTAAAGTATCTATAAGTGTGGGAAAGGGTTCCAAAGGAATTTTTAATTTCTAATGACCTAATTAGGAGTCTATGTGATGTGTGGAAAGATCCTAATCTAGGGTTTTGGATTCTAGAGGGGAGATCTAGTGAAGAAGCCTAGGGAATTAAAGGGCTAAGTGAGCCTAGAAGTATTGATTCTTCTAAAAATCAAATATACCTTGGAAGATAAGTTGATAGAGAGGATATTGGAGATCCAAATTGAAGGAGAAAACTACAAGGAGTAACCATTGGATGGTTAGGAGAGGTTAGAAACATTTGGGAAAAGGAAAAACACTAGAGTCCTAAACCCTCTGCATCAAAAACCTAACACATTCCAAGTGGGATAAGAGAGCAATGAAAGTGAATAACATCTTTCAACAAGATGTGAGATTGGTAGCAATGCTACTAGGTTACAAGTTTTTCTACAATAGCAAGCCTAATTTTGTGTCAACATGAGTAATAATGATGGCATACAGAATGGTGAAGGAAAACACAAAATATAACCTTTGCAAGATCCTAGCACAACTGTTCTTGGAAAATGTAAAGATTATAAAGAAAGATAAGTCAAAGGCATTTAGGTTTGGATCACTTTTGGTTCACATGTACATCCAAATTGTACACAATTTTCCTGGAATGCACCCTAGAGCATGGAAGGACAATGTACCTACTGGAATACAAATCTCAAAAAGCTACCGAAGGCAAGATAAAAATTGGGTAGATGGTGAACTATTTGCAATGACCAAAATTATTCAAAGGAAAATGAAGGAGAGGTATAGGATACCTGAGGAGATAGTTGAGAAATACAAAGACACAATCTATTTCATGGTTGAAATTGACTGTGTATGCTTTGAGGAAGTTGAACCAAGAAAGAAATGGTGCTACCGTATGGAGTATGAGGTCAATCTTGAGGTACTAACAATGCAAGTTGAACATGTAGTAGCAACTGAGATAGATACATCTGAAGAGAGATGGGGAACTTACTGGGAGAAGTTAGAAAAAGTTAGAGAAGAATAGAGAAAATAATTGATGACATTGTTGCAAAGGCAGTAATTGCAAAGGAGAACCTGAGAGAAGTAAGGACAGATATGACAGAAGGATCCTCTAGCTTGGGAATTGAGGCACCTTCTCCTTCTATAGTAGAAAAGACAGTAAGTCCTACTCCTGATATAATTGATTTATCAGTTTCACATGAGAAGATTGCAGAAGTGGTTGCACCTGTGAGCACACCTAGGAGATCTACAAGATCTAATAAACCAAGAAGCCCTAAGAAACAAAAGGTAGAAGTAGAGACAAAGAAGAAAGAAGAAAAAGTGATTGAGAAGAAAGGGGAAAAAGAAGTACATAAGAGGCCACAAGATCTGTGGAAGCTGGATATTCAGATGTTACAAAAGAGAGTGATAAGAGATGGAAATATGAAAATAGTAAATAGATACTATAAAAGTGTTAGAATAACTAAGGGGGGTAGGGTTGAATTAGTTTGATCAGTTATCCTACAGTCCCAAATCTCAAGATGTAACTTTAAAAACAATTTCAACAAATTCTGCAACTCGGTAACAAAAACTCTTAAACTATCTATTCCTTTACTGATTACCAGTTAATTAACTCACAGTAACTACCAATCAAATCAAATATGCAGTATGTAAAGTATGATAATAAATTAATCATCACAAAAACACATAACACAAAGATTTAATATGGAAACCTTGTTAAGGAAAAAACCACCTGGGACCGGTAACCCAAAATAATTTTCACTCTTCTGAAGTGAGCTCGGTGAAGAGCTAACCTTGTTAAAGGTTACAAACACACTGTTAGGTGTGACCTTGTTAGAGGATTTAAGACTAACAGTTATCATTCAACCAACATTCACTATGGGGTTGATAGGATAACAATGTACATTCATTGAATGACATGGGGCATAACATAAGATGGTTAAGTCCACTTGGTTAAGAGATTTTTATGTATCAATGGTTAAACTAAAACAATAGTTGATCTGATTACAATACAACTTATCTTACAGATGTTCAGATCTATTCTAAGCCCATACAAATCCTTTGATCAATATATCAATTCACTTCCTTAACTTACTTTCACTCGATAATAGCTCTTTGACGCTCGGTACTATTCTACAGTTGGGTTCTCCTTCAACCAGTTTGATTAGGCATGCATGAAATTGTATTCATGCGAAATCTCTGCAGTCTTCTTTCTTGCAGCATGTTTCAATAAAGAAACTCATATCTCTTATATAAACAGATAAACCATTTCCATATCAACCATCAGATTTTGCCGCTTAATCTCCTTCATAGATTTTACCTCTTAAACCTTCCTTGGTGGTTGTGTTAGTAACACATTTCAATTCCATCCTTTAGATCTTCTCCAAATTTTGTCAGTTGTAGATCTTATAAAAAACTTTATCCTTAATCTCGAAATCATAACAATTTCCAGCTCATCAATTTCTATCGGCTAAACTTAAGTACTTAATACTTTCATCTATAGTCGGTTAAGAAAGAAATGCATCACCGAACACAAGCTTGGTTAATACTATCACTCAGTATACATAACACTATCTCGGTGTATACTGAAGTACTTCATTTACCAACCACATTGCCTTGTACATTTTTCTTCCTTCTCCATAATAGATTAATGCAACATAATCAAGTCAACAACATGAAATCATACACTCATCAATAAGATACCCAAAGTATTCCTTATCCTCATCTATTATATCCATCTTCCTCTATGTAGATATCTCAGTTCTTCATCTTTTCTCTCCTCTTTACAGATGTTTAGATATTTGTAACTAACATGATAAGTACTGTCAAACTAGTTGACATCAATGACAACATAATGAATGATTTAATTATCTTACATATCATTTCAATACTCGGTGATCTCTAATCACTAATATTCAAGTCATTCAGGTATTCAAGTGTAGACTTTCCTCTGTGGATTTGATCTTTTTAGCTCTCAAATTCCTTCCGTTCTCAGAAATAAATCTTCAAAACTCTCCCTAACTTTCTTAGATTATCTTTCCCTTAGATAGATGTGACCTTGATCTGTTCATCATATTGTTTATCTCTCACTTTGACAACAATGCCAAAGAAAAACATAAAACATACAGCTTTGCAATAGCCAAGTGACTCTTTGTTGTTCGGTGCAGACTATGTATCTCGGTATATTGATATGCCAATTCTTTGTTCTAGTTCCTCAAATCTTTCACAACCTTAGACATAATCCAAAGTGTGAGCTATGTTGCATCAACATGAATGATCTTATGATAAGATTAGGCTGATGTAACCTCCAGATCACATTAGTGACCGGTAGAGAGGGGATAGACCCCAAGTCTAGTCCTCAAGTATTCAAAAGTTGCCTTCGGTAGAGGCTTGGTAAAAATATCAGCAAGTTGCTCCTTTGATGTAACAAATTCCAATTTGACTTGCTTCTCCTATACTTGTTCTCTTAAGTAGTGATACTTAATAGAAATATGCTTGGTCTTTGAGTGCATTATAGGATTCTTAAAAATATTTATTGCACTAGTATTGTCACAATATATAATCACCGGCTCAGTGATTACCTCATTCATCCCTTCCAACACTTGTTTGATATATGAAATATTTGAACAATTTGTAGCAGCAGAAACATACTCTACTTCTGTAGTAGACTGAGAAATAAAAGGTTATTTCTTACTTATCCAAGTAAAAATTCTTTCACCAAAGAAAAATGCTCCTCCAGTTGTACTCTTTCCATCATCTATATTTCCAGCCCAATCTACGTTGGTGTGGACTCTTAGTTCAAATTTTCCTTCCTTAGGATACCATAATCCATATTCCTCTATTTTCTTCAGGTTTCTCAAGATTCTTTTTATTGTAACCATGTGTGAATCCTTTGGATTGGCAGAAAATCTAGCAACGATCCCCACTGCATGTGCAATATCTGGTCTACTGTGTACTACATACATCAGTTTACCAATCATAGATTGGTACAATGTCTGGTTTACCTTTGTAAATTCATCATATTTAGTCAGTTTGTAGCATGTGACCATTGGTGTTCCAACTAGCTTAGCATCTTCCATGCTAAATGTTCTTAATGCTTCCTTTATGTACTTTGATTATGTGATGAAAATTCTATCATTCTGCTGAATAACCTGCAAGCCTAGAAATAATTTAATCTTTCCAAACATAGACATTTCAAATTCTTTTCTCATCCCATCAGTAAATGATTTACAAATATGATCTTGTCCTCCAAAAATTATATCATCCACAAATATTTCAGCAATCAAAATAGTATCATCAGATCCTCCTTTCATATACAAATTGTTGTTTTCACTAGTTCTTACAAAACCAGTACTTAAAAGATAAATATGCAACCATTCATACCAGGCTCTTGGTGCTTTCTTTAAACCATACCCTTCTGGTTGTTCTATGTAGACCTCCTCTTCTAGTATTCCATTTAGAAAAGAAGACTTAACATCCATTTGATAGACTTTAAATTTTGTATGTGCAGCATATGCAAGTAACATGCAGACTCCTTCCAATCTAGCAACAGGTGCAAAAGTTTCACCATAATCTATGCCTCCTTCTTATGCATATCCATTGCAAACTAGTCTAGCTTTGTTTCTTGTAACCTCTCCATTCTCATTCAACTTAATTCTGAAAATCCATTTAGTACCGATAATATTCTTATCTTTTGGTCTAGGTACTAAAGTCCATGTCTTGTTTTTCTCTATTTGTTCTATTTATTCATTCATTGCATTTATCCATTCATCATTCTCAAGTGCAACCTTAACATTCTTTGGTTCAAACTCACAAACTAAGCATGCATTCTGTCTTAACTTACTTCTTGTCAGTATGCTAGCTTGCTTGTCTCCAATGATTTGGTTCTTAGGATGATGTCTTCTGACAAATCTTGCCAGCACTTGATTTCTCCTTTGTTCTTCATTCTGTTCAGGTTCAATTCCTTGCTCGGTAGCTTCTTCCTATTCCTCGGTGTTATTTTCCTGATGCTCGGTCAACTCAGCCTATGGCTTCAGTAGGTAATCTAAATGCTCAACATAAGTGAATCTACCATAGTCTTCTGGCTCCTTATTGCTTTCTTCCACATTTTTATCATCAAATTCATCAACTCTGACATTAGCACTTTCAATCATTTTATTAGTGACCTTATTCAGACACTTGTAAGCTTTTCTTTTAGTAGAATATCCAAGAAATATTCCCTCATCCTCTTTAGAGTCAAATTTCCCATTTCTATCATATTTCAGAATAAAACATTTGCTACCAAAAATTTTGAAGTAACTTACACTCGGTGTGTAACCAAACCATAACTCATAGGGTATTTTGTTTGTGTCCTTCTTCAATTGTACTCAGTTCAGAACATATACAACTATGCTAACTGCCTCTCTCTAGTATACTTGTGCAACATTCTTTTCTAACATCAATGTCCTTGCACAATCAATAATTGATCTATTTCTCCTTTCAGAAATCCCATTCTGCTGTGGTGTTCTAGGACTAGAAACCTATCTTTTTATGCTATGCTCATTACAATAGTTAGTGAATTCATTAAAAATAAACTCACCACCTCTATCAGACATCAAGCATTTTAGTTCTTTCCCAGTTTCTTTTTCTACTTTTGCTTTGTACCATTTAAACATTTTAAATGCCTCAGATTTCTCTTTTAAAAACATGACAGTCATTAATCTAGTGCAATCATAAAAAAATAGAATAAAATATCTATCTCCATAGTAGCTCTGAGTTCTCATGGGACCACATAGGTCGGTGTGAACTAACTCCAAGATTATTTTTGTTGAATAGTCTTTACTCTTAAAACTAGATTTTGTCATTTTCCCCTTTTGACATTCATGACACACACCATGATCAAGATTTGTTAGGCTAGGTAGACCTCTAACCTTTTTCTTTCTACTGATCTTAATCATGTTATCAAAATTTACATGACACAACCTTTTATGCCATAACTATGCATCCTCATTTTTCATCAGTAAACAAGAAGTCTTAGGATTGTCAAGATAAAATAAGTTACCTTTAGATTGTCCTCCTGTTCTGACAAGTTTTCCACTTTTATCAAATATCTCTACCTTCTTGCTTTCAAAAGCTACTGAGTGACCTGAGTTGTTAAGCTATGCCACACTTAGAAAATTGTCTTTCAGTCCATTTACCCAATTAGCATTATCACATTTGATTTTATCATTTATCAATAAAGATCCTTTTCCTCTAACCATACATGGTGTATCATTACCCATTCTTACTGATCCTCCATTATAATGCTCAAGATGATCAAAATTTTCTTTATCGCCAGTCATGTGATGTGTACAACCACTATCTATGATCCAATTATCATTTTTACTAACTTTAGAAATGAGTGATGTCTGTACATACCTTTCTTCTTCCTCAGAATCATCCTTCATCACAACAAATACTACTTAAACATCATCATCTGTGCCGGTATCAGTAACATTCTCTTCAGTAATGTAACATACATTTTTTCCCTTATCTCTGTGATCTTGGTTGTCTCTGTTGTAGTGTCAGTAACTTTTATTATTTCTCCTTCCATAGCTTCCTTCACCGGATTGATCTTTGTTTATATCATCTTTCCTGTTTGGGCATCTAGCAGCAATATGGACAACTTCTTTACAGTTAAAACATGCTAAAGGTAATTTACCCTTATATCTACCTTTACCTTTGGTAATATCTGGGCCATAAGAGCTTCAAGTTCATCAAGCTTATCATCAGTACTACTATCACTATCATTCTTTATAATTTGTCTACTGCTAGACTTACCAATCTTCAGAGAAGACATGAAAGCAGATTCAACAGACGGTACAACACTATTATCAAAACTGTCTAACTCAAAAGTTGTTAGCTTACCAATCAGACTATCAAGAGTGAGATTATTGCCAGGTGCAGACCTCATTTCATGTATTGCAGATATTCTGATTGCATAAGTAGGCATAAAGGTTCTTAGAATTTTACTTACCACTGTATCTTCATCAATGCCACCACTAGATCCTCTGATATAATTGACTACCTCCTTTATTCAGTTTGTATACTGTACTATGTTTTCTCCTTCCTTCATTTTCATATCGTCAAACCTACCTCTTAGGCTTTCAACTCTGGCTCTCTTGATATTAACATCACCTCCATAGACTCATTCAAGTTTATTCCACATCTCCTTTGTAGTAGTGAAATCTTTGATATCCTCGAATTCAGCATCAGATAGAGTAGCAACAATCTCTATCATAGTAATGTTGTGTTCATGTCAATCTTTCAATTGATCAAGAGTCAATGGTCTAGTCGTCGATTGTAAGTAGCCATTTTCAAGTAGATGTAAGGAAGAATCTCCAATTCCAGATTTATGAAGTTTCATTCGACTTTGCCATATGGTAAAATTTTCCTTGTTCAGCTTTGGCACCTCCCTCTTATACATCTTGTGATCTTTCTATTGAAGTCCTTAAAACTTTGTTCCAAGGAACCAATGCTCTGATACCAATTGTTAGAATAACTGAGAGGGGGGGTGAATCAATTTGATCAGTTATCCTACAGTCCCAAATCTCAAGATGTAACTTTTAAAAAAATTTCAACAAATTCTACAGCTCGGTAACAAAAACTCTTAAACTATCTGTGCCTTTACTGATTACTAGTTAATTAATTCACAGTAACTACCGATCAAAACAAATATGTAGTATGTAAAGTATGAAAATAAAGAAATCATCATAGAAACACATAACACAATTATTTAACGTGGAAACCCTATTAAGGGAAAAACCACCCGCGACCGGTAACTCAAAATAATTTTCACTCTTCTGAAGTGAGCTCAGTGAAGAGCCAACCCTGTTAAAGGTTACAAACACACTGTTAGGTGTGACCTTGTTAGAGGATTTAAGACTAATAGTTATTTTTCAACCAACATTCACTATGGGGTTGATAGGATAACAATGTACATTCATTGAATGACATGGGGCATAACATAAGATAGTTACATCCACTCGGTTAAGATATTTTATTGTATCAATGGTTAAACTGAAATAGTAGTTGATTTGATTACAATACAACTTATCTTGCAGATGTTCAGATCTCTTATAAGCCCATACATATCCTCTGATCAATATATCAATTCACTTCCTTAACTTACTTTCACTTGGTAATAGATCTCTGACGCTCGGTACTGTTCTGCAGTTTGGTTCTCCTTCAACTAGTGTGATTAGGCATGCATGAAATTGTATTCACGTGAAATCTTTGCAGTCTTCTTTCTTGCAGCATGTTTCAATAAAGAAACTCATATCTCTTATATAGATAGATAAACCATTTTCATATCAACCATCAAATTTTTCTGCTTAATCTCCTTCATAGATTTTGCCTCTTAAACCTTCCTCGACGATTGTGTCAATAACATGTTTCAATTCCATCCTTTAGATCTTCTCCAAATTTTGTCAGCCGTGGATCTTATAAAAAACTTTATCCTCAATCTTGAAATCATAACAATTTAGCTCATCAATTTCTGTCTGCTAAACTTAAGCATTTAATACTTTAATCCATAGTCGGTTAACAAAGAAATGCACCGGCAAACACAAGATCGGCTAATACTATCACTTAGTATACATAACACTATCTCGGTGTATACTAAAGTGCTTCATTTACCGACCACATTGCCTTGTACATTTTGCTTCCTTCTCCATAATAGATTAATGCAACATAATCAAGTCAACAACATGAAGTCATAGACTCATCAATAAGTTACCCAAAGTATTCCTTATCCTCATCTATTATATCCATCTTCCTCTATGTAGATATCTTAGTTCTTCATCTTTTCTCTCCTCTTTACAGATGTTTAGATATTTGTAACTAACATGATAAGTACTGTTAAACTAGTTGACATCAATGACAACATAATGACTAATTTAATTATCTTACATATCATTTTAGTACTCAATGGTCTCTAATCACTGATCTTCAAGTCATTTAGGTATTCAATCAGTTGTAGTTCATCAGAAAGGTATGATTCAGATAATCAAGAAGTAATTGAGTATTTGTTTTTTTTCAAGAAAATTTTTCTAGAAATAGAAGGAAGTATTCCCAAGGACTTGTATAGAAAGTTAGAAATAAGAAAACCGTTAGCACAGTCTGAGGATGAGAATATAATAAATAAGGATATTGAAGACATGTTACCTATAGTCTCCATACAAGAGAGGGAGAGGATCATTAAAGAGTTGAAACCTCTACTCAGAACAAAGGCCAAAATTGTGAAGATAATGGCAAGGAAGTATGATGAGGTTATAGAGGACACACAAAAGGCATTAGACCAAATCCTTATGTGCGACATGCCTAAGAAGACTTCACCTCCCAAGGTTACCAAGCCTACACAATTAGGAATGGGAGAAAGCTCTAAGACAACTGAAGTGACTAAGAAAACAAGGGAAGTTGACATGCAACCAGACTTCTTCATTTTTGATATGCCTATATCATTAGACACCTCACTTGATGCACATGAACCATTTCAAGACAATCTGGACAATGTGATGATAGTTGAACAGGAGGGATAGAAAGAGGAAGAACATAAATAAGATAAACAAAAAGAGAAAGAATAAGAGAAGGAGAAACAATAAGAAGAAAACCAAGAAGAAGAGACAACAATAGAAAAAGTAAAAGAGGTAAGAGTTGAGGTCAAACAAACACCGGACACCTCCTCCACTCTATTGTTCACAAGTATGGCTGGACCATTGAGCCCAGATGTGGAAAGCATGGATGCAGATGAACTCATGAGGTTATCCTTCATGGCATTTTCTAAGGCAAAGGAAAGGTCAAAACAAAAAGGAGACAAGAAGGTACAGGTGATTGCTAGGGAAATAGAGACTGTAAATAAGATACTCCCTATACCTCTTATTTTTAAAAGAAAGAATGATGTTGAGAACTTGAACATGGCTCTGGAAAACTTTGACAGTCATTTTGAGTCACTGTTGAAGATCGCAAAGGATAAGGATGAGAATATATTCTTAAAAAGGAAGTTGAAGGAAGTCTGCCAGTCTATCTCATGGGACTTGGGCATTCTAAAAACAACTACAATAAAAGCCAAAAGATGTGTGGCACAAGGAAAAAATGTATATAACTATTGCATAAATCCCAGTAGACATGTTAGAAATATTGAAGATATCATAGCCAAGGACAAAGCTACCTTAGACAGCTTAATGGACAGTTGTGAAACCTCTTCACAAATTATGTTGGATATGGACAAGCAGGCATCCAATATTTTGGATATGATAAATTTCTTGAATATAGAGAAAGAGAGAGTAGTAGAAAGATTTGGTTTTCTAAAGATTCTAATCACTCTGAAGCTATCAAATCTTGAAACTCATCTTACAGAGATGGAGAAGATAGAAGGGTCAATGACAAATTTTGTACCCATCGAGCTGAAGGTAGAAGAGACTGCATGTTATGCACTGAATGGACCGATCCATGTCAATGAGCTTCTGATTAAGTCATGGACTGATGAAGTGAAGACCTTGGAAGACTCTTTCCAAGACATTGTAAATCTGCTGAGTAAGCACTAAGTCTTTTGTGCTTAAGATTTTGAAATTTTGAAGTTTTGTAAGCACCTTTTCCATTGATGACAAAGGGAGAGGAAGAGAAGAAAAAAATGAGGAGAAGAAGAAGAAGAGAGAGATAAAAAGAGAGAAAAGAAATGTGTAAAAATAAGATTAAAAAAAGGAAGTAAAGAAGAAAGGATATATATATAATGAAGTAGAAGGAAGATAGTGTTTTGACACTTAGTCATTTTTCGCTAACTGTTGCCATCAATACCAAAGGGAGAGATTGTTGGAAAGTGATGTTTTGGGAGCACTATGGATCACTCAAGGGTTTTCATTTATGGCAACACTTATGTTGGAGTGATCACATGAAGTATTATAGGTATTGGAGACTTAGTCATGAAAATGACTAAGTACAGAATCAGAATAACAGTATTTTGTAGTACAATTTTGGTCAGTGAAGATGGTATATGATGTTTTATGGCTTGCAAAGTTACATGAAGATAGTATGGGATATTTAGGACCTCCAGTTAAGGTCACATGTGTTTTGGTGTTGATATTAGTAAGATACAATGTTGTGAAGATATGCAAAGACAAAGAATTAGTGAAACATGGTATATGAATAGTCACGATGATTGAGGGAAGATCAGATGGAATGGTAATGTGCTAAGTTAGATGAAAGTTTTATATTGCCAACACTTTGGTAATATAAGATCGTCAACTTAGAATTTATCATTTTCATAAATATTTATTGTGTTTGGTATTGCATTTGAGATCTGACTAAATGGAATAATTGAGTATAGAGTGTTTTGTGGAAGCGATAAAAAATGAAAATTATGTGATAGAAATGGATGTGAATTTGGGATGTAAGTAAAGGCAGATAGAAGATGCGAGATTAGATTTTGATAGAGCTATAACTAGAACTATCAAAGCATAACAGATGCTTCTATTGTTCACTAATTGAAGAACACTTTTGTGACAGAGTTTTGATTGTAAGAGCTATAAGCTCACCACCTTTAACAGGGTTTTTGTATACTCCTAAAAGGGTTTTTATTCCTCTAACAAGGAAATGTACTATGTAATAATCAAATCCTAACAAGGCTAGATCTCCTAACATGGATTCAATATTTTAGTGCATAGTTGTGGGTACCATCCCCACTGGGGTTTTCCCTTGGCCAGGGTTTCCTCAAAAACAAATAATGGTGTTATGAATTATGTGTTATGTGTTTATGTTATTTTCATTTCAGCATTGATATGGCTTATTTACAATTGGTTGAAGTTTAAAGAAAAGTGTTGTAATATTGATTCACCACCCCTCTCAGTATTACTTAATCCTAACACCCATTTTAGTAGTATTGCCAATTGATGGTAGGGTACCAAAATTCCCACCAGGCTAAGGATCCATTTTGGGTGAAGGTGATGGCTTCATTACATACTTCCTCTAAGGCGTCTATATCTACAGGTGGGAGCCTACTCAAAAAAATTATTGTCCAAGGATCTAAGTCATGTAGGTATACTTGTATAGCAACACTTATAGGTACAATATAGAGAGCTTCAAGATTTTGGTATATCTTATGAAAATCATGGTTGAACACTATAATAGGCCCATTTGGCTCCTTCTTAGCTAAGATAAACTAGTTATGTAGGGTAGTAGAATCCACATAGAGATTGAACTAATTAAGGAACTTGGTTTCAAATTCAAACCATGTAGTAATAGATCCTCTAGGAAAAAGTAAGTACCATTTGTAGGAAAACTCACCAAGTGTGTACGAGAACACACATAATACAATTCCTTGATGTACAATTTATTTTCATTTACATATTTATTTAAAGGCATGAATGTCCTTTTCTATCCTAGATTCACCATACACAAATTTGGTGAAAAATATCTCATGTTTCTTAGGAAACTCATGCAATTGGATAGCTATTTTCAGTGGATAATTTTGAGTGTTAGAAAAGAAATCCATTTGGATAGGTGGTGCTAAATTTTGATTTTGATTAATGGCTGTTATGATAGCTAGGGAAACAATATGCAATTGTTGGGCAAGCGGGTTTTGCAAACCAACTAAGTGATCAGAGGGAATAGTCTTTGATTTTCCCTCATCACTACGAGCTTTATGATGATGGGTAACATTGAGGAACTCACCTCTTTTTGGAGATGATCTAAGCACTCGTTCGAACCTCTCTCATGAGAAAAATCCAATATTCTCTAGCCTCATGTCTAAAGGTCCTCCTTCTAACACAACTTCTATTGAGATTTGTTTTTACACAAAGTAAGAGTTAGGAATAAGCAATAAAAATTCCCCTCTTGAAAGAGGAATGAGGTTACTCCCAAAGTTCTCCACAGTCAAGGTACAACCACTTGGAAGGCTCAATCAAAGATAAATGTGAAGGTTTCACAAGGATGCCTTTGCTGGTTTGATTCAAACTTGGGATGAAAATAATAAGATATTTGAATACTCTTTTTTGTTTTTATAATTTTTAATGAATGCAATTCCTATTAATGCAAGTTAAACTAGAATCTAACACATGAATTATACACTTATCCAAATTTCCAAAAAAATATAAAAAACGTGAGAGTAATGAGAGATTTTAAGAAAATTAATAAAATAAAATTCCTAACGGACATCAATTATCAATGATATAACCTTGATAATTAAATATCAGAGAGATAGAAAACCCATAAAACACAAATTAGATAAACTCACAATTCATATTGAGTGGATGCAAACATCAATGAAATTTTTAATAAGAATAGAAGATTTTTCAAAATTCATCAAATCATGAAGCTACCCAAATGTACGCACACATGAGACAAATTCCTCCTCAAGAAAAAAGAAATAATCTCTCCAGATAGTCACCACAAGTATATTCATAAAAAATTAATACCAAACTATTAATTTTCATAAGAACTCACAAAAGAAACACACTTGGTTCTTGGAATTATGAAAATAAATCCTTAGAATTTCACATAGATGACAAATTCTCACACCATGAATGCAACACCAAAATGCACGAAGTTTCTATCAGAAAATATCCACCCCTATTACATTACCCAAAATGAGTTTATATAGATTTTACAATCAAAATATTGAATCCATTAACTAGGGTTTTCAGCCGAGAAAATCATGCAAAAATGAGCTACAATCGCACCTATATTTGAAGGGAAAGGCTATAGTTCCACCGTTTTTGACAAAAGCACCATTTTTTTTAAAACTCAAACTTTGTTTTTATCACCCAAAATTGATGGAGGAAGTTTTTGACATGGTATCTAACTGATGGAGAACTGATTGTAAACAAAAAATGACCTATACCAAGATATTTTTTACCCCAAAATTTTGATTTTCTTCAAAAAATGTGATTTTGCCCATTTTTAGAGTTGAGAAAGGTTTGCATTTTTGGACGCCCAACTTCCTTTTTTGATGAAAGAAAACCAATATGTGGGTGAACAAGTATGAAACAAACAACTAGTTTTGTGGGAGGACTTTCAGATGAGCTTCTCTAAACTTTTCAATCACTTCATCAATTTCACCAAAATCAAGAATTTTCATGAGCTTCAAATGATATTATTTCCTTTTCCGAAAGGATGTGAGTTGAGAACCAAACATTTGTATCTACTCTATGTTTTTAATCATTTTACTCATGTCTTCCTTTACATAGAATATTTTTTTGTATATCATCCTTAGTGTTCACGACCACCACAATCCCCATGAATTATTGAACAATATTCCTTGTGGAGTATAAATTTTCTTGATCCTCATCTTAATATATTTGCAAGTCAGTCCATTCAAGAAGATTTAATATCTCTTCCACCCACAATAAGACATCTTTTCTTCTCTTCTCAATATTTGCAAGCCTCTTGTGATAGTCTTTGATGGAAAAATTCATGACACTTATCCACATATCAAACTTATCTAATTATGAGCCTTCATATATCTTCACCAAAACTTGAAGACTTTGTTTCCTAATTTTCTTCAAGTCCTTCAATGCTTCTTGCCATTATTTTATACAATTTTGAATCCCATGCTCTCCATCTACAAAATATATGAGCTAAGTCAGTTTTATAACTATTACTCTGAAATTATTCAAAATAATCTAAATTGTCTTAGTAGCAAAATTTTCCAATTTTGCCTTCCAATCAACACATGAATTTACAAAAGAATTAGGAATTCCTGGTGACTCTGGAGCTTCTCTCTTCTCGAGGGCTGCCTACAATGAGGCATCAATATTAATCTAGTTAGTGGAACCAATTATTTACAAATACAATCCTTAAGCACTTTATTTTGCCAATGTAGACCCTGAATCCTAGTCTCATCTTCTTGTATATATCTAAATAATTGACTAAATCCTAAAGGTTACAATGGATTGCCACCTTTTCTGGTTGATAATCCAAAATCCACCTCCTCCATGAAAAAGTCATCAGGTTTAGCTTCATCTATTCTGATATTAGGGGGGGGAACTACCACCCGAGCCTTCCATCTACCACTCCTATATTTACTCACATAAGAGATCCTCTATACCTTGTGGCTAAGATCTCATGTATGGAAGGCTTGGCCTAACTAAGATGGTTCTGTTATCTCTACTTGAGCATTATGGATTGTCATTAGTATCAAATGAGTTTAGTCGGTAATCATAAGTTACTTAGTTGGTAAAGGTTGGAATAACGAGAAAACAAGTTAGTCGGTTAAGCATACAAAGCCTTCACACCGAGAAAATACAAGGTAGAACTTAAAGATATCAGAATACAAGATTAACCGAGCATGTTTACCAAGCACTGGGATTTAACGAGTACTGAGTCAATGATCACCGATCATTATACACATCGAGCATCAATTATTCACAGAATAGTGAATGCAGTGATTACCGAGTTATTCATAAAATGACATAGTAATAAGAAATGGAACATATCTCTATGCAAACAGTTTACATGGATCTATAAATAGTTTACCAAGATCGAGACATATTTAATATGGACGTAATCATTTAATTTCATGATGATTCCTATGTAACCATTAGATCTAGGTTATTTTTGTACACCGTTGATCTTAGGTTTTCTAAGATGTTGTAACCATAATTAGGTCAAATCAATTTGATATATAATTGTAAAAGATGTCATTTTAATCATGCATGATATATGAGATCATGAAGCAGTAGTCACACATAGGACATTAGAGATTAGACAAGGGTTATATGACAGAGAATTTATCAGAGACAGTATCGGTTTATCAATAACATACAAGGCTACCAAGAAGGATAAAATGTTGTATTCATCACATTGAGATGATATTGATTTGACATTTCATAGATCTGATTCAGACAAGCATAAGTTGTCATTTACAGATATTCTACTATTATAAATTTGACCATTGTAACAGGTTTTAAATCTCTTAACAGAGTAGACTTAACCGTCTTATGTAAATCTCCTAACCGAGTGCACACATAATTTGTGTTGCTAAAATCCTTTAACAAGGTAGATCTAGTCAATATTTTTTTTACTCCTAGTAGGGTAAGATCATCAGAAGTGATTAACAATTGTTGCCTTAATTGGCATACTTTATTTACTGCAAGTAGTGAATAATTTGTGGGTGTCATCCCCACCACAATTTTTACCTTCTAACAAGGGTTTCTGCTTAACCAAAATATCTGAGTCACGAGTTAAGATTTTCATGTATGATTTATTATTTTGTTTACATGAAATTTACATTTCAAGTTATATGAATGTATGTTACAAACAATGGTGTCATGCCCAAAAAGTTGAGAAAAACACACCAATCAAAAAATTTCCAACTAACACTAAAGTTGTTTAGTTAACTATACAGTTATAGTTCACAGTTTAAAGGTGAAGACCTTGAATGAGACTAATGAGCATCATGACCAACATTGATCGAGTCAACCTCTCTCTAAGATTAAAGTTACAAATTTAACTTAATTTTTTTTTTGAATTACCATAGCAACACAAGGATAAAAATTTAACTAAGTCTGACTATAGTTTGACTATAGTTGACTAAAATTAACCATCTGATTTTAAATATATTATTTGATTTTAATAAACAATACCAATTAACTTCTCTTTTATATTAACCTCTTACTTATATAGGAATTGATCTAGGATTAAAACAAGCATGAACATTTATTTTATAAGATAAACTAATAACATTACAACAATACAAACAACTGCAATAAAAAACATTAAGTAATATAAGAGGTGCAAGAAACATGACACAACTAAATATCTTCATATGCAAGTGGAAGTCTTACAACACCCTAAAGATTCCCATGCAGACTATTAAGGTTCATGGGGCGGTTACATGCGTCCACTAGTTCGCTATTGTTAAAGTGATTAATAAGCAAGGTTCATCCAAGTTACTATATTATCTTTTTTCATAACAATATTTTTTTTTAACCCAAAGTACAATTCCTACCATGATTAGTCATACAAGTTCATTTATCGATTTATCCCCATAGACCACATGGATCTATTTTACTTTTTATTTTTACCAAAATGATCATTAGCCAATCTATTTAACATGGGAAGATATCTCTCTCTAAAGTAATACTCAAAGATAGAAAGATCTAACTTAACACACGTGGAAATGTTCACTGTCTAGGAAACAACTAACCAGATGCGACATTCTCTAAACAAAAATAAGAAAGCAAAGAGAGACCTCCACACCGGAGAGTACCAGAAACCCATATATCGAGGACGTAGGCACTTGAATACATTAAAATCATAAAGTACATCTAATTCAACATTTATATCTTCCAACATTTCAAATACATATTCTAATCATCATAAGAAGAACCATAATATAAAGAGCATAAACATTCACCATCAAGAGTAAACATAATCAAAGGTAAATATACTTACATATAAAATGCAAGCAAGAGAAATGAGCTCTCAAACTCTAACTGCTAAAGCTGGAGGAAGTTTGTCTCTGTACACCAGTCCCCAACAGTGGTATAGTTAATGCCTCCCAACCATATGGTACCCGTAGGCCCAACCTCGTGCTCATGGAGATAGTAGTCCAGCCACAAACATAAGGCAAACATGCAAACAAATAGGTGGCTAACACACACACCAAATAATGCATAACTCATAGGAGAGTACAATGAACCAACACTATATTAATGAGTACAAATACACCACAACATGGAGAACACTCAACATGTGGACCAACGTCCAAAGTGCATACCAAGCACATCCATTAAACAACACGGTCACTATTCAATACTAAAAAAGTCATCTCATCACAATGATGAAGTACATCCAAAAAATAAAGATGCAACAAGACATAAATCAAAAGAACTAAAAAGGTCATAAATATCATAAGGATTAAGTAAACTTAATTGGTCTCAACACCAAGGGTACATATCCTTCAAAACTCAGCATAAGGGCATAACTCAACTATATCTTAGATGCGGTTTCAACACCCAACATTCCTATGCCACATGAGATTCCATTCTCAAACATGATGTGTACCATCACAAGAACAGAAGCAAAAATAATAACAAAGGTAAAATTACACCGACATAAAATAAATCAAACACTCAAAGCAAGAAGATTACATACCACTCGCTCTATTGGCTACATCACCAAGAACACAGATTCCAAAATGATCTGATAAATAAATATGTAGTATAAATATTTTTTACATGTTATATGACATATCTATTATCCAAATATTGAGCAAAAAACTCAAAACATAAAAATACCAATTTCTGGCAATATTCGGTAAGGTTTCTAAAAATTATCATTTTAACTTGAAATGTCACTTTCGGGCCAAAATATAAAAATATCCAGAATGTCATATAACCATTATGATTTTCCCATCATATTCTTTGTAGCAAAGATAACCTATATCAAGATCTAATTCATGCACAACATGACAAATGATGGGTTCTAGACAACACGTAAAATGTTGCGATGAATAAAAAATCCAAAAATCAAATTTAGATTGAGGCTACAAAATTAAAACCCATTGGTCTAAATCTACCCAACAACACACTTTTCAAATAAAATTTCAATTCCAGTTTCAAAATAAAGTTTTGTTATTCACATAAATTATCACATTTGCATTTTTATATCATTATTCACATGCAATCTTCAAATGACCATAACTATATGAGAATGGACTCAAATTGAGTCAAGTAAGAAATTCTATTATATAATTCTAACATTCCACAAAATAATATGAATTCAAAATACCCAAATTCCACTCTTTACATTTCTTCCATTTTTTAAGTAAAACCATAAACTCTCATAAACTCCATTAAAATAGCTTTAATTTTTAACTTTCAAAAATCAAAATTCTAAATATACCATTTGGTTCTAAAAGTGCTCAACACCCCTCTTTTAACATAAAATTCACATTTTCATTATTTCTAAAAATTTGGGCAACATAACACTACTTTACTTCATTTCTCCAAAATGCAAGCATACACAAATTCATACAAACCCAATCGGGTGAAAGAAATACATGAAATCGTTAAAAAATGTCTATTTTCATACCATTAAACTATTCCAATTTATTTCAAGTAAAAAGATGGATTAAAACAAAAGATATAGAAAGCCCTACCTCGTAGCAGGAGGAGAAATCTAAAATGAAAGGAAAGAAATAAATACGGCATAAAAGCAGATGAAAATTTTGGCATAGTGTAGCTATCCTACCATGATTTCAATGAGCCGCTCTATGCTCAAATCCGGCATACGGATCGTTCTTAACAAAAAAATCTCCAAATTGCTTACAAGAGGGTTTGAACAATTTTGCTCTCCAAAAATGAAAAAGTGTGAAAATGAGTTCTAATTTTCTCATTATAAGTCACTTTTTCCACTTAAAACTCAAAATGAATAAAACAACTCAAATTAAAATAAATTAGAACCCCAAATTCACCCCAAACTCAATTTAGATTAATTTATCCAATTTTAATTAAATGGAATAGCACTATAATAAAATTATAAAAAAAAAATGTAAAATACTTTATAATAATAATTAAAAATAGTATTATTAATTAAATCATCTTTAACGACAACTACGAGACTCTAATGCACAAACATACAACTGGTCCTTCACAATATGCAATATGAATTTTTGATTTACCAACTTGTATCGAAGGGAGTATTATATAATAATAAATTAAGGATACATCATCCAAACAAAGACGATATTGGCTCATTATGAAAGGTCAAAACTACTATCTTCTATGCCACTATTGGGAACATAGACACACACTCAATCCCTACAGCTGAGGGTGAATGTGTCTGGTACCTATTTAGTAACATGCAAACATCAAGTGCAACTGTTCATAACATATAAATAACTGAAACACATATAACATAGATAATCATAATGAAGGATAATGAGACACTGTGTGGATCTCGCAAGCAAGTGACTATGGCTCCGTATCACTTGGGACCAGCACCAATGGACAAAATGCATACCAAGATGCAGTACATCATACACAATATATAACCATACAATATTGCATTAACCTGAAGTATTTAAATAAATTATTTTTAACAATATGAACATATGTCAATTTAAAACTTCCTAAAATTCCCAGCGACATATAAGACATAATTTTTAAGAATTAGTGGCAATCATTTTAATTTACTAATCTAATCTTTTGAATGTAAACAACTAATATATTTAATCAATTAAATACCATCATGAATATACTATTCAAAAAAATAAATGACAACATGATATAACATCATAGTATTTCATTTATTGCAACATATTCTTAGTTAAATCAAATAGTATTTAACATCAAGTATACTTACCTTGTTGTACTCGCAATCTAAGGTTTGAGGCTCTATTACCTATTTGCAATGACCGATTTGGAGAGGTACTATATCCTACCCCCCAAAAACTTGACTTACTCTTGGAAGTCAGAAACACTAAGGTGGAAACATACCACACATTAGTCCTGAAACATATTTTACCTTATACTAACAACATAGATGTTCCTTAGATCCAAACAATTACATAAAATAGTCTTCATTAATATAGTTACACACAATGCCTATATGTATATCAACATCAATGTAGATCAAGTATTCATGAGGAGTTTAGCTATCAATACATCAATTTTAGTAAGTTTATCATTACTATACATATTTTAACCTCATCACAAATCTAATTTAAGTTTTTTCATATAGAATTCATACATGGTTTAAAATAATCAATGGAATACATTATTTTCCACCATTTCTTCTTTAGCAAGCATGCCAAATCATACAATACCAATCAAATTACTATCATTTATTTTCTTTTCAAGAAAAGTACATATTTAAACTAATCATTTTAAGATCATTAATCATTTTAAAAGACACTCTTTCATGATACATTTTCAATTTCATAAAATTCATAGCACGGTTAGCACCACAACTCATAAAATATGATGATATATGAACATAACAACATGAAGATCCACTTCTACCATAATATGAAACAATACACATGCATTTACAACAACACAAGGCTCAAGATCAGACATGTACATGTGCTTTGAGTATGATCTCATTTGAATCCATATCTCACTCAATGGTTTGATGGGGATGGGTTACTCACCATATGGTGAAACCTTCCATACAAGACCATGTGACCAGTATCCCTTGTTTGGAGTAAGGTGTTTAGCCTCCAAGGGAGAGTCACCACTCTAAGGTAGGTAGTGATCATGGTTGTATAACAACCTTACATACCTCCATACTATGGGGGTTCCTTGCATCTACTTCTTCATATACACTTTCTAAGACCGTCTCCTCCAGCCTTGGAGAGGAATTACATTACAACACAAGACCAACTCTAAAAAACAATACAGATAAATAGCTTAGCCAACAAAGTCCATAAATAAAAAAAATTAAATCTTCAATTCCAACAATAAAGTAATAAAATCTATGGAATTATAATAATAAATCAAATGTAACCCCAAGAGCTACATGCAATAAAATTTTCATAATTTGTGACTAAACCATCATAAATAACATTAATAAATCACTGGTCTACACAAACAAAGATATAAAAAAATATCATAAAGTGCACATTGCATCACTATGTGACTACATCTAGTCACCCAATGAGGAAGGAGGGAATAATCATATGGCTTTCGCAATAGCCTTTCATGTATCTCAAAAAAATCTTCCAGATCACATGGCATGGGGTGGCAACCTCAACACTCTCCCCCGCATCAGGTAGACAGATAAAACACATCATCTCACCCGACATGACCATACACCAAGTGGAAAAAGCACACAATGGTCGTATGTTGCATGAAAGTGTACCTCATGGAGAAAACAAAAGAAGGTCACACCCCACATAGCAATACCTCTCAATAGGTGATTGCCATAGCCAGGGGTATACCTAGCTAGGGTACTACAATATGCGTACCGATCCTCAACAACTGAGCAACCATGGGGTCCCCTCTACAAGTATGCAAGCACCTACCTATCACTCTGCATCAAGCATGAATAAAATGCATATACATACTGCGTGCCTACACATATCTAGGTACATGCCATCATGTTCCTGAGCCTAGCTCGCTACCATTGGCAACATGGCATCATCACTAACATTGTGTCGGAACATCAGTGAGTGTGGCATCGTATCTCATGCATCATGTTGAAACATGTGCAATACGAAATACATCACAACATTGGCCACAAATCTCCCTCCTCATGCTGGATCACAAAAGTGTATATATAAATACATGAATCATCAATGATAATCAATATATCCATAAAATCTCACATAAAATACTAATATCATCCTCAAAAAATATGAGGATAAGGGATAACACAAATGAACCTTGTACTCAGGTTCATCATAAGGGAACTATTAATTATTTTTTTCTCAAGAGGTGGAAGCTAAGGTTGCTTTGCACTACCATTATTCGTACGCCATGATGTCCACTTGAGGAAAATAAGATATGCTACTACCCCTACACGTATTGACTTATCAACAACCCGTAGGTTGGCACTCAGTAGGGTTAACATATGCAACAAAATGATGAAATGATTCTTCCATACCCAAATGCAAATATAGCCTCCATGGGTGGGTAAACATATACTCACCACCTCATAAGCACACAAAGAAAGTACTGGTTATACACAACACACAACATATCACTGGTACTAGATGTTCACATGCACGAGGAGCATTTTTCCAAACTAAGAAATAAATTAATATAACATATAAAACTAAGCAACATAATCATCATATATCAAATTCAAGTACTCCCTAATATCCATGAAAATTTTATTACTAGATAACATTACTCAACATTCATATTTTCTCATTTCATTTCTTCACAATTCACTTGATTCAACATAACACAAATTTGATTACCAATGTTATAATATCTCTACTTCAAGTGGCAACATCTCATTTCACGACACATACTTTTCAACATTTATCCATTTACAAATATAAAAGAATAACATTTCATTAAAAATGTGATTTCAATAGAATGTGAAGAAGATGCATTAGTAACAACATACCATATCAACACTCATAAATTGAGCACACATTTCCATGTCATAATCAAGAAAAATATAGTAAATTTATCAATTTTCAAGATTCAAAATTTCCACTTAGAAGAACATAAAGAAATATAAGTACCAATCATATAATGCATCAGCTTTTACCATACATCTAATATTTTCATCATTAGTAAGTATCTTTGTAATTACATATTACATAATAGGGAAAAAGGAAAAGAAATAGCTAAAATTCATGTAACCATTAATAAACATGGCCTATTCATAACATTGGACATGAAGAAATCATGATTAAACAATTAACATAAACAAATTATATTTAATGTTTACTTCATGCATCCATTAAGCAATATGATTTAAAAATAATCCAAATTTACATGATATCAATCAACAATTATATACAATATCGATGCATAACACATGAAACAAGTGAACAAAAGGTTAATTTAAGTATCATATTTCACCTAGCAAAAGAATGCCCAAAATAGACATATCATGACTATCTCCAACCTCATCATAAATTCTCACAAATACACTATGGCATACTCAAGCCCATCTACCACCAAAGAAATAATGAGACAAACACATTCAACATCGAGAGATTCTCATTGGTGTTTAACTTTTCAATTGAGAAGATAATGAAAAAGATCTAACAGACAATCCACTCTATAAATTAGTAAAAAAGATTGGTCATTCCAACTATCTATCATCATATTAAAACATAAAAGAAAAAAAATAACCATCATAGTGCATATCATCCACACATCACTAACACCAAACACAATGGGAGCATAACACAGAGGCCCAATATATGAACATGTGCTTTGATACCAAAATGTCATGCTCAAAAAGTTGAGCAAAACACACCAATCAAAAAATTTCCAACTAACACTAAAGTTGTCTAGTTAACTATACAGTTATAATTCACAGTTTAAAGGTGAAGACCTTGAATGAGATTAATGAGCATCATGACCAACATTGATCGAGTCAACCTCTCTCTAAGATTAAAGTTACAAATTTAACTTAAATTTTTTTTTTTTCAATTACCATAGCAACACAAGGATAAAAAATTGACTAAGTTTGACTATAGTTTGACCACAATTAACTAAAATTAACCATCCAATTTTAAACATATTATTTGATTTTAATAAACAATACCAATTAACTTCTCTTTTATATTAACCTTTTAATTAAATAGGAATTGATCTAGGATTAAAACAAGCATGGACATTTATTTTATAAGATAAACTAATAACATTACAACAATACAACCAACTGCAATAAAAAATATTAAGTAATATCAGAGGTGCAAGAAATATGACACAACTACATATTTTTATATGCAAGTGGAAGTCTTACAACACCCCAAAGATTCCCAAGCATACTATTAAGGTTCATGGGGTGGTTACATGCGTCCACTAGTTCACTATTGTTAAAGTGATTAATAAGCAAGGTTCATCCAAGTCACTATGTTATCTCTTTTCATAATAATATTCTTTTTTAACCGAAAGTACAATTCCTACCATGATTAGTCATACAAGTTCATTTACCGATTTATCCCCATAGACCACATGGATCTATTTTACTTTTTATTTTTACCAAAATGATCATTAGCCAATCTATTTAACATGGGAAGATATATCTCTCTAAAATAATACTCAAAGATAGAAAGATTTAACTTAACACACATGTGGAAATGCTCACTATCTAGAAAATAACTAACCAGATGCGACATTCTCTAAACAAAAATAAAAAAGCAAAGAGAGACCTCCACACTAGGGAGTACCGAAAACCCATATATCGAGGATGTAGGCACTTGAATACATTAAAAGCATAAAGTACATCTAATTCAACATCTATATATTCCAATATTTCAAATACATATTCTAATCATCATAAGAAGAACCATAACATAAAGAGCATAAACATTCACAATCAAGAGTAAACATAATCAAAAGTAAATATACTTACATATAAAATGCAAGCAAGAGAAATGAGCTCTCAAGCTCTAAGTGCAAAAATTGGAGGAAGTTTGTCTTTGTACACCAGTCCCCAATAGTGGTATAGTTAGCAATGCCTCTCAACCATATGGTACCTGTAGGCCCAACCCCCGTGCTCGTGGATATAGTAGTCCAACCACAAACATAAGGCAAACACAAAAACAAAGAAGTGACTAACACACACGCCAAACAATGCATAACTCATATGAGAGTACAATGACCCAACACAATATTCATGAGTACAAATACACCACAACATGGAGAACACTCAACATGTGGACCGACGTCCAAAGTGCATACCAAGCGCATCCATTAAACAACATGGTCACTACTTAGTACTAAAAAGGTCATCTCATCACAATGACGAAGTATATCCAAAAAATAAAGATGCAACAAGACATAAATCAAAAGAACTAAAAAGGTCATAAATATCATAAGGATTAAGTAAACTTAATTGGTCTCAACACCAAGGGTACATATCCTTCAAAACTCAGCATAAGGGCATAACTCAACTATATTTTAGATGCGGTCTCAACACCCGACATCCCATACCACATGAGAGTCCATTCTCAAACATGATGTGTACCATCACAAGAACATAAGCAAAAATAATAACAAAGGTAAAATTACACTGACATAAAATAAATCAAACACTCGAAGTACGAAGATTACATACCACTCGCTCTATTGACCACATCACCAAGAGCACATATTTCAAGATGATCTGATAAATAAACATGTGGTATAAATATTGTTTACATTTTACATGACATATCTATTATCCAAATATTGAGCAAAAAACTCAAAACATAAAAATACCAATTTCTGGCAACATTCGGTAAGGTTTCTAAAAATCAACATTTTAACTTGAAATGTCACTTTTGGGCCAAAATATAAAAATATCCAGAATGTCATATAACCATTCTGATTTTCTCATCATATTCTTTGTAGCAAGGACAACCTATATCAAAATCTAATTCATGCACAACATGACAAATGACGGGTTCTGGACAACACGGAAAACAATGCGATGAATAAAAAGTCCAAAAATTAAATTTAGTTTGAGGCTACAAAATTAAAACCCATTGGTCTAAATCTACCCAACAACACACTTTTCAAATAAAATTTTAATTTCGGTTTCAAAATAAAGTTTTGCTATTTACATAAATTATCACATTTGCATTTTTATATCATTATTCACATGCAATCTTCAAATGACCATAACTATATGAAAATGGACTCAAATTGAGTCAAGTAAAAAATTCTATTATATAATTTTAACATTCCACAAAATAATATGAATTCAAAACACCCAAATTCCACTTTTTACATTTCTTCCATTTTTTAAGTAAAACCATAAACTCTCATAAACTCCATTAAAATAACTTCAATTTTTAACTTTCAAAAATCAAAATTTTAAATAAACCCTTTAGTTCTAAAAGTGCCCAACACCCCTCTTTTAACATAAAATTCACATTTTCATTATTTCTAAAAATTTGGGCAGCATAACACTATTTTACTTCATTTCTCCAAAATGCAAGCATACACAAATTCGTACAAACCCAACCGGGTGAAAGAAATACATGAAATCGTAAGAAAATGTCTATTTTCATACCATTAAACTATTCCAATTTACTTTAAGTAAAAAAATGGATTAAAACAAAAGATATAGAAAGCCCTACCTCGTAGCAGGTGGAGAAATCTAAAATGAAAGGAAAGAAATAAATACGGCTTAAAAATAGATGAAAATTTTGGCATAGTGTAGCAATCCTGCCACGATTCCAACGAGCCGCTCCATGCTCAAACCCTGCATACAGATTGTTCTTAACAAAAAAGTCCTCAAATTGCTTACAAGAGGGTTTGAACAATTTTGCTCTCCAAAAATGAAAAAGTGTGAAAATGAGTTCCAATTTCTCATTATAAGTCACTTTTTCCACTTAAAACTCAAAATGAATAAAACAACTCAAATTAAAAAAAATTATAACCCTAAATTCACCCCGAACTCAATTTGGATTAATTTATCCAATTTTAATTAAATGGAATAGCACTATAATAAAATTATCAAAAAAAATATAAAATACTTTATAATAATAATTAAAAATAGTATTATTAATTAAATAATCTTTAACGACAACTATGAGACTCTCATGGACAAACATACAACTGGTCCTTCACAATATGCAATATGAATTTCTGATTTACCAACTTGTACCGAAGGAAGTATTATAATAATAAATTAAGGATACATCATCCAAACAAGTACAATATTGACTCAGTATGAAAGGTCAGAACTACTATCTCCTGTGCCACTGCCAAGAACATAGACACACACTCACTACCTACAGCTGAGGGTGAATGTGTCTGGTACCTATTTAGTAACATGCAAACATCAAGTGCAACTGTTCATAACATATAAATAACCGAAACACATATAACACATATAATCATAATGAAGGATAACAAGACACCGTGTGGATCTCGTAAGCAAGTGACTACGGCTCCATATCACTTTGTATCAACACCAATGAGAAAAATGCATAGCAAGATGCGGTACATCATACACAATATATAACCATACAATGTTGCATTAACCTGGAGTATTTAAATAAATTATTTTTAACAATAAGAACATATGTCAATTTAAATCTTCCTAAAATTCCCAGCGACATATAAGACATAATTTTTAAGAATTAGTGGTAATCATTTTAACCTACTAATCTAATCTTTTGAACGTAAAGAACTAATATATTTAATCAATTAAGTACCATCATGAATATACTATTCAAAAAGGTAAATGACAACATGACATAACATCATAGTATTTCATTTATTGCAACATATTCTTAGTTAAATTAAATAGTATTTAACATCAAGTATACTTATTTCATTGTACTTGCAATCCAAGGTTTGAGGCTCTATTACCTACTTGCAATGATCGGTTTGGAGAGGTACTACAAATGGAATTAGTCGGTTAGATAAGAACTATTATTGCATATTATTTAGTGTTAAAAGTTTTTGAGGGTACTGATTCACCCCTCCCCTCTCAGTAATTTATCTTTCCAATCCCAATAGGTTCAACACCCTCCATTTAAGTATATGTCCTCTTACGAGGTTGGACTTACCTAGCGGTCCAGGTGGGTTTATATATAGCTGTAAGTTGTTCATATGGAGCCACATTTATCAATGAAGTTCCAAATTTCTCCCTTTCACATTCCTCTTCTTCATGTTCTCCTTTCTCTAAGTCTTTTCTATACACTGAGTGTTATGAAGTTTCCTCCCTTATCTCTTCTTCTTGTAGAGGCTCTTCTTGTTTAGGATTTTTTTTATCTTTAATCTTCTTTAAATGAAGGTTCTACAAGTTTTTCCCGCAACCCACTCATTGGCTTCTCTTTTGTCTTTGGTGTGTGTTTTTCTTGTTTTTTGGTTGTGGTCACAGTTGTGGTGGATGTAAAGGAGGTTGTACATGTGCTTTCTTTTCATCTTATTCTTGAATATTCGCAACCCATAAAATTGGTGGAGGCAAATGAGGTTGTTTCTATTTTTTATATTCAACATGTACTAATTCACCTCCATTATTCTCCTCAGTCTATATGCCTATGTCAATTTATCCCTCTTATAATCCTATTTGGATGGTTGTATTTGTATCTCCATCCCTACTTTATTCTTTCTCTCCCAACTGGCTATTACCCTCAATTTTTCTCTCCTTGAGATGTGGAGGAATTTGAACTTCAACCTATACTTATTCCTCTTGAGACTTTTCTAGAGGAAGTTATTCAATGTGGACTGGAGGGGGTGTTAGCCCATTTCCTTGTCATTGCAAAAATCTAATGAAAATGTTCTTCTGTACTAATTTGGATAAAGAATTGAATCTTGTAGATAACTAATTCATCCCTCCCTCTCAGTTATCTCTTGAGACTATTCCTAACATCTATTTCATTGGCCTCACCCCTAATGCTGCAAACATCTTCTCTGTCTGGAACATGGACTGATATCTTTGGCCTCAAATCATCTTGTGCAAAGCAATCATTGCAGGAATCATCATCTGCATCATAATCATTTTCTTGCCTTTCACACAAAACATCCTCATACTAAGATAAGAAGGTTGTCTAGTAGTTGGTCTGCTTCATCCAGAAATTATAAGTTCTTGCATGGGCACAAGTTACCCATCATCCCCAGAGAGAGCCACAGTTATCCCATTTCCATGTCATTGCAAAAATCTAATGAAAATGGTCTTCATTCCTGCAAATCCTTTGAAAATTTATAGGACCAACTGCAACACAGTTTTGATCAGTGAAGACAATATAAGATGCGTTGTGGCTTGCAAACTTAGACAATGACATTTTGAGGTATGAACAAGCTTCAATTAAGATCACATGTATTTTAGTGAAAAAATCAGTGAGATACAACAATTTGAGTGATGAAGAAATAGGGTCTTTCCATGTGCAAGGGTTTCAAAAATTTGTCTAAGTCTAAAAAAACCATACCCAAGTCTTTTTCTTCATTACCTTTTCCAGCCACTTAAGTCCCCTTTTTGTACGTGCTTATCTCATTCTCCAAGTCCTAACAGTTAGTGGGTAGACATTCAGTGATAACGGTGAGCAGTCAAGAAAGATGGTTATCTCCAGTTCTCATAATGAAACGTCTAAGGCATATAACATCTAGCAATTAAGCAAGGACCATTAATGACGTTCTGGATCAAAGGCTAGCACTAGTTCTCGTAATGGAACCTGAGTTAAGTCAGGGATCTAGTGATTCAGAGATCAAGGCTTTCACTCTTTCTTTGGATTTAACTAGGGTTAAAGAATAGTTCAGAGATTATGTGACTTTCTTTAGTCGCGCAATCTCCAGATGGGCCTGGGTTAAGTCATGGTTAGTAAGAAGCCAGTTTGCAGTGGTTAAGTCTTGTATTTGGTGACTTGGCGACTAAGTGTTCTCGTGATCTCTAGATCTTGGTGGTTAGTGGTCTAGCATTCAATGATTTGGAGAGTGGTTAAGAATCATGTTGTCGTTGAATCTCACAATGAAGTTGTCAAGTCAAGAAATATTCAAAGATTAAGCGAGGACTATCGATGCAAAGAAGGTTCAATGGCTGGTGCTTGATCTCATAAAAAAACTCAAGTTAAGACAAGCATGCAATGAATGTGAGATTACCTCAGTTGCGGAATCTCTAGACTAGACACAAGTTAAGATAAGGATTTAGAGATCATGAGATAGGCTTTGTCGCCAGATCTCTAGACTAGACCCAAGTTAAATAAAATGTTAAGAGATCCTGAGAAAGCCTTCAGTCGCCAATTCACCAGATCAAGTATGGTTCAGGGTGTTGGAGATTTGCCAACAAGCCTATACTGACTGTATGTTTTTCATTGATGACAACATATGGTAAGTAGCATATGTGGAAGACTTATGAAGTTAGATTTCAGTATATGTTGCATGGACATGTTATCAGCATGATATCATGGGCGCAGAGGTTAACTGTTAGTATAGATAGTTATATAGCAACTTGTGTCAGCAGTGTTCTATATATGGTTGTTCGTACAATTATCATGGATCCTTGTGCACTTGGATATATGATGAAGAAATATTAGTGATGTTACATTCATGGACGCAGAGTCTAATGATCAGTAGAAGTGAAGTTATGCAGTTGCTATTCACTAGTAGCAATTTCCTGTGTTTGTTCAAGAAGAGCCAACAAAGATTATATTGGTTCTCGAGTTGCACCTGTCATTTCGGTATGCGCCCTTAGATTTAAGCTTGGAGAAGAGTTAGTGATGTTTAGTTAAGAACGCATAAAGTAATTTATCTTGAGGAGAAAGATAAAGTTATTTTGGTAGAGTCGACAGTGTGTAGCATGCGTCTACAATTATCTTATTAAACAAGTCTTAGAATGTGTTGTGTGCTTAGTAGAGCTGACTAAATTATTATTATAGTTTGTTATGGCTTCTCTAATATGATTTCAAGATAGTTCTAACAAGCTGACTTGATTATATCATTTAGAGGAAAGATATTTATAGGTAGTCATTTGTGATTGCTTGAGTGTGGTTCAGAGCTGATTATGAAAAGCAAAGAAAAGTGTGCAAAGTGTTGAGCCATCAGAAGAAGGTCTATGTGACTAAGTAAAGTGTTGTGATATACATTGGAACTGATCCAGACAATAGGTCTAAGTGCAGTTCACCAAGATCCAGATATAGTGTGTATCTATTATTTAGAAGGTTGTAGCCTTTGCCCCTTTGAGCAGTGTGCTCTCGGATAGTGCATTCTCTCCCCTAACAGGGACTATTTCAAAAGACTCCTAATAGGGTCTGACCCTTGACCAGGTCTACTGTACTAAATATATTGTAAAGAAACTCCTAACAGGGTTAAGGATCTTCTAACAAGGATCACAATACACTAGTGCAGAATATTAGTTAGTGTCAATTCCCACCGAGGTTTTTACCTATTTGGGTTTCCCCATAACCAAAATATTGGTGTTGTGTTCAAGTGTTCTTTCATTGTGTTTATGCTTTATGTTTAAGTACATTTAATTGGACAAAGAATTGAAACTTGTAGATAACTAATTCACACCCCTCCTCTTAGTTATCTCTTGGGACTATTCCTAAGAATTGGTATTAGAGCTTGGTGCCTCAGAGAGAAAGTTTAACAGCTTGAGGTTGATCAGATGGCATACTTCAGAAAAGAAATTCCTAAGTTTGATGGAGAGAATTATCTTGATTGGAAGAACAAGATGGTGACTCATTTGCAATGCATTGCCTTTGAAGTTTTTGATGTAACTATCAAAGAAATCAAGATCCCTACCTTGGAAGATCTTGCTAAGGATGATGCTACTAAAAAGAAAAAGGAATTGTTTCATTAGAATGCAATATCCAAAGAAGCCCTTATCAGCACCCTTTCTGATAGTGAGTTTTAAGAAATAAAGAAGGTAGATACAACCCACAAAATATGGAAGTACCTAGAAGACATATTTGAAGGAGACAAACAAGCAAAGGATGTGCACAGAAAAACATGGAAGAAAAGATACAATGCATTAGAGATGTTTCCTGAAGAAAATATCAGAGCTTATAATCAAAGGATCAATAAAGTAGTTGTTGGAATCAAGAACAATGGTGGAGAGATCTTAGAGGAAGACATCATGGACAAATTGATGACTACTCTCACTCCAGAATATGAAAAAAAGATCAACATCCTTGATGAGACCATGCAACTTACATCAAATTTCAAGAGAGAGACCTTGATCAGCAAAATCTCAGCTTTTGAGATTTCAAGATTGAAGACAAAACCTAAAAGTGAGACAACCTTCAAAGAAAAAGTTCATGGTAAGAAATCTACAAACACTTCTAGTCATTTTGATGATGATGATGAAGAGAAAATACTAGATGATTTCATTGCTATAATTTCCAAAAGAGATAAGAAAGGAAAATGAAAATATGAAGGTCAATTGCCATTTAAATGCTTTTCATGTAATAAGATTGGTCACTTTGCATCTAAATGTCCCTTAAGAGCTAGAAAGTTCAAAAATGACTACAAGCCTAAATTCTCTAAGGAATGTTACTATGCTAGAGATGGAGTCTTAGATGATGATTCAACTGAAGAAGAAATTGGATTTATTGCTATCATAGAGAAAATGAACAATAAAATAGATCATGAAGATGAGAAAGAGAAATAAGAGCTAGCATTGATTTCCCAAGGTGATATAAGGACATATTGGATTATAGATAGTGGTTGTTCACATCACATGACAGGTGATAAAAATAGATTTGTTCATCTAGACAAATACAATGGTGGCATGGTTAGATTTGGAGATAACACTCCTAAACCCATCGTTGGTAGAGGAGCCATCACCTTGGATGGAAAGAATAGTACTGATGATGTTCTTTATGTTGATGTTTTGAAACATAACCTTCTTAGTGTTGGCCAGTTACTGGGAAAAGGTTATTAGCTAGAGTTCAAAGATGACAAATGCATCATTAACAACAAGGATGGTGTTATGATTGCATCATGCTCAAAGACTAAATGTAATGTTTTCCAACTCAATCAGAAGCTAGTTGTTTTGTTGCTAAAGTTGATGACAGTTGGTTGTGACATAAAATAATATATCATATCAATTTTGATAACATAGAAAGATAAGCAATGTAAAGGTAGTAAGAGATCTACCTAGCATAGCAAAGCCAGTTGATACTATATGCAGGGAATGTGTGATGGGAAAGCATGTGAGAAACTCATTCAGGAGCAAGCACAATTCAACAGAGAACAAGTTGGATCTAATTCATATAGACCTATGTGGTCCAACTCAAAAAAGATCATACCATGGTGAAAGGTATTTTATTTTGTTTGTTGATGATTATACTAGGATGATGTGGGTTGCGTTCTTGAAAGATAAGTTAGAAGTATTTGAAAAGTTCAAGATATTCAAAGCTAAGGTTGAGAATGAATCTAGACTAACGATAAAATGTCTGAGATTAGATAGAGGAGGAGATTTCACCTTTGACAAATTCTATGAGTACTGCGAAGAACATGGCATAAAGAGGTAGTTAAGTGCACCTAGAACCCCTCAACAGAATGGAATTGCAGAGAGAAGGAATATGATCATCCTTGATACAACGCGCACCATCATGATTGAAGGAAAAGTTGCTCACACCTATTGGAGAGATGCGGTCAATACAATAGTCTACACCATCAATAGAATTCAATTGAGGCCTGGTGCTGATAAAACACCATATGAGCTATGGTTTGGTAATGTTCCCATAGTAAAATACTTTAGAATCTTTGGCAGTAAGTGCTACATCAAGAGGGATGAAGCAGTAGGCAAGTTTGATGCAAGAAGTGATGAGGGTATTTTCCTTGGTTACTCTACAAAAAGTAAAGCTTATAGATGTTTCAATTTAAGATTGAAAAAGATCATTGAAAGTGCTCATGTTAAGATTGATGAAAATTTTATGGTTCAAGAAAGATAACATGATTACTCACCCATGATTGAAGAAGAACCCAGACCCTCCATTAGTGAGACAATTATTGAAGAAATATTTGACAGTATTGATGTGTTATTCAATGACCCTGAGACAAGCGAAGAAGAAACTCCTAAGGTTGATGAGTCTGCATCACCTAAAGTTCCAAAGTTTACATCTAGAAACCATTCTAAGAAAGACATCATTGGAGATCAGAGCGACAAAGTATTAACAAGATCACAAGCAAAGAACTTAGCTAGCAATAAGATGGTATGCTTACTATCTCAGATTGAACCATTAAGTGTTGAAGATGCATGTAATGATTTAGATTGGCATGATGCTATGAAAGAAGAACTTGATCAGATTAGTAAGAATGACACTTGGGAACTGGTCCCAAGACCTAGTGATAAGAATGTGATTGGAACAAAGTGGATATTCAGAAACAAGATGAATGAAGATGGTACAGTAGTAAGAAATAAAGCAAGGTTATTATGTAAGGGATATGCACAAAGAGAAGGCATTGATTATTTAGACACATTTGCACTAGTGAGCAGATTAGAAGCTATTAAGTTGTTTCTAGCTTATGCAACATTCAAAAAATTCAAAGTTTATCAGATGGATGTCAAGTCAGCATTCCTGAATGGTGAATTAAAAGAAGAAGTATATATTGAGCAGCCTAAAGGATTTACTCTATCAAACATACCTGATATGGTATGCAGATTGAAGAAATCCCTCTATGGACTTAAGCAAGCCCCTAGAGCTTGGTATGAGAGACTTGATGGGTATCTAACAAAGATTGGATTCAAGAAAGGAGCAATAGATTGTAACCTATTTATAAGAGATACATATGAAGGACTACTACTTGTAGCTATATTTGTTGATGACATTATCTTTGGAGGTAATGACAAATTCAATGCTGAATTTGCTAAAGAGATGCAAATTGAATTTGAGATGAGCATGATTGGACCTATCAAATGCTTTTTGGGATTGAATGTACCATAGATAGAGAAATGAATTTTCATTAATCAGTCAAAGTATGTAAAGGAGAGATTGAAGAAATTCAATATGGATGATTGTAAGCCAGTAGGGACACCTATGATAACTGGATGGAAGCTTACAAAAGAAGATGACTCACCAGTAGTAGATATAACATTATACAAGTCTATGATTGGAAAACTTATTTATCTTACTCAGACCGGACTAGACATTTCCAATGTAGTAGGGATAGTTGGAAGATTTACAGCAGAGCCTAAAAAAAGTCACCTCATGGTAGTAAAAAGGATATTTAGATATTTGCAAGGTACTATAGACTATGGTCTATGGTATCCTAATTTAGAAAATGTTGAGCTTCATGAGTACACTGATGCTGATTGGGAAGGATGCGTTGATGACAGAAAGAGTACATCGGGTGGAGCAGTGTTTCTTAGTGATAGACTTGTCACTTGGACACACAAGAAATAGAACTATATTTCTCAATCAACAACAGAAGTAGAGTATGTTGCAGTAGCCTTGAATTATTCTACAATTGTTTGGATCAAGTAGATGATAAAGGACTTTGGAATTTAGATTGATTATCCTATTGTTATTTTTTGTGATAACACTAGCACTATCAACATGTCGAAGAACCCTGTGATGCATGCAAAGACAAAGCACATTGAGATCAAGTATCACTTCCTAAGAGAAAAAGTGGTAGAGAAAGAAGTCAAGGTGGACTATGTAAGTACTAAAGATCTATTAGCAGACATATTCACAAAGCCCTTGCCTAAGGATACTTTTGAGTATCTCAGGGAAAAGATGGGAGTAATTCCCTTCCCTGATTCTTCTTAGAAGAAAGAAGGAAAAGCATCAATCCTCAGGGACTGATGGATGGTTGACTACTATTCTTTTGGATTAGTACCGATGCTTAAACTATTTGGTTCCCTTTTCCATTGATGTCAAAGGGGGAGTAATATATAGTCATGAAAAATAGGAGTAAAAGGAGGAGTAATATACTAAGGGGGAGCAACATTCAGTTATGACAACAGTTCAGTTGAGGAAATGGAGAATGTTTAAGAATATTACAGCAGATGGAGGACTCATCTTTGGGGAGTCTTGAAGAGGAAATGGAGAATGTTATAAAAGAATTATTCATTTGGATTGGTTGAGTTTTTCATTCCATATGTTTCCATCAATGCCAAAGGGGGAGATTGTTGGAGATCTGCCAGCAGGCCTATACTGACTGTATGTATGTCATTGATGACAACATATGGTAAGTAGCATACGTGGAAGAATTATGAAGTTATCTTTTAATATATGTTGCATGGACATGTTATCAGCATGATATCATGGGCATAGAGGTTAACTATTAGTACAAATAGTTATATAAGAACTTGTGTCAACAGTGTTCCTAACAGAGTAACAAGCAGTGTTCTATATATGGTTGTTCGTATAGTTATCATGGAGCCTTGTGCTCTTAGATATATGATGCAGACATATTAGTGATGTTACATTCATGGATGTAGAGTATGATGATAAGTAGAAGTGAAGTTATGCAGTCAATATTCACCAGTAGCAGTTTCCTGTGTTTGTTTAGGAAGAGCCAATAGAGATTATATTGGTTCTGGAGTTGCACCTATCATTTTGGTATGCACCCTTGGATTTAAGCTTGGAGAAGAGTTAGTGATGTTCAATTAAGAGTGCATAAAGTAATTCACCTTGAGGAGAAAGATAAAGTTATTTTGGTAGAGCCGATAGTGTGTAGCATGCGTCTAAAATTATCTTATTGGACAGGTCCCAGAATGTGTTGCATGCTTAGTAGAGTCGACTGAATTATTATTGGAGTTTTTTATGGCTTCTCTAATATGATTTTAAGATGGTTCTAATAAGACAAATTTATTATATCATTTAGAGGAAATATATTTATAGGCAGTCATTTGTGATTGCTTGAGTGTGGTTCAGAGTTGATTATGAAAAGCAGAGCAAAGTGTGAAAAGTGTTGAGCCATTAGAAGAAGGTCTATGTGACCAAGTAAAGTGTTGTGCTATACATTGGAATTGATCTAGACAACAGGTCTAAGCGTAGTTCACCAAGATCAAAATATAGTGTTATTTTTTATTCAGAAGGTTGTAGCCTTCACCCCTTTGAGTAGTGTGCTCTCAGACATCATGTCCTCTCCCCTAACATAGACTATTGTAAAAGAATCCTAATAGGGTCCAACCCTTGACCAGGTCTACTGTACTAAATATATTGTAAAGAAACTCCTAACAAGGTTAAGGATCTTCGAACAAGGATCATAATACACTAGTGCACAATATTAGTGGGTGTCAATTCCTGCCAGGGTTTTTACCTATTTGGGTTTCCCCGTAACCAAAATATTAGTTTTGTGTTCAAGTGTTCTTTCATTGTGTTTATGCTTTATGTTTAAGTATATTTAATTGGAAAAAGAATTAACATTTGTAGATAACTGATTCACCCCCCCCCAAGTTATCTCTTGGGACTATTCCTAACAAAGGGCTCGCTGAGGTAAGAGGTAAAGATATTGCAGGTCATAGATGATCTGGTAGTGGTTGTGATGCTGCTAAAGAAAGATGCATGATAGATAATGGTCATGGGATCATGATGGCCATCTGATCTTGTCTAATGAAAAGATAAAGAAAAGGTGGGTCTGGTTTCTAGGTGTTGCTGATGTGTTGTCTCCTGATTGGTCACTAGAGATAATGATGTGGAAAATAATGCTTTAAGTCAAATAAAGGTTTTATCTAATTTTCGTGAGCCACATGATGTGACGGGAAAGCCAAGGATCGACGGACACATTTTAAAATGGATTAGTTAACCATTGTGACTGAGATTTTAAATATTTTAAGGGTTTTTCTGCACAGTTTAATTTAGTGGACTAGAAACGACAAGTGCCAAATCAAATTTTGTTATGCTCAGAGATGGTTACAGGTGAAAATTAATGAACAAGATATTGGGTACCCGTCTGATCTATTTTATTTTCTTGAAGTGCCATGCCTGCTTAATGTAGAGGAGTGATATTTTGACAAGGGCGACTAGGGTATGGTGGTTGTCAGATTTTTTCCATGCCCTGATACACACATGTTTGCTAAGGTGGTTTTGGCATTAAATTTTTGCCTGCAATAAGAAATTTGTTGAAATGGTAACTGTGTGTGTGAATTTTGTACCTGATCTATAGACACAACAGTTCAGTAAAACATTAGAGGTTAGTTGAAATTGAAATCGTGAAATAAATGAAACTAAACTAACCAGGTGATTTACTGCTTTCTAGTAGATGCAAGTATGTATTCTCAGATTATATCGAGATTAGTGACCTTGACGACACCTAAATGAAGGATTTGAATGCAAAATCTAGATATGGAATGAATGCAATTAATCTTTTTTTTTTGGTTTTTTCTATGTAATAATATGATAATGAAAACTTGATATGAATCTATGCTAACAATGATATGAAAAACTAATATGCAAACTAAGCTAAGAAATGATATGAAAACTATGCAATAACAAATGAAAATCTCACAACAACTTGAATTCTCAAGATCTATTCTTCAGTCTCCAATTCGACAGCGTGAGTGTGCAATTCATGGATGGATAGATTTGAAGAGCTGAAGCCTTAATTTATAGAAATCCAGAGCTTTGGAGGTGCATGAAAAAAAGTCATAAATCACTCAAACAACTCAGGTTGATTTTTGAGTTATTTTTAAATAAATGATATGTAACTCACAAAAACATGCAAAAGGAGAGTTCAACTCAAAATAAAGTTTAGCTTTAATTGATAATTGATAGTAATCTGCTTTTGTGATTGTGCATGTGTTATTTATGAATTAATTTAATAATAAAGTGATTTATTTCCAACTTAACTGATTTTGAAAAATAAAACAATTGATTTATGGGTTAATCAATTATTTTTCAAACTTTTTATTCAAAAACAATATTATTAAAAATTGAAAACTTGCTTTAATTAATTAAATAAGAATTTAATCAATTATTCATAGGATTTTAGATTTATTGTCAAAATTAAATAATACAATTTAGGAATAAATAGAATTAACTTCAATTTACACAATTAAGTGGCAAAATTAAATCTAATTAATTAAATATTGAGAATATTCAATTAATCAAACTTTAGGATAAATAAGATTTATCGCCAAATAATCATTAAATTAAAGATAATTATGATGATCAGGAATATTACTAGGAATATTCGCCGATGCAGAATTTATGATAATCAATTAGGATTCAATGATGTGCAGATGTGCCTTAGGTTAGGACTTTGATGTCGATTTCATTTGAATTGAAGATGTAGGAGGTTAATGAACCTATAGCCCATTTTTGGGGTATTACATTTTGCCCCTCTTTGAATTACTATGCAAAGTGCAGTGGTTCAAAGACAATCTGTGTATGATGTTTGAAATTGATATGAAGATAATAGGTCCTGAATGACCAAAGATAATGTTAACTATAACAAAAAATGAACTGATGATTGCGAAAAAGTGTCAAAATGCCTGATTTTGAACCTTATGATTGCGAAGAAGTGAGTGACTGATTCCAGACCCGATTGTCCTTATATTGAATCACATTGGTATCACATTCAAACCCTTTAGTTTCTAAAGAACCAAGGAAATAACACAATTGAACCGATAGTTGCAAAAAATTGATACAATTTACAAGATTAAGAGAATACCAGATTGATATGGATCTCGATGAATCTGATATGCCCCAAGTGATGATTGATTTTCCCTGAGCGATGAGGTCTTTTTGATGAATCGGTAACTAGACGTGGTTGTTGTCTTGAATACTGAGGAAAGATATAATTCAAGTTTAGATATGATGACAGACTTTGAATGATGTGTAATACCATGCCCCCTTCAGGATTAAAATTGAAATCTAACAAGAAACATTAGTGTGATATGGTTCAGAAGCATGTTAATTGATTTGAGAAGTGGTTATACATGTTTGAGAATGCATTTTGCATTGTTTGGAGGTCCAGAAGACCAAGTTTGACTAGGTTTGACCATGAGTTGACCATGGTTGACCAAGTTGAAAATTTGATAGTTTGATGTAAGATAATCAGCTAAGTTAAATTTTGGATTTTTGTGATGATTGAAAGGTCGATCATGCAAGTAGTTAATAATATAAATGATCTCAGATTTTGATTTTGATCCTGAAAAAGGATTCTACTTGCTATTTCATTGGAGGAACCTTTGTGTGAGATTTAGCTCTTGTTAGATTTGAAGAATCATTTAAGCATTGAAGTTTAGCCAACCACTGTGAGATCATGCAAACATGCAAAATGCAAAGAGACATGCAGAATGAAATGCAACCTAAGACCTAGGACCTAGTCATTGATCATGTGTTAGTCATTCTCATCATTGAATTTTTAGGTAACAGGATAAATCAATACAATGCCCACTAGTTATGAAACCATAGACATATGAATATCGATTTGTATGTGCAGGAATCAATACAACATCCACTGATTAGGAAACCATGGATATATGAATATTGATTTCATTTTTTGGAATGTTGGATTTAGATATAAGCACCAATGTATAAACGCCAGGATGACCTGAATATCATGTCCATTTTAATATAGCAATTTGTATAAGCATCAAAATATAAACATCGTGATGACCTAAATATGCCTTGCGTGTCAAACACATCAAACAATCAAGAGATCATTCAAAATCCAATGTGAATTACCCGTAGTGACCCTTTATCATTCACGTCCTTAGGTAAGATTGCGTTTCACAGTAGGAGAAAGAACTCACTCAAAAAGACAATAGTTAGATCAAACTTCCTTGAATTTTTTGGGTATCAATGGTCATAGTACGCATGGCCATCCAATTCGAGATAGAGGCTCTTACAGTCGAACATTATTTCAATCCAGAATTTCCAAAGTTGTTAGATCTCCACATACAAACATAAGACAAAGAAAAGATTATGCCCCCAGTCATCACTCTCTAAATCCTGTAAAGGAAATCATCGAAGAGCTTGAAGGGACACAATATGCAAAAATCTCAATGTGAATCAGTAAGCATATAAGGAGATAAAAGCATGTAAAAAGCATAGATTGTTTTCAGTTTGTTGTTTGATTGCGTTGTTGTAGATGCAAAATCCTTTCTGGAGACGAGACTGATTGACTGACTCAGATGAAGCTTCAAAGGAATCTTACTAGATATGATACATCTAAGACATATTAGAGACCATAGGATATGACATTGATTGCCCCCAAGTTTAACATTGATAGGATATAGATGCTTGAGCTGATTGGTGTACAAACTGACTTATTGAAAACTAGAAATGCAGAAACAAACCGAGAGATATGTACAAACTAAAGCAAGATTGAAAGCTGGGAAAGACCAAGATTGCATTGATAGATGGAGCATTTTGAAACAAGTGGCACCCGTTTGCCAGGTTTTCACCATCTTGGTAGAGATTCAATTTTTGCTACCAAGGCACCTGTTTCAAGGTTTTCACCAATGCACTTTTTCTTTTTTCTCATTTTTTTGTATTTTTCATTTTTCAATTTTTTCGTACTTTTGATATTTTTTACTTTTTTTGTGAATCATCAAGGCACCTATTGCTAGGTTTTCACCAAGATATTCATTTTTTCAGGACTTTTTCCAAATTTTTATAATTTTTTTAGGACATTTTACCATACACTAAATGCCTTAGGCATAGAATTTCTTCAGATGGAGAACGTTGATTGGTTCTCGGAGCTGTTCTCCTTATGTTGTTGAGAGTTGATAGACACCAGAGCCAAAAGTAGCAGTGATAACAAAGGGACCCAGCCAGTTGGGTTCAAACTTCCCCTTGCATTCTTGATGTGATTGATTTTTAGGATTCTCTCTCAAGACTAGATCACCAACCTGAAATTCTCTATGTCTGACTTTCTTGTTGTAGCCTCTAGACATTCTTTTCTGATACACTCTAAGATGATCATATGTTGCTTGTTTGTGCTCATCTAGTAGTTCAAGTTCTTGCAACCTAGACACTCTGTAGTCATCATCAGTTACTAGACCATGCATTCTGATTCTTAGTGATGGGATTTCAACCTCAATAGGCAGTACCACTTCAAACCCATAAACTAAAGTGAAAGGTGTAGCCCCAATGGGCATTCTGATACTTGTTCTGTAGGCCCAGAGAGTTGGATTGATCATGAGATGCCAGTCTCTTCCTATTTTATTAACTGTACGGTGTAGGATTTTTAATAGATTCTTGTTAGAAGCCTCTACTTGTCCATTCCCTTGAGGATAGTAGATAGATGACCAATGTTGTGTGATCTTGAATTTGGCACATAGATCATCTAGGTCTGTGTTCTTGAATTGTCCACCATTATCTATGATTATGGAATGAGGTATCCCATATCTGCATATGATAAAGTTCAATATGAACATAGATATTTTCTTGCCGGTTGCTTGTGTCAAAGGGATTGCTTCTACCCATTTTGTAAAATAATCTATAGCTGTGATTATATGGGTATGTCCATTAGAAGAATGAGGATGTATAGCTCCTATAAGATCAAAGGCCCATTGATGAAAAGGCCATTGTGTAGTAAAGGGAATTAGATCTCTCCTTGGGGCATGAATTAAGTTGCCATGCACTTGACACTTTTGACAATTCTTAGCAAATTTGATAGCCTCTTTCTCCATCTTAGGCCAATAGTACCCAACCCTAATAAGTTTTCAAGCTAGTGTTAAACCATTTGAGTGTGACCCACAAATACCATCAGGGACTTCCTCTAATGCATGTTGTGACTCTTCCCATTATAAACATCTAAGTAGCGTACCATCTAGACCTCGTTTGCATAGATTGTGACCAATGATGACATATCGGGAGGCATTACGAATAAGGTATCTCTTTTCATGGGGGTTGAAGGTATTGGGAATGATTTGGTCTTGGAGATAGGAAAATAGGTTTTTGTATCTGGATGAGTCATGACCAACAATAGTGCAAATCATGTGGGTTTCGAGGGAATCATATGTAGGATAAGATAGTGCTTCCACCAAGAACTCATAGCGTAGCTCATGTTCAGGCTGTTGTAATAAAGTAAATAGCGTTGCCATTGCATCGGTAGCCTTATTCTCTATTCTAGGAATTTGCTCAAATGTGATAGATAGGAAATACTTCTTTAGATCATCTACCATTCTCTTGTAAGGAATGAGCTTTTCATCTTTATTTTGGTACACATCATTGACTTGATGGATAACAAGTTGAGAGTCTCCATGAATGTGTAGCTCTCTCACTCTCCATTCAATTACTATTTTCATACCATTCAAAAGGGATTCATATTCAACAATATTGTTTGTGCAAGGGAACTTTAATCTAAATGCTTTTGGGATTGAGTATCCTTGAGGAGTTATGAACAATATGCCTGCTCCCTATCCATTCTATGTATAGGAGCCATCAAAGAATAACTGCCATTCTCTAGAAGAAAGAGTCATGATAGAGGAATCTGGAAATTCCATTTGCATTGGTGTATTATCAATCAGAGGTGCATCTGATAATTGATCAGAAATAACCTGTCCTTTGATAGCCTTTCTTTCCACATATTCAATGTCAAATTCACTTAAGAGCATAACCCATTTAGCTAATCTACCTGTGAGGGTAGCTTTGCTTAGAAGGTACTTGAGTGGATCAATCTTAGCTACCAAATGTGTGGTATGAGCTAACATGTAATGTCTCAGTTTCTATGATGCAAAGATCACAACTAGACAAGCTTTCTCAATCATTGAATAGTTCTTCTCATATGCAACCAATGTTCTACTGATATAGTATATAGCTCTTTCCTTTTTGTTCTCATCATGTTGTGCTAGCAATGCCCCCAGTGATGTATCTATAGTGGAGACATATAAGATCAAAGGCTTCCCGTGAATAAGAGGCATCAAGATAGGAGGATTTGATAGATACTTCTTGATATGGTTAAAGTTGTTCTCACATTCTTCATTCCATGCAAAGGTCACACCTTTATGTAATGTTTTTGTAAAAGGTTGTGATATATCTGCCAACTATGATATGAATCTTCTGATAGATTGAACTCTTCCTTGCAATGTCCTCATTTAACTAATATTCTTTGGAGGTTGCATTTCCATTATAGCCTTTACTTTAGTTGGATCAACTTCAATGCCCATTTTTGAAACTATGTATCCTATGAGCTTTCCAGAAGTGACACCAAAAGCACACTTCTTAGGATTTAATTTGAGACTAAATTTCTCCATTTTGTCTAGTATCTTGCTCAAGTCTTCTAGATGTGCAGGTCTAATCATAGATTTTTTAAAAGTATCATCAAAATAATCCTCCATTGTCCTATGCATCATGTCATGAAAAATAGATGTCATGGCTCTTTGATATGTAGCACCAACATTTTTAAGCCCAAATGGCATGACATTCCAACAGAAGGCACCCCATGCACATGTGAAAGTAGTTTTCTCTTGATCTTTTGGAGCAATTTTTATTTGATTATATCCAGAAAAACCATCCATTAAAGAATACATCTCAAAGCCCGCAGTCATGTCCACTATCATATCAATGTTAGGTAGTGGAAAATCATCCTTAGGGCATGGTCTATTCACATCTCTAAAGTCTGTGCACACTCTAATTGATTTATTTGGTTTTGAAATAGGTACAATATTAGAGATCCACTTTGCATAGTCAATAACTCAGATGAATCCGGCTTCAGGAGCTTCTCTAATTCAACTTTTACCAAGAGTGCAACATGAGGATGCATCTTTCTCAATTTTTGCTTGATAGGTTTGACATTTGGAGTGATAGATAAATGATGCATTATAAGATTAGGATCCAATCCTGGCATATCTAAATATTTCCATGCAAAGTTGATCTTCTTCTCTAATAGGAATGTTGTAACTTTTTGCTTCTCTTCTTCTAATAAAGATTGTGCTACATGAATCAACTGTGGATCTTCTGTTGTTCCCAAGTTGATGGATTGAGTGGGCTCAATTAGAACTAGAGATCTGTCCTATAAATGACTTGGAAGGACATCAAATATCTCATCCTTAGGCACCTCAGAGAGGTTTTCACCTTCGAATACATCTTTTATTTTTACTTTTGTAAGTTTTGAGACTGCCACAAAGTGGTTTTCACCCTCAGAACTCCTTTTCTTTTTCTTTTTATTCTTATTTTTCTGACTAAGATACTTGATGTCCAACTCCATCATGCTAACGCTCAGTTCATTGATGGAAGTACTCATAGGCTCAACTGCATTGAGGTAGAAAGCAAGGACATAGTCATTTGGGAAGGTATAAATACCATGGCTTGGATTTGTGGAGGTTTGATCAATAAGTTCTGGATATTGGATAGTCAAAGTGGGGAAAGATTGGGAGATAATGTTTACGGATATGGATCTGTCATCATTGGTCCTAACTTGACACTTGAGTTCAAAGGTGATATTAAAACTTATGACATTCAATTCATGAATAGGCTCAATGTCATTATGGGAGTCCAATTCAGCCATAGGTGGACCATACTCGATAGGTTCCTCATTTCGCTCCAAATTTACATTGGGATTAGGTGCATATTGGTGAATAACATCAACATGTTTCTCTATAATGAGCTCATCTTCTTCTGGAATGGTACCCCATTCATAGTCATTAGATTCTTCATCTATGCCTCTAGGAAATCTAAGAACATGAGTAAAGTCAGGATGAATACCCCAAGAAGGGTTACCCTCAGATTTTGATTTGGATTCATATTCATGAGAATCTATCTTAGAATAACTACCACCTTCTTCTTCTTGATTGTTTTCGAGATTAGCTGGTTCTTGTGTTGCAACTATCTCTTGATTGATAGTAGGTTCTTGTGTTTCTACTACATTAATTCTTTTGATTGGATCATCTTTATCATCAAGAAGGTCTTTGATCTCTTTAGGCAATTTTTCATAGGGGATGAGTTCTGAGCTGTTTGAATCACTATCTGATGGTTTAGCTTCCTCCTTCTTAAGAAGAGGTTCATCTGGTGTGATCTTCTCTATGAAATGAGAACAATTACCTTTGAGGTGAAAGGGTTTCTTTTTAAATCCTAAGCCAACTTTCTCTTTATTTGCTCTACCAGTATGTGGGAGAGGTGCCTCAAGACCTTTTCCTCTAACTCCTAGAGGTCCTTTACCTGAATATCCCATCTTAGCTATTAATTTATCTCAGCCATATGACTTAGAAGGATCTTTTGGTACCACTGAGTTACTAGTTTGAATATCATGGGATTCAGATTCATCTTTGTATAGCCATGCAAGCACAACTTCATCCTCTTCAAATTCTTGCTTGGAGACTTGTTCTGCTACAAAATTCTTTTTATATGCCTCAAGAGGTTCTTTAGATTCTGGTTTGGATTGTTTCAAAGATTTTCCATAAGACTTAGGTGAGATAGGGAGAGATGTCAAAGATAAGACTGGCTCCATAGTATATTCTCCCATACTATTTTCTTTGATATTAACCTCTTTTGCAAGATCTTCCATTTTAGATGTCGATGCTTCTTTAGTTGGTTCAATGCAAGATTATTTGTTATTAGGCACAAGCTTATCTACACTTTCCTTTAATGTATTGCAAGTGGTGGATATGTCTACTGGAATAGTGACCTCTACTCCTTCATAAGGAAATTTCAAGCATTGGTGAATAGTGACATATAGTATCTCTGATAATTGGACCTACTCTGATAGGTAAGACAATAGTGCCTTTAGAAGATCTTTCTTGTTCATCATAGGCTTTGATAGTTATTTTCTTTCTAGGATCAATAGCCAATTCTAAAAATCCTAATTGTGTGATCAAGTTGTAAGAATAAATGTTTAGGCCAACGCCTCCATCTATTAACACACATTTGACTCTACGGTTTTGGATCAAGACTTCTATATGCAAGGGCTGGTTATGTGGGTGACTCAAGGAGTTTTCATCTTCCTCTAAAAAGGATATATACTGCAGAGACATAAGATGTCCAACCATAGTCTGGAACATGTCTAAATCAAGGTCATCAGGAACATTTGATCCGAGAAAAGCTTTATCTAAAATGGCTCTATGAGTTGGAGATATCCGAAGCAACTCAAACATGGAGATTTTTGCATTAGTGTGTTGGAGTTGTTGAATAATGCTATAAGATGTTGGCCTCATCTCTTTAGGATTGGAAGATTTAGAAACAACCTTCTATTTGGAAGCAAAAGAAAGATTGAAGGGCATCTTAGGGACATGTGATGAATCTAGGATTTGTCCGTTCAAATGTGCCTGAGCTTGTGATCAAGTAACTACTTTAGCTGAAGAATGATCTCTATCTCTACATACATTTGTGATGACATTGCAATGTTCAGAGAGACAAGGCTCAACCATGTTGATAACAACATTATTTCTAGGGTAAGCATAATTGACCTTTGCCCCCATATTAGGTTGAGAAGATGAGACTTCTTGACCATGTTTCATAAATGGTTCTGTGAATTTTGTATGATCATTATTTCTCTTATGATTATCAATGGTGATATCTCCCTTATCAATTAGATCTTGAATAGTATGTTTCAAGCGTAAGCAGTTATTAGTTTTGTGACCTTTACCCCGATGGAAATCATAGAATTCATTCTCTCTCCACCATTTTGGTTCAGGCTCAAAATCAGGTGGTCGGATCTCAGGCAAAGAGATGATGTTATTGGCCAACAAAGTTCTCATAGCTGATTCTAAAGATTCTCCAAGAGGAGTGAACGCTCATTTATTATCAGCGGACCACTTTTTATACTTTGACTTCTTTTGAGATGATTCAGGCACCTTTTGTTCTGAAGCTTTTATGGGTTGGGTACCAATAGTTAGATTGAAAGCTGGTGCCTTTGATGGGGCACAGATAGTATCAAAAACACCATCTATGACAATGCCTTTATTCTTGTTCCAATTTTTATTCTTGTCTTTAGAACTGGATCCTGATTCGTACTTGTCTTTTTGAAGTGTGATTTCTCCTTTTTTCACAAGTACTCTTTCAATTTTGATCACATTGTCTACCATCTTATCAAAAGATATATGATCTTGCATTTGTAAAAGATAGTTGATCTCTGGGACAAGATTATTGATGAAGATTTCCAGTTTTTCAATTTCTAGAATAGGCCTAGCATACAGAGAGAATTTCTTCCTCCATCTCTTAAGAAATGTGAGGAATGGTTCTCCTGGATATTGTTTGAGATTGCAGATATCGATCATGGTGATTGCATGTTGAATATTATAGGAGTATTGCTGATAGAACAATTTGATCAACTCCTCAAAAGTTTTGATAGTAGAAGGAAATCTAGAGAACCAGTGGATGGATGCTCCCCCTAGAGATCGAGGAAGAGATGCATCAGATAGGTTAGTTCGTGCATGAACTCCATATATTGTGTATAGAATTCTTTGAAATGATCTTGGGGATCTGAGTGTCCATCATACTTATCATACTTAGGCATCTCCAATATTTTTGGGAATGGTGGCATGTACAAGTCTTTGTCAAATGGAAAAGGACATAGGGCCTCCATGGAGAACTCCTTGGGTTCCTTTTCTTTCTCAAGGTTATTAAGTTTGACTTGCATGGCATGCATCTATTTCATCATAGCTATAAGTGGAGTTTCTTCCTCATGTGTAATGATATCTTCAACATTAAAGTTGGGAGGAAGTTTAGCTCCTTGATGAGCCAATTGCAAAAAGTATGCCTCTTTGTCTTCTTTCAAGAAATGCTTCATCATGCGTTTGAAGTTATCATCATTTTGATATTGAGCAATTTCTTCATGTGTGGGTTCTTGATCTGCACCATGTTGAGAGTGAGGTCTTTGAGAGCCAAAGTTTGTCCTTGCTTGAGACATGGTAGGAGTTCTCTCTGGGATAGATTGATGAGGAGTTTGTTGATTACCTCTGTGAGTTGATGAAGGAGGAATGTAACCAATTTTTAATCGAAAGTTGCCAAGACTATTATCTTCATAAAGACTAGAATTGTAGAGTTGTTCAAGAGTTGGACCTACATGAGTAGACAAAGCTCTAGTGTCAAGTGCTTCTCCCAATTTCTTGTGAGAGGAAGCTCTAGTTTCCACCATTAACCTTGGGTGAAGAAAAAGAATAAGATGAAGACAACTGAAGAATGAATCGAATCAAGATGATCAGATGATGCAACCTTGTCAAGGTTTGATTGATTGAAGCATAGATTAGATGTAGATGAGGGATACTGTGCCCTAGATGTATGGGTAGACTCCCAAAAGATAGCTGACATGAGTTCACAACACTTAGTCATTTTGATGATTGATTGAAGATTGATAGTTATGACAAGGGTTTGACACAAGATGATAAAGACTCAAATCAATTAACAAAAGGCTAAATCGGATTCAAAAGGCCACTTTAGGAAAATGATTGGATTCTCAATATTTGCTGCTCTATTCCTAACACAGTGATTTGTTTGATAGATTTTGGAAATAGGCTGGAACAACCAGGTCTTTGATAGTTCTGACAACTTTCTGACAACTTTTGAAATTTCTCAAATGACTCTCTACAGGCTCGTACGACAGTGGGTATAGCATGAAACGGCAATTGAAAAACTCGTATGACTATTGCAAAACTCGCACGATAGTTGATAGAAAGAATTTTGACTTTTTGAAATTGACTGGCAACAAAACTCGTATGATAATATACCTGATACCATACGACAATCTAGGGGTTCTGAAATGACAATAGCCAAAAGTCGGATGACTTTCTAACTTTAGAAAATGACTGTTGACTCCAGAAGGTGTTTTACTTCAATTTTTGCAAATTTTGGGTTTTCAGTTTCAGATTGTTTGCAAATTTCAACGTCCAGATTTGAGGATCATAACAGATTTGTTTATTTTCAGTAACTAGATAGATAAGCAAGCACACAAAACAAAAAGCAAGTGATTTCAAGCATGTTTGAAAATAATGAACAAGGGCAAAAGAAACCTTGCACATGAATAATCAAGTGACTTATTTGTGCTAATCCTTAGAAGTACTAATTGTGTATGTTCCAAAATTTTTTGCATTAACGCACATATTCCTAGAAAATAAAAATTTGGCCTCACTAGGGTTTTTAGTAATGGTTTGACTCTGTAACTTTTATGATCCAAGAGGGCGAACTCCAATCCAAGGACACAAGGGTTTTGACACAATCTGAGAACTTAATCTTCAAGATCTGCTAGGAAGATCTGACAGCCCAATAAGAGACCACACCTATGGAGATTTCTTCCAACAGGACATTTATATAGCGGTTGTCACTACCACAACAAAAATGGCTATTACTGCTTGAGGTTCCATCAACATGGTTGACCCAATTAAGGGAATGTCCACTATGGTTAAACCTCTCTAAAGGTGACTCACAAGATATACCACATGGAGACTAGTTCCAGATTCAAGGATTTGGGTTTCTGGTACTATCCAAAAAGGAAGTAGAGCATAATCCCCTAGCCTTTTCACTTTTAACCCAAACAAAGCAGACAAATTAATCCAACACACTAAGACCAAGATTATCTCACAAAGATCTATGACGTCAACCCCTTATGATCTATCAACCTCTTTGGGGAGAGAATTCCTCGATCAAAATTTGAAGACACATGGATCTAGTGGAACGTGAGACTCCCTTAGTATCCTCCCTACCTACAAGGGTTCCTTCGTTGAGAAGAGTTTCACTGGAAACTCACTCTCTCAAGAGCCACGAATAGTGTTCATAGGGCCTATTTACTATGTGTAACAAAGATGCTGAAAGCAAATCTATGTTCATTTTTAGACCCCAAATGAAATGTGTGATATGGAAAAGAAAGGCACTCAAGCTAGACACACAAGCTGTTCATTTTAATCCAAATCAAAATGTTATCAGCTGAGAAGGTTACCTAAATTCCTCGCAATGCGCTTAGTAGATTCTTACCTATTTTTAGCAATTCTTGCACTTTTTCCCAATCAAAAACTAGTGAAAATCAATCAAAAATAGAGAATTTCAATTGTTAGGGTTAGCTGTTAGTTGAAATCTAAAAAAAAAATCTGACAAACTGCCTAAAAAAGTGAAATGACAATTAAAACCCTGGCACTGAAACTCGTACGACAGTGGGTTACCTTCCAGATGATAGTCCAGAAACTCGTACGACACTGGGTATCAGATCAAATGACAATCGAGCTTCCAGATGACAGTGGGTTTCTACTTATGCGATCCTTGATCAAATCAACTATTGTACGATAGTGGGTATTTCCTAGTACGAGTTTCTAACAAAACTCCTATGAAAATTGTATGGACAGAGAATAAAAATCATAGCTTGGAATAGAAAAGATAAGAAATGATAGAAATTGATAAAATATAGATATTTTATGCCCCACGGTGGGTGCCAAAAATGTGTGTGTGAATTTTGTACCTGATCTGTAGACACAACACTTCAGTAAAACATTAGAGGTTAGTTGAAATTGAAATTGTGCAATAAATGAAATTAAACTAACTAGGTGATTTACTGCCTTCTAGTAGATGTGAGTATGTATTCTCAGATTATACCGAGATCAGTGACCTTGACGACACCTAAACGAAGGATTTGAATGCAAAATCTAGATATGGAATGAATGCAATTAATCTTTTTTTTTTTGGTTTTTTCTATGCAATAATATGATAATGAAAACTTGATATGAATCTATGCTAACAATGATATGGAAAATTGATATGCAAACTAAGCTAAGAAATGATATGAAAACTATGCAATAACAAATGAAAATCTCACAACAACTCGAATTCTCAAGATTGATTCTTCAGTCTCCAATTCGACAGCATGAGTGTGCAATTCATGGATGGATGGATTTGAAGAGCCGAAGCCTTAATTTATAGAAATCTAGGGCTTTAGAGGTGCATGAAAAAAAGCCATAAATTACTCAAATAACTCAAGTTGATTTTTGAGTTATTTTTAAATAAAGGATATGTAACTCACAAAAACATGCAAAAGCAGAGTTCAACTCAAAATAGAGTTTAGCTTTAATTGATAATTGATAGTTATTTGCTTTTGTGATTGTGCATGTGTTATTTATGAATTACTTTAATAATAAAGTGATTTATTTCCAACTTAACTGATTTTGAAAAATAAAACAATTGATTTATGGGTTAATCAATTATTTTTCAAACTTTTTATTCAAAAACAATATTATTAAAAATTGACAACTTGCTTTAATTAATTAAATAAGAATTTAATCAATTATTCATAGGATTTTAGATTTATTGTCAAAATTAAATAATAAAATTTAGGAATAAATAGAATTAACTTCAATTTACACAATTAAGTGGCAAAATTAAATCTAATTAATTAAATATTGAGAATATTCAATTAATCAAACTTTAGGATAAATAAGATTTATCGCCAAATAATCATTAAATTAAAGATAATTATGATGATCAAGAATATTAGTAGGAATATTCCCTGATGTAGAATTTATGATAATCAATTAGGATTCGATGATGTGTAGATGTGCCTTAGGTTAGGACTTTGATGTCGATTTCATTTGAATTGAAGATGTACGAGGTTAATGAACCTATAGCCCATTTTTGGGGTCTTACATTAACTACAGTTAGCCTATGATGTTGAAACCCAAATAATTGTACATTAGATTTGATCTGATCTTCCTGGGTTTTTAGGGTTTTCTATCTTCTTTCATTTCTTGTTGTATCTGGTGGTTGAAGTGGTTTTAGACCTAATTTTCCCTAAATGATCCCAAGCTTGTTGCAATCCTTTATAGGGATTTCCAAGATCATTTAGTAGAGGTTCCCACTTCTCTATAATTCTCAAGGTTGGTTCCATGAGCGGTTCCTTCTGTAAATATTGCCCTCTTCTCTTCATATAGGGTGTTTCCTATTTCCTTTCTGGTTCCAAATAAGAGTGTACATTGTAATAAGTATGTCTTATGTATAAGATTTCAACATTTCATACTATTGTCAAGTTGTCTCCATTTGCTTCTTGAATCACATGGTTGAAACATCAAGGGTGTTTCAGTCTCTTTTATTGAAAGATTGCAATAGATGTTATTCCAAGGGAATAATAGGGATTTAGGATTTGTCATCAAATGTGTATGAGTTGGGATATCAATGATATGTCATACTTGTCTTTCAATAGATCTTGATTAATGTATTGCTTATTTCAAGGTCTCTTCTAAGTGGATGGTTAAAGTCCTTTGAATAGGTAGTTGCATATTTGATTATACAGGTGGATATTTCAAGTAGAATTTGGTATATTTTCTATGATTGATGTAAGGCATCAACATATTAGATTATGTTGTCTTCTTGTGTCATAGCTCTTTGTTGCAATGTTTATTTGACTTTGTTTCCCATTGGATAAGGCACTGGTTTATGATAGATTTGGGATATTTCAGAGATCCATTCTCCCAAAAACATAAACAAAATCATTTTCCCTTTCCATCCTAGTAGGAGGAGTTAGTAGTATTTTCTAGTTTTTAGACTTAATCTATGCAAGAGGCATATTGCACAAGATATGGTCAAAATTCACTAAGGTACAAGTTACCTAAATGAGTCTGAAAACTATTCCATAGTGATGTACCTATAGGCCTATTGTTTGGCATAAAGAGTCATGTGTGTGCAGATGAGATATACCCACCTGAGTCATGTGGAGCTCAAAGAGAAGAAGGTCTTGGTACCTCATGCTTTTGGATTTCTCTTGTTTCTTTTCTTCTAATGGTGTTGAGTTTGTGTTCAAAGTTCTCAGTCCCACAACTTGGTTACCAAGTTCCTATCCATGAAAGGAGGTTGTAAGAAAAAACACCAACATGGGGTATCTGAAAATTAAACTATAATGACACTGTCAGAGTTTCAAAACCTGTATAAGAATCACCTATTGGCCTATCTTTTGATGACTCTTTAAATCTAGCGAGGTTCTCAAAATCAGATACATAAAACTCATTTGGGCCCAATACATCTCCTTGATCTATTTTGGGCTTAGTTCTAGCCTCTACCTCCTTTGTTTCTTTTTGTACCTCTGACCGAGTAGCCTCCTCTTGTTCCTTCCTCCTTGCATCTATAGTAGCATGATGATTTATCCTTACGAGAGGGACATCTTCTTCACTAAGCTCCTCTTCCTCTTCTATAAAAGTTTTAAGAGTAGGTGAAACCAAGGCTCCCTTTTTAATCCTTTTGTAGACTATCTCCTTTGGTTGGGTCTCTATTCCCTTGGTCAAAAGGATCTTGATCAAGGCACTCTTTCTCTATCCTGATGTGGAGGGAGTCTCAAGAGAAGTATCTATATAGAGTATTGGGATAACCTAAGGAATGACTTGAGAAGGTGATGGAGTAGTTGCCAAATCATCTTTTCCTTTATTCTCTTTTCATCCCACTCATAATGGGCCATGGACTACTATATTCAAGGCATGCCCATATACTATACCAGGGGAAAGGGGAGTAACTTATTTAAAGGTAGGAATGTTCACCTTGACTCATTTTCCCTTATCTACCTTTTTAAAGGGTCTACCTTATTCTTCATAGGCATTGGATCCATTTTGAATGGCCTTTGGATCTATCTCATGGTCACTTCTATCACATTCTTGTTCCTATTTTTATTTTTAAATTTTCTTCCCTCATCACTTTAGCATTCATAATTTCTTAATTATACATTTTATCTTCATTGTACACAATGGTATAGAATATAATAAGGATCCTTCTCCTAACTCTTAGAAGGAATAGGAACTTGGATGACATTCTATGCCAACTCTAATTTCATTTTGCAATAATATCTAATTATAACTTTATAATCATCCATAGAGCTCATCTAGTGATCTTTTAAGTGCAACTCATGCTTTTAGTACGTATCCTTCATCTCGAAGAAGATGCCAATGGGATCAAACCGAGGCTGATTAAAATTATATTCCTCCAATGGGAATTTATCCCAATCAAAATAGATGGATTTGTAGATCTTAATGTCTTAGACTAAATAGGCCCTAATGGAAATGGAGAATTCCCAACAATGCTTCTTATTCTTGAGTATCTTCTTATAAGAATCTACTATCTGTTAGCTTATCTCCATGAGTATAATTTTGTCTGAGGGATATCAAGGAAACCTCTTGGAGTTGAGGGTGTATCTGACCACCCTGATATAGGAAAATATTTAGAACTGAATATAATAAGTACTAATCATCTTGACCTTGGTAGTTTCTTCCTCAGAGAACCTCTTTGCATAGTCACCCTCAATTGACCAAATGATAGCAAAGATGAAGGAATCATTGATAATTCTATACTTTGGACTATCAGCCTTAAGATTCTCTTGTTTTACCAATTGGGGATACACCATGTATGGGTAGGTGTTCTTGTCCCACAGAGACCTCTTCTTGGTTAGTCTTGGGTATTCTTCTTGTGCAGCTAATAGGTAGACAATGTAAGAGGTCATGTAAAATCTAGGATTGTCCTTCATACTCTATAATTGATCATTGAGGTTTTCACAAATAATTATTCCCTATTCAATCTTGACCTTCCTATTTTAGATCTTCTGAATGATGAAAATTATTCATTGTTATAGTTTCCTAGAATTCAACAATCCCTAGAATCTTCTAAGGAGAGTGACATATTTCCTCATGTCATTGTTCAAGTATCCTCAGTGAATGTCCATCCTTCCAATTTTATCATCCTTTTGAGGATGTATCAAGTAATCCTTATCGAGGATGTTATAAATACTTGCAATGTTCTCATCCCTGTACCATTTCCCCTCACTACTTGGTGATAGGATAAAATCTATCTACAATAGGGATATGGAATACAACCTCTATGATATTTGGTTGGATGTCCAATACTACATCCTTGAACTCCTATTCTTCGTGTATCTTTCATTTGGTACATAGTTGTCTGCAAGAGTCTTGCTAAGGTCAGGTGAGAAGATGGACACTAGATGCCCTGTAGCATTAACCAAGCCAAAAAGGACCATGGCTCTATAGTCTGATGATATTTTGTTAGGTTCTACAACATGTCTGAGGAAGGAGGCCCAATCCATGTGGCCAATGTCAGTATTTTTAATCTCACTATGGATATTACCCATCTTAGAGGGAGTATGGTAGCCCTTATACTTTTACTTCATGTTGAACATACTTAGTTCTTCATTCACAAATAATGCACAAGGGCCTTCAATATGAATCACAAGATGCCTAACCAAATTGACCATAAGGGCCCCACCAATAAGAAACAAAAATGGGGGTCCCCATTAGGAAAATTGGCCAAAATGGGGTGTAAGTTGTGGAGACAACAATAACATTCAAACTTTTCAATTGATCCATATCAACACAAACTTCAAAACTTCAAAACTTCAAACATCCAAAACATTTTGATTAAGAACATTTGACATATTCAATTGACAATATTAAAAACTTGACCAGCATAAACAAGATTAAGAATGAATAAAGATAAAAAAAAATGGATGAAGTTTTCTAAAATATGGATGTGAAAAAAAAAAAAAATCTAGTTCAATATTGTTACTTAATTTTTCAATCATGTTTTCCTAGCAAATTGATGATGGCTTTTGACTAGATGAGCAATGATGGACGTACACTATTTTCTTGATTCCTTCTTGTGAGGTTGATTCATAGAAGTATGCAACTTAGTCTAATGACATTATATTCAAAGAATGATTGAGGATATTTGCATATGAAAGGGATCAAATCTTTGTCTTTTTATGCAAAAAAATACCTTGGCCATTTAGATTGTTCATATCTTAATGCCAAAATCCACCTGCAACATTGAATCTGACAAAAGTGGTATTCATACTCCCGTGGTTAAAAATCAAACTAGTGAGAGTTGTGCCAATTTCATTATTGAAATCTGAGGAAAGAGGTATTCAAATTATCATGGTTGAAAATCAAACTAGTGAGAGTTGTACAAATTTCATGATCCACTAAAAAGGTCAATGATGAAAATAGAAAAAAAATAACAATCTAGTGATAAGTAAAAATGTAGTTGCATTTTGCATTCATTTTAGATTAATATTACGGTATAGTTTTTATGGGATTTATCAAAGGGGGTGAAAGGTTAATCAAGGTTACATCATCAAAATTATCCTTAAGATGGAATATGTTGGACCTAAACAAAGACAAATGCATTTTCATTTATATCATTACGTCTAGGTGCATTTTCATTTAGTTACATTTCATGAAAATATTAACATCATAGTATCATTGCATCATATTGCAACATCATATGTAAATAAGATCATAGAAGCATTATCCATCTACAAAATAAATTCATCTAAAACATCTAGGTCAATGAAGTACACATTTATATGGATCCATACATAAGAAAAGTAAATAAATGCATCCATAGATCATGTGCATAGAAAAGACCAAAAGTAAGCATATAGATAGGATCATGTAGAGCTTGTTAGAAATAGGGAATATTGAGAGGGGGTGGTGAATCAGTATTCTACAAACTTTTACTTTTTCCCAATTATGGATATAACAAATTGTCTTGATACTTGCATGACAGAGTAAACTAAAGAACATGCATAACAGTAAAGCAAATGAACTCATAACACATTATTTGTTCTCAAGGAAACCTTGGCCAAAGGAAAACCCCAGTGGGGATGGTACCCACAAAGATCCACTAATCAAAAGTATCCTGTTAAGGATGTTGACCTTGTTACATATATATAGTGTCTCAGTCCTGATTAAGGGACTCTAGGCCTTGTTAGAAGCCTCAACCTTGCTAAGAGTTGGTAGTAGAAAATGGAATGATTACAAGATGAGCCCACTGCCCAAACATGTAATGTAAAATAATTCCTGATTACAAAAATAGGGCAAGGTACATAACCTTATACTGCTTGTTTGAATTTCACAACTTCGCATCAATATATTTCACATACATATGTTCACCTTTTTCATCTATATCTTTCACATTACATATGTCTTACATTTATACAAGTTATTAGGAATAATAACTTTTATAGTCGGCTTTACTAAACATAAAGCACTTTACAAAATACATTTTAACATGCACTACCCAAGGGATAACATCTAGGATGTTGTCCCTTCATATGATTAAGACATTATTTTCATAAACAAAATAATCCCTTAACTGTTTACTAATTCAGTCTTCTTCTATGTCCTGTCGGCTTCAACTCTGTTCCTATAATACTGCAATAACTTCTTCTGTACATGCCATACAGACTTGTGCTCTTAGGTGAGTCTTCAATATACATCATAGTATCCATGTTCAAGTGTGCAAGCACCGAACTTACTTTTATTGACGTCACCAATCAAAATTGTCTCTGGTTATACTAGGAAAAATACTGCTTACACTTAGACAATTTAGTTCTGCGCTTTGACATAACTGATCTCTGACATATGCGGTCTTCATGTAGATCATATGTTTCCATAATGACAACATCTAGATATCTAACTCAGCCAAATTTCCAACAATCTCCCCCTTTTTCATTGGTGGCAACATATGAGAAAATTGGCTGTCTCAAAATTTCAAAACTCAAAATTGTGGCCATAGCAAAAATTATATCTTCACTATCCTTATAACTCCATATATCTTATCTATGCTCCCCAATAGGAATATAGTTCCTTATCATATATATATCAATTTTCTACTATCACTCCCCCTTTGACAACAATGACAAAAAAAAAGGGTGCCAAAATTGTGTTCTCAAAATTGTTTACCTTGATTTAAAATTGCAGAGTCGGTAGGCTTGCAACACAATCTGCAAAGTTCACTTTTATGCTCTCTATTTCTTTCTCCCATGCCTTCTTAATGGTGTCTACAACACTGAGTATTGCACACAATCCATAAGATGCGATCTCGCATGCATGAAGGTTTGCAAAATTGAACTTCTCATAAGATGTCTTAGATGAAAGACATTCTTCCAACTATCCTTCAATGATACTTATCTTGATTGAAATGTGCTCTCTTAGAAGAGAAAATATTTTCAATTTCCTATCTTTTTCATCATTAAGAATCCTTATTTCATCATTCATTTTACTGATTCTTTTCTCAAAATCTAGTATCTTTACATTAGGGTTGGTTAATAGATTTACCTTTGACTGAATTTATGCCTCTTTTGCTCTTATCTTCTCAGTCACTTCTAATACATGATTTTGTTTATTTGTACACTGTATATACAGAGATTTTCCTCTATCCAAATTCCTTCTCAAATCTTTTATGCACACATCCAAATTATTGATGACATATTTAGAAACATTTTGGCCTCATAGGCTGCCTGAGCCTTCACTGTAGCTATATCTGACAAATTAGTGAATTCATTGTCAAATGTCTTCATCACTTCTCTAGCTTTTATCTATGGATCTACCTTTGTCTGATTAGTCACAACACTCTGCAACTTCACTATTACTTCTTTCAATAATCCTTCAAGGCTTTTCACCTTCTTGTTCTTTCCAATTATCTTGTTCAAGGATGAGATCAACTCCATTTGATCATCATCATCAACTTCTTTTCCAATATCAACAAAAAATGATTCAATATGTGGTTTCTTTGCTGCAATCTCAGGGATAGGACTGATTTCCACTTTTCTTGGTGTTTCTGTCTATCCTTGAATCTCTTTATTAACTTGAATTTTTACTTGTTTCTCTTCTTCTTTCCTTCTTTCCTTCCTTTCTTCTTCAATTGACCTATCCTTCTCTTCCAAAGCTGAATTGTCAACAATGTTCTCTAGGTTGCTAAAAGGATTGTCATCAATGTTCAGTGTGATATTGGTTCCTTCCACATACATTGACTCATCTTCAATGTTAATTGATGGTGGTGGAGAGGGACTCTTCTGATACTCAACTTCCATAGCTTGTTCTGCTACACTAGAGTGCTTACCAACACTTGTTGTCATCACCTTTACAATTGCATGCTCAGTTTCCTTATTATTTCCTCATAATTACCTCCCATTATCATAATTGTTCTTCTTTTAGTCTTTAGATGAATATTTAGATCTTTCATGATTTCTTTGAAGTGGTCTTCATCTCTGATGTCACAGAGCTTTCTCACAAAGTTCTCTCTGATTTTTTTGTCTTCTTCAGCTGCTCTCTTCTTCCTGTTAACTAATTTCTCAAACAAATCATCAGGTATCTTTCCTTGAATTGTATCAAATTTCTTGTCTGCTAGGATCATATGTCTTACAACTGCATTTTCCAAGTTTAATATTTCTGAATAGTTGTAGAGATCATAATACTTGTTCATCTTTGAAAAATCTCCATCATTAATAAATTGATCATTTACTTTTTCAATCTTAGGCTTCCATTTCTTCTTCTTAACTTCTGTATCCTCATCATCTTTAATTTCTACTACTTTCCTTTTCACTGGGGCAACTATTGTCTTCTGTCTCTTACCTGGTCCAATAGCTATTTCCTTTACTCTTTTCCCTGGTGGAGTGGAGGAAGATCTTGTAGACTTCCTAGTTTCTTGTTCCTTCTCAACTTTCTCCACTTTTACTACATGCTGCAAATTTCCAGTCTCATCTACAACTATTGATAGGGGTGGAACAGAAAAAACTTCCTTTTGTCCAATGTCTTTAAGTGCCGCTACTATATTCTTTGCAATTATGAATTCTTGTTCTATCATACTTGTGTCCTTAAGAATTTTCTTTATAGTACTTTCCACTCTCTTCTTAGATAGATTTTCTTCGTGAATAGACTTTGCAGAGTTGAAGTTCTCCTCATAAGTCCCAAATCTATTACTATTTACATCCAATTTACATTTCAGAAATCTATTTACATATTCTTGTGCTTTAACTTTAGAAATTTCATAACCAAGAGGGTCTATGAATTCTACTCTAGGTTCAACTGCTTCAATGAAGGTAAAGTTAGTGTCAACCATGAAGCATACTTCATTTTTATACTTCTCAACAATATCCTATGGAATTCTTGATCTATTCTTCATCAAGTTCAGAAATGTTTTTATTACCAAAGTTGCACTCTCATTGACCTTGTCTATAGGGTGTCTCATATATAATCTATTGATTCTTTCCATTGTGATCCTGTTATCATTCCAATCTTCACCAATAGTGTAAGGAAATCTTCTTAACAAATGGAAAAACATATACATGATCAGGGATGAGAATCTGAATTGAGAGTTCTTTGTCTTCTTAATCTTTTCTAGGTTCTCAAATAACTGAATCCTCAAAATTTCACCCATATCCACTTGCACTTTATCAACACACATTAAATAGGCCGCATGAATCATACCAACTACCATGTCATCTTCTCTAGAGTTGGCACAAAACTTAGATGTTAAGATCTTGCATAAATATCTAACATCATCTTGTTGAATCTTACTGATTACTACTCCTCTACCATTGTAGGATGACTTAGTATTATCCAGTACTATTTTTATCATATTTTTCTCATTGAATGGTATAACTCTAGATTTTGACAAACCAGTTACTTCATGGATTAGGTCTGCTGTTATATCAATCACTTTGTCATCTAACCAAAACTTCCCATTATGAATTTTGCTCAAAATTATCTTGGTGCATTCTTCATCATCAAATTCATATTGTAGCGAGTACCTTATGATTTCGTTATCTTTCAAATGTTCAAATCCTACTTTCAATGACATATCTTGATTGTATATCTTCTCATATTCCTTAGTAAAATCACTTTCACTGAGGGTTTCAAGTTTGCATCCCAAATAGCTTCTAACCTTCTCTAAATGTAAAACTCTGTCTGGTATAGATGACAATGCTAATTTAGGGTCTTCTTCTAAGGGTTCTACTGGTTCCCTTTTAATCTTACGTCTGATTTTATCTCTTATACTGTGAACCAATGAAACATCCATATCTTTTTCAAATTCTCTAACTGACTGATAGATTTGCTTAGTAAAATACCTTAATTTCATAATTTAGGGCTTTGCGTAGATCTGACATGAAGTTGTTTCACCAAATCCTTGCAAAATTCTTTCAATCACTACTATATTGATCTCCTTAACACTTGTATTCACTTTAATGATCAAACAATACCGATCATAAGCTTTTATCCTTTCAATCTCACAAGATTCTAACATCGCATTCAATTCTTTTGCCGCTTCTTTCCAAAAAGTTGTTCCTGCTTTCCTGCAAAACTTAAAACTTCTTGCGAACTCGTATAACTTCATATTAGCTCATGCACTCTTAACCATAGGATTATTACATCATATACTACCTTACATTAACCGTGCAAGACTCAATTCATCCTATACTAACTTCTACACTATCCTAAGTTCCTATTCTAATGCATTCTTTATGAATTAAGTACTTTCAGATGGGTTAGGAAGAGATTCACTCTTACGATTGGATACTTCACCTTTCTGATTACCTTTAGTGTTGAATGTGTCTCCTTGATCTATGGCTTTAACAAAATTTACTTCTTCTAAATTACTACAACAACCTCTTTGACTATTTCTTGCATTCTCATTTCTCCTTGTTTGAATTCTAGGATTAAGGTTTCTCATATTGTTCATTATGCAAAACCTTGCTATATGACCAAATTTGTTGCATAACTGACAAACTACTCCATTGTTTGCATATCTCGATCCTGTGTAGTTGATTTGTGATCTACAATTCTTGGCAATGTGTCCAACTTTGTTGCATCTATAACATACTACTCCATTTCTTCTATTCATATCTTCAGTAGGTTTCTTATCTACATGGTTAGTATCTCTAAATAGTCTACTACTATTATTATCATTAAATTTAGGCTTCTTACATTCAATAGCTCTATGTCCAAAACCATGACAATTATAACAATAACCATTAAGAGGTTTAAATTTCTTACCTGTACAATCTTTCTTCATATGACCAAAAGTATTACATGCAAAACATCTACCTTTAAATTCTCTCTGCACACCTTTAGGTGATTATTCTTGTTTAGGTGGTTCTTCTTCATTAGGTATATCCTCAGATTTGTTAGCTTCATTAGATTTATTTTCTTCTATGTTTTCAGAAACTTTCAGATCTGGTTCCTTTCTTTCTTCACTTACCTTAGATGAGTTAAATCCAAGACCAGTTTTATCATAGAATGGCTTCTGCTAAGACATTTGTTCATCAATCTTCTCACTAGTGGAATACAGTCTCTCAAGTTGTTTCTTAGACTCAGTCAGTTCACCTTTCACAATTGTATTGTACTTTTCAAGTTCAGCATACTGTAATTTTGTTTTCTCAAGTTCAGATGTCACTTTACAAAGTTTAGATTTCAGATCTTCTTTTTCAAATTTCAGATTTTCATTCTCAGATTTTAGATCTGATTCATTCTTTTTGTTTCCATCTTTCAAACTCAATTTCAGATTTACTATCTTTAATTCATCTTTAAGGATCTCATTTTCTTTTTCTAGATTATCATCACAATCTTCAATTTGAATTGTAGATGCCTTCTCTGATTTTAGTTCTTCCAGCTTCTTTTTTAGCTTCTCAATGAGGTTCTTTGCATCATCATATTTTCCTTCTAGAGTATCTCTTTCTTCAGTAAGTATATCAATCTGTTCAAGAGCTTCTTCAAGATTCTTATGTAGCTGATCCATATCCATAGAGATCTTACTCAAGCTACTAGGCTTTCTCTGAATGATTCTTTTCTGAGTAATTAAGCTCTGATACCAATTGTTAGAAATAGGGAATACTGAGAGGGGGGGTGAATGAGTATTATACAAACTTTTACTTTTGTCCAATTATGGATATAACAGATTATCTTGATACTTGCATAATAGAGTAAACTAAAGAACATGCAAAATAGTAAAGCAAATGAACTCATAACACATTATTTATTCTCAAGGAAACCCTAGCCAAGGGTAAACCCCGGTGGGGATGGTACCCACAAAGATCCACTAATCAAAAGTATCCTGTTAAGGATGTTGACCCTGTTAGGATCCTATTACATATATATAGTGTCTCAGTCCTGATTAAGGGACTCTAGGCCTTGTTAGAATCCTCAACTCTGAAGAGTTGGTAGTACAAAATGGAATGATTACAAGATGAGCCCACTGCCCAAACATGTAATGTACAATAATTCCTGATTACAAAAATAGGGCAAGGTACATAACCTTATACTGCTTGCTTGAATTTCACAACTTCGTATCAATATCTTTCACATACATATGTTCACCTTTTTCATCTATATCTTTCACATTACATATGTGTTACATTTATACAAGTTATTAGGAATAATAACTTTTACAGTTGAATTTACTAAACATAAAACACTTTACAAAATACATTTTAACATGCGCTACCCAAGGGTTAACATCTAGGATGTCATCCCTTCATATGATTAAGACATTATTTTGATAAACAAAATAATCCCTTAACTGTTTACCAATTCAGTCTTCTTCTCTGTCTTGTTGGCTTCAGCTCTGTTCCTGTAATCTGATAATAACCTCTTCTGTACATGCCATACATATTTTTGCTCTCAAGTGAGTCTTCAATATACATCATAGTATCCATGTTCAAGTGCGCAAGCATTGAAATGACTTCTATCGACGTCGCCAATCAAAACTGTCTCTAGTTACACTAGGAAAAATACTACTTAGACTTAGACAATTTAGTTTTGCGCTATGACATAATTGATCTCTGACATATGCAGTCTTCATGTAGATCATATGTTGCCATAATGACAACATGTAGATATCTAACTCAGCCAAATTGCCAACAGAGCTGTATCCATATATAGATCATAAAAAACATAAAGTCTAACATTTAATGATATAAAAAAGGATAAAATCATAAGACATCAAGAATGAGAGTGTCTATTAATTAAATATATCAAAATTATATCAAGAGTCCATCAAAGGTTTGATATCAAAGTATACATCATCAAATGTCTAGAAAAGTACATAATCAAATGTACATCAAGAGTACATCATCAAAATTTGAATCAATGTTAATATACATCATCAATATTTGATCATGCTGATCAACTAGGGGCAATGTAACTTTGTCTATCCCTTATATCTACGTCTACACTTGAGTCATATCAAATGGCCATGAATATAGGCCTCACACCATCAATGTTACAAAGTAAACCTATTTTGAAATCAAGCACAGTTCAATTAGTCAACATCATTAAAATTGATCATCTAGAATAAATCAATCATCCTATCATCTACTTTCTCATCTTTTAGCACATCAAATTTCCTTACTCTAGATCTTGAGGAAGGAAAATCAACCCATCAATCTATCAAACTACTAGATTGACATCAATACCAAATCAACTAAATGATCACGACTAACATAGGACACACTTGATAATTCATCAAACTAAACCTTTTTAATCAAAATTTTTTAACCTGGGCATTTTTTAATTTCAAATTGACTTTATCAGGAGATAAATTGAAATTCTCATTCAAAATTTGAAAAATCCTAAAATTTTTAAAATTCAACCAGATCTTTCAAACTCATTTTTGATTCATTTACTGAGGGGGCATCGATCATCAGGGTATGAAATTATCTCAATTGGGGCATTTTTTCTAAAATCAAGAACATTTGATGTTAAAAATTTAAAATCATCAATGGGGCATCTAAATCAGTATAAATTTTTCATCAAGGACTCATATCAAGATTGTGTGTGTGTGAATTTTGTACCTAGCTGTAGACACAACACTTCAGTAAAACATTAGAGGTTAGCAAAAATTAAAATATGCAAATAAGAACAATATAGCTAACCAGGTGATTTACTGCCTTCTAGTAGGTGTGAGTATGATATTCTCAAATTAGACCAAGATCAGTGACAATGCAACAGCTAAACAAAGGATTTAAATGATGAAAGCAATAAAATATGAATGCAAATTAATCTATTTATTTTTATTTTTGATGCAATAAGATGAGAAAAACTAATAATAAATTAATGTAAATGGATTGAAATGATATGTAAATTAAGCTAACAATGATATGAAATATGAAACTAGAATGAATTGAAAACAAGATTGATCTCACAAAACATTGATTTGGAAGAAGCTTGATGATTCCTTTGATGTCAATTCGCTAGAGTAAGTATGCAAATTCTGCGGATGATTTGTAAAGAGCCGAATCTTGATTTTATAGAAATCCAGGGCTTGAGGGTGCATGGAAAAAGTCATAAATCACTCTTGATGAACTCAGGTTGATTTTTGAGTTAACAAGAAATTAGAAATAGATAACTCATAAAATCATGCAAAATCATGCAAGAACAACTTTTTAACTCAAATCAGAAGTTTAGATCAACTTTGAACTCAAAATAGATGTTGAGTTTTGAAAAGATAACAACTTGAATTGATTTGCTGATTTAAAGTTTAATTGCTCTTTGAATGTGCACAAATAATCATGAATTAAATAAATAAAGTGATTTATCTTCAACTTAACTGATTTTAAATTTAAAAATAACTGATTTGTGGGTTAATCAATTATTTTAATCAAACTTTTATTCAAAACTATATTATTAAATATTGACAACTTGGATTTAATCAATTAAATAAATATTTAATCAATTATTTGTAGGAGATTTGATTTATTGTCAAAATTAAATAATATAATTAGGAATAAATGCAATTAAATCTAATTAAATAATTATGTGGCAGTATTAATCTAATTAATTAAATATTCAGAATATTCAATTAATCAAACTTTAGGATAAATAGGATTCATCGCCAAATAATAATTAAATTAAAGATAATTAGAATAAATAGGAATATTGCTAGGAATATTCCCCGATGCAAAATTTATGATAAAATCAATTAGGATTTTGATAATGTGCAGATGTGCCTTAGGTTAGGACTTCGATGTCGATTTCGTTCAAATTAAAGATGTAGGAGGTTAATGAACCTATAGCCCATTTTTGGGGTATTACATTTTTCCCCTCTTTGAATCACTGTGCAAAGTGCAATGGTTCAAAGAATAGTCTGTGTTTTGATATACGTATGAAACTGATTTGAAAGATTAAAGATTGAAAGATATCGACTCAGGCCCAGAATGACCAAGAATCGAGATGATGCTAGCTATATCAACAATGAACTGATGATTAGGAAAAAGTGCCAAAATGCCTGATTCTAAACATTATGATTGCGAAGAAGTGAGTGACCGACTCTAAACCTCAATGTCCTTGTATGAATCATATTGGTATCACATCTTGAACCCATTAGTTACGAAGAACCAAGGAAATAACACTAATGGACCGATAGTTACAAAAAGTTGATACAGTTTACAAGATAGATTTAAAATAGTATATGAATCTAATATGCACCAAGAGATGAAAGATTTTCCCCAAGCGATGAGGACTTTAGATGAATCAGCAAGTAGACATGGTTGTTGTCTTGATTACCGAGGAAAGATTGATTGACAGAATTGAGTTACAAACTTTGAATGATGTGTAATACCATACCCCCTTTGGGATAAAAATTGAAATCTGACAAGAAAAGTTAGTGTTATATAGTGTAGAAGCATGTTAATTGATTTGAGAAGTGGTTATACATGTTTGGGAACACATTCTGCATCATTTAGAGGTCTTGGAGACCAAGTTTGACTAGGTTGAAATTTGATAGTTTGATGTAAGATAATCAGTTAAGTTGAATTCTGGATTTTTGTGATGATTGAAGGTCAATTATGCAAGTAGTTAATAATATGAATGATCTCTGATTTTGATTTTGATCCCGAAAAAGGATTCTACTTGCTATTTCGTTGGAGGAACCTTCATGTGAGATTCAGCTCTTATGATATGTTTTTAGCATTTTTGAAGAATCGTTTAAGCATTTAAGTTTAATTCAATAATTTGTGAGATCATGCAATCATGCAAAGTGCAAAATGAAATGCAAACCTAGGACCTAGGACCTAGTCATTGATCATGTGTTGATTTGTTATCATCATTGAACTTTTTAGGTAACTAGATAAATCAATACAATACCCACTAGTTATGAAACCATAGACATATGAATATTGATTTTTATGCTCAAAAATCAATACAACGCCCATTGGTTAGGCAACCATGGACATATGAATATTGATTTTATTTTCAGAATGTCAGATTAGATATAAGCACCAAGGCACAAATGCCAGGATGACCTGAATATCATGTCCATTTTGATATAGCAATTTGTATAAGCATTAAAACATAAACGTCGTGATGACCAGAATAGCCTTGTAGAACAAACACATCAAGCAGTCAAGAGATCATTCTAAATCCAATGTGAATTACTCGTAGTGACCCTTTATCGTTCACATCCTTAGGTAAGATCGCATTTCACAACAGGAGAACGAACTCACTAAAAAAAAAAGACAATAGTTAGATCAAACTTCCTTGAATTTTATGGGTATCAATGGTTGAGGTACTCATGGCCATCCAATTCGAGATAGAGGCTCTTACAGACGGACACCATTTTAATCTAGAATTTCAAAAGTTGTTAGATTTTCACATACAAGCAAAAGACAAAGAAAAGATTATGCCCCTAGTCATCACTCTCTAAATCCTATAAAGGACATCATCGAAGAGCTCAAAGGGATACAATATGAAAAAATATCAATGTGAATCAATAGCATACAAGGAGATAAAAACATGAAGAAGCATAGATTATTTTTAGTTTGTGTTTGATGTTTGATTGCGTTGTTGTAGATGCAAAATCCTTTCTGGAGATGAGACTGACTGACTAACTCGGATGAAGCTTCAAAGGAATCTAACTTGATATGATACGTCTAAGATACATTGGAGGACATAGGATATGACTTTGATTACCCCCAAGATTGAACATTGATAAGGTACAAATGCTTTAGCTGATTGGTGTACAAACTGACTTATTGAAAATAGGAATGCGGGAACAAACCAAGAGATATGTACAAACTAAAGCAAGATTGAAAGCTGGGAAAGACCAAGATTGCGTTGATAGATAAAGCATTTTGAACAAGTGGCACCCATTTTTTAGGTTTTCACCATCTTGGAAGAGATTCTATTTTTTCTACCAAGGCACCTGTTTCGAGGTTTTCACCAAGGGACTTTTTCTTTTTCTCATTTTTTTGTATTTTTATTTTTCCCAATTTGTTTTGTACTTTTGATATTTTTTACTTTTTTTGTGAATCATCAAGGTGCCCATTGCTAGGTTTTCACCAAGATGTTCATTTTTTTAGGACTTTTTCAAAATTTTAAGATTTTTTTCAGGACAATTTACCATAGACTGAATGCCTTAGGCATACAATTTCTTTAGATGGAGAACGTTGATTGGTTCTCAGAGCTATTTTCCTTCAGTAATTGAGAGTTGATAGGTACCAGAGCCAAAAGTAGTAGTGATTACAAAGGGACCCAGCCAGTTGGGTTCAAACTTCCCCTTGTGTTCTCTATGTGATTGATTTTTAGGATTCTCTCTCAAGACTAGATCACCAACCTAAAATTCTCTGTGTCTTACTTTCTTGTTGTAACCTCTAGAAATTCTCTTCTGATATACTCTAAGATGATCATACGCTTCTTGTCTATGCTCATCTAGTAGTTCAAGTTCTTGCAACCTAGATACTCTGTAGTCATCATCAGTTACTAGACCATGCATTCTGATTCTTAGTGATAGGATTTCAACCTTAATAGGTAGTACTGCTTCAGACCCATAAACTAAAGCAAATGGTGTAGCCCTAGTAGGCATTTTGATACTTTTTCTGTAGGCCTAGAGAGCTAGATTGATCATGAGATGCCAGTCTCTTCTTGTTTTATTAACTGTATGGTGCAAGATTTTCAATAGATTCTTATTAGAAGCCTCTGCTTGTCCATTCCCTTGAGGATATTAAATAGATGACCAATGTTGTGTAATCTTGAATTTGGCACATAAATCATCCAAGTCTTTGTTCTTAAATTGTCCACCATTATATATGACTATGGAATGTGGGATACCATACTAGCATATGATGTAGTTCAAGATGAACATAGATATTTGCTTACCAGTTGCTTGAGTCAAAGGAACTGCTTCTACCCATTTTGTGAAATAGTCTATAGCTATAATAATATGGGTATGTCCTTTAGAAGAATGAGAATGTATGGCTCCTATGAGATCAAACACCCATTGTTGAAATGACCATTGCATAGTAAAGGGAATAATCTCTCTCCCTGGAGCATGAATTAAGTTGCCATGCACTTGGCACTTTTGACAGTTCTTAGAAAACTTGATTGAATCTTTCTCCATTGCAAACTCCCAAGCAAGATCATATAGTGTAGTCCCAATGTCTAGCAAGGTGGTGAACAAGAGGGATTGGCAAGCTAGTGGAAGAGATGGAAGACAAGAGAATGAAGGAGAATGAAGGGAAGAAATCCTCAAGGGTACCCAAGCTAGGGAGAAATTGTCATGTAAAGCACATTTTGACAAGCAATGAAAGGCTAGCCTAGGATAAGTCACAAATGTGTAATGCCAAAGAAGGAAAGGATATAGTCCTAAGGAGTAGACATGTCAAGAGATTTCAAAGCATCGTATTCTACTATTTTTTTATTAGATCAAAACCAAAAGGGAGAAGGATAGCGAAAGGCTAGAATGAATGGAGGAAAATAAATATGAAGGCTAAATAGGAAGGGAATGAAAGCAAGATCATCATAAGATAGCTCACAAGATAGCCAAATGTTCATGTATAGATCAACATTGTCAAGATCAAAGAGAGAAGATGGGATAGATGAAATATGTAGAAGAACTATGCATGATGCCTGATTACCAAGTTTTCACCATGGTACTTATCCAAGGCACAACAAGGGAGTGGTTTTCACCATAGGATGAATTTATTTCTCTTTGCTTTTGCTACCAAGGCGCCTATTTCTAGGTTTCCACCAAGGCACATTTTCAATTTTTTTTTCATTTTTTTTTTTTGTGGAAGAAGGCAAGCTTTTTAGATAACGCTCCTTGAAAGGATAAACCATGATATGCCAAGGATTCAAAATGATATGCTCAAAGATGCTGATAGAGAAAGGAAGATGGGAGAGAAAAATAGAGGATAAGGTTTTATGTAAAGCGAGTGAGGTTGGAAAATAGGAGGAATAGGCAAATGAAGAAAAATGATAGAAGGTAGAAGGATAATGAATGGAAGGATTGTGAAAGGGTAGGTGGAAAGGAAGGAAAGATCAACATCAACACACACCTTGAAGGGTGCCGAGAGGATGGAGAAAATGTGAATGAAGGAATACGTGAAGGAATATGGTGAATGGATAGCAGAGGTTGTGGTTTAAGTGCATGGAATGGAAGAATGTTTTTGGAAGAAGATGAAGTGGAAGTCTTTGGAAGTTTGAATGTCAAATTCACTTGTTTCTCAACATTAGACTCTTTCAAGAGAGACTTTGGAATCCATATAGCCATACATTTTATTTTTTTTTATTATGATTTAGAGAGAATATCTTCAATGATGGATTTTGGAACCCATACTTGTCTTGTAATTTTTTTCTTAGATATCTCTTTTGACTTTATGCCTCCATGTCAATTAGAGGAGACATGGTGATCTTCTTTTTTTGATGGATTCTTGTATTGTTTCTTTTTCTTGTATTGAACATTCAAGTTACTTCCAAAGAACTTGGGACTGGTGGAAGAAGAAGGAGGATATGACTGGTTTAGATGGGTGGGTGGATGAAAAAGATTCAAGGTTATGCATCTATGTTGATCTTGAGGAAAGATAGGGGATGGAGGGACGTAGGGACCCAAGGTGGATGATGAATTAGGAGAGTTAGGAGGGGAAAGTGAAGGGACATAAGGACCCAAGATGGAAGGCAGACTGAAGCTCTTAGTATTGGTGGAAGAGATTCAAGGATGGAAGTGGAAGATGCAAAAGGATAATCAACAAGTTCATCAACATTTATATGACAACCAAGGACATCAGCATCTTTAGAGTGAGCATTAGAATTTTCAATAGAATTGTGGACATCTTGAATATGAGCACCTTCTTTGATAGGATTGTTCAAAGCTTGCAAAGACTTAGGAAGAGTAGAAAGTGGAAATGAACATGGAGTGGTAGAATAAGAAGATGGAAGACTTTGATCTTGACAAGGATCTTTGGATAGCATAATCGTATAATTTTTCTCTTGATTTTCAATAGGCTTAACATTGGAAGTAACAACACCATTTTTTACCAACCTTAATGGAAGTATCATCTTTGGAAAGAGAAAGTGTAGTAAGGTTATTTTGATTGTCAATAAGCTCAACATTGTAAGTAGTAGCGTGATCTTGCATAGGAGAAGACTTAAGACATGGTGGAATGAATGAGAAAGGGCGTGCGGGATCAAAAGAACCATGAAATGGGTAAGAGACATCATGAAAAGGATTGGATGACATGAAGGTTTCTTGATCTTGATCTTTCTTTATGTTATTCTATTTATAATTTTTAGAGTCCTCTTGACATGGAGCCACTTCTAAGGACAAGGAAGCATGTTGGGATTGTATGGAAGACTTCAGCAGAGATGGTGAAGGACTAGCTAAAGCGGGCATTATAGCATATAAAGGCTTAGGCTCTCAAGGTTTAGCATTATTGAAAGTATTTGCAGCCAACTGAAGGTTAGCTTGAGTTTCTTTAAGATGTAGCCCTTGAGGATAACTATAGGAAACCACATGAAAAGTATTAGGACCTTTGGTGGATGAAGGACTTGTGAAAGATTTGATAGGCTTGGAAGTTTTAGGAAATGTATGGGTATTGGAGGAAGTAGGGGATGGAAGGGAATCATCACAAGACAAAGGTTCAACATTAACATGATCTATCTTGAGAGTATAATCTTTATTTTCAGCATGAGAATTCTTAGGGGAGAGATCCTTGTAGTATGCACATTTATAATCAGCTCGGTAAGCTTTCTCTTCCTCAATAGAAGTAGATATATCATCTAGGTATTGTGCACATAAATCATCAAAGTCTCTTTCAAAATCAAAATCATATGGATCACCATCATGATCTTTCCAATGTGACGTCCCATTTCCAGTAAGCACGAGCACATGATGAGGAGGACTCTTAGGAACAGAGGTGTCATAGGCATCATTATATTGTCCATAATCATAGTCATGATAGTCTTCAAAGATGGGTGTGTCACTCTCCGTGGAAGAGGTATCATAAGGGTTATCATGTTGCTCAACATGGTATTTCTTAAGATGAGGAGTAAGACTCTTGGGAGAATTAGAAGAGGAAGGAGATCATGGAGAAGAGGAAGGTGGAGACCTAGCAGAGGAAGAAGACGTGGATAATGAGGAATGATGAGAAGAATTAGAATATGAAAGATGTTTGGAAGAAGAAGGTCCTGACATGACCATGCATATGATCCTAGCAAAGACAACTCATCCAAATGACAACTCATATCATTCATTGAACCATGTGACAAATAAGTGCATACCCATCACAAAATTTTATTTTTTTGTTGCATTTGATCTAGTCAACAAGATCTGATTTTTTTGATATGATTTCGGCCACAAAAATAGAAATACAAAATAGAGACCCCTACTAAAAAATAGAGAGCTTTTTAAAAATGTAAAAATTTTAGAAAAATCTCTTCATTTGTGCTGTAGAGACCAGTTTTTGTAAATTGACTATTTGAGCTATTATATTGCATCCAAATTTAAAACACAAAGAATGGACCCCCTGTAGAACTTAAATAGATTTTCAAAAATGTAAAAATTTCTGAAAAATATGCTGATTTGCATCAGAAATTAATTTTTTCTAGAAAATCAAGAATTTTTTTTTAAAAATTCAAAACATCTCAAAAAATTCTAAATTTTTTATTGAAGCTTCCCTGATATGTCGCCAACCTGCAAAAACAATTTCATACCAAAAATCCAAGCTTTTTGGGAGATAAAATTAAATCTTTGAACCTTTAGTGTTTTAGCTCCAAAAAAATAATCAAAACCAGCATGTAAAGGTGGGTTGCCCCACGGTGGGCGCCAAAAATGTGTGTGTGAATTTTGTACCTAGCTATAGACACAAAACTTCAATAAAATATTAGAGGTTAGCAAAAATTAAAATATGCAAATAAGAACAATATAGCTAACCAAGTGATTTATTGCCTTCTAGTAGGTGCGAGTATGGTATTCTCAGATTAGACCGAGATCAATGACAATGCAACAGCTAAACGAAGGATTTAAATGATGAAAGTAATAAAATATGAATGCAAATTAATCTATTTATTTTTATTTTTGATGCAATTAGATGAGAAAAACTAATAATAAATTAATCTAAATGGATTGAAATGATATGCAAATTAAGCTAACAATGATATGAAATATGAAACTAGAATGAATTGAAAACAAGATTGATCTCACAAAACACTGATTCACAAGAAGCTTGATGATTCCTCTGATGTCAATTCACCAGAGTAAGTATGCAAATTCTGTGGATGATTTGTAAAGAGCCAAGTCTTGATTTTATAGAAATCCAGGGCTTGAGGGTGCATGGAAAAAGTCATAAATCACTCTTGATGAACTCAGGTTGATTTTTGAGTTAACAAGAAATTAGAAATAGATAACTCATAAAATCATGCAAGAACAAGTTTTTAACTCAAATCAGAAGTTTAGATCAACTTTGAACTCAAAATAGATGTCGAGTTTTGAAAAGATAACAACTTGAATTGATTTTCTGATTTAAAGTTTAATTGCTCTTTGAATGTGCACAAATAATCATGAATTAATTAAATAAATAAAGTGATTTATCTTCAACTTAACTGATTTTAAATTTAAAAATAACTGATTTGTGGGTTAATCAATTATTTTAATCAAACTTTTATTCAAAACTATATTATTAAATATTGACAACTTGGATTTAATCAATTAAATAAATATTTAATCAATTATTTGTAGGAGATTTGATTTATTGTCAAAATTAAATAATATAATTAGGAATAAATGCAATTAAATCTAATTAAATAATTATGTGGCAGTATTAATCTAATTAATTAAATATTCAGAATATTCAATTAATCAAACTTTAGGATAAATAGGATTCATTGCCAAATAATAATTAAATTAAAGATAATTAGAATAAATAGGAATACTGCTAGGAATATTCCCTGATGCAAAATTTATGATCAAATCAATTAGGATTTCGATAATGTGCAGATGTGCCTTAGGTTAGGACTTCGATGTCGATTTCGTTCGAATTGAAGATGTAGGAGGTTAATGAACCTATAGCCCATTTTTGGGTATTATAGATTGTATCATTATAAAAATAGTATGACATCATTATCAACATCAATTATCAGATTGACAATCAGGCATCATGAGTCAAACATCAAACATTCTTTGAACCAACATGCTTCACATATTGATCAAAGAGGGGTATTTGTATACACCTAAAATGATCAAGAAAAGTCAAAATCATGGATTAATTATCAAATCCATCGATTAATTAAATATAAGCCATTTGGATCAATTAAATATAAAAATCAAATAACTATGTAATCGATTTAATCAATTAATTATATAGTTCAATTCAAATAATTAAGTCCAACCCCTCTAATTTGCATACATGGCTAAATTAATTAATTGTTGAATAAATAAATCCTAATTTTCCTCACCTACCACATGGAGACAAAAATAAATTCAAGCAATGAGGAAAGAGGATTGGGAGCACATGGATCACTCACTAGGCTTTAATATCTTGTCCCTTGAATCTAAATGGTTCAATCTTGTCCATTCATTTAAGACACCTCCACAAACACAACTCAACCCTGTCTCTAACCTTGGGTTAACTCAACTCAAATAAAACTCACCTCGCTACCCTTGGGAAATCCTATAAATAAGAGGCACAATAGGAGAAATTCATCCATTATCATTTTCATCCATACTATAGTTAAATTTAATTCATGTTTTAGAGTAATTAAGTACATCTTAGCATCATAACGGAAAATTTATATCAATTTGAGCATTTAGATTTGATCATTTAGAATAATTGATCATCGTTTACCTTAGCTTTTCACTCTCATTCTATGGATTGTCACTTTAGGATTGATTCTATAGCTGAGAGCATGAATTTAGTCTGATTAGATAGGGAAACATAAGATGTTGATTATTTTCAATTCATATTTGCTAAATAGTATAGATCTTTAATTTTGAATTGATTCTAATTGAATTAAAGTCTCATGAATGTATTTTTGATACACAATTACATATTGATAATACAAAATGTATGTCCAAAAATTCCATATAGGTATACAAAAAAGGTCCCTAATCTAGTCATTTTCCCACAAGGGGAAGAAAATATATTGCAAGATGCCTTCGACTATCAAGTGGATGGAGATGCATATGATGCCATAGTCTTCTAAGTGTGCTTGCTCGTCCTCCTTTATAGACTATTTTGGATCCCCAATTGATAAAATTAAAAGTATATAAATCAATATATACAAATAGTCATTGTATTCATTCGCAAGAAGGACACATTCATGGTCTAGAGTTTCAAGCCCCCGTAAAAGAAATTAGGATAGCAATTAAAATACATACATGAGTATCATTAAAGTTCTCAATGGAGGGAATTATAAGAACAAGTGAAATTTACTAATCTCTTTCATATCTCTATCAAAGAGAGAAGATCTTTCTACCTTTTTAGCAATTCACCGTGATCTAATGAGGTGTAGACACTAGGAGGAGTCTCTAGTTGTCAACAATTAAAAATGAAATAACAAAATACATTATTTAGTTACCAAGACTACTTAAAATTATTTTAAAACACCATTAGTCAATAAATCTTACCTATGTGTAAGTGCCACAATGTCAAAGTTCCACCCAAAACCTTTTACACTGGATAGTGAGTTATGAGGAAAATATTCATATAATGTTCAATTACTCACACATAATAATTACAATCCTTTAACAGATACATACCCACAAACTTGACATATTCATAAAAAGGGGATTAGAAGAACGCTAGTAGTGACATGAACACTTTGACCTTAAATTTCAATCGAAATCATTCTACCAATTTAGTTATTCTTGCATTTCAAAATCAAATAAATTAAACTAAACAAATTTGCAAAAATTACGTCAATATCAATGTCAAATGTGACATTTGTAAAATCATTTTTCATGACCATATTTTGTGTAGCAGAAGGGTAATTTTTTTAAAAATTTTGAGTAGTCTTGGGATCATATTTACAAATATTTCTACATGACCAACATAAGTGAGGTGTAACATGAGGCTTATAAGACTCACCCATGCCACCATGTACTAGAGGATTGTCACATTGTATCAGGTTTTGAGTTAATGTGCTAATGGATCCTAAGGTGTATATCTCAACAATCTCCTTCACAATGAAATAAATAATCACATACTCCAAATAAGGTCTTCCAATAGGTATTTAAACTATGTTAGGTTCACATTGTGCCCCTGAACAATAATGTTAGGATCCCCACCTCTACTTTCCAACTCTAAATAGTCAAAATAGTTTGGTACCTCATTGAGGACAAACTCACAATAGAGTATCCTCAAAAATTATAGTGGAACCTCATGATTATTGCATGGATCCTTGTCAAAAGCCATCCACCACCTATCCCAAAAGTAATTTTTCTATCCATTCATGGTGGCATAAATGGATAGGGACTCTCATACAACTAGTATGTAGAGTTGATTCATTATAGGGTCCATGAAAAGTGTAGAAGTGTTGTCTTTGATATTTTATTCTTCTTCACATCCTCATATGATACGTTATCTACATAATATCATTTTTGTTCTTCTCTTTCATTAGATCAAAAATTAAATTTCCCTCTAATTGAAGTTACATGGGTCACAAAGATTGTAATGAATTGGTGAGGGTTGGTAGAAACTAAATCTTTTAACATTGTAGTTAACTCATCCAACCAATTTTTATTATTTTCTATTTTCCCTAAAATGTTAACTTGGGTTCTTTGGGAATGCCTATAAATTGATCATGGAGGTGTTTCATGTGCTTCTTCTTTGTGAGGGTCTTCACAAGGTGACTAATAGGTTTGAATGGGTGGATTATCAGTTCCTAGACTTGCCTCTTAAATCTCCTCATTGCCTATTACAAGTACTCACCTCTTCAATCTCCTCAATGTTGTGGTGGCATTCTAGCAAAAATATAATGCAATTGAGAGGAAAACCAAGCTTCTAATATGGTGTGCACCATCTTCAAGGGCTCCAAAAGATTTATTTATTGTGGCTATGATAGTAAAATTGAGCTTTGGGGTTAAGTCTATGTTTTTAAAAGTTTTCATATATGACATGCACCAAATAAGATTGGCATGCCAAACCTATATGGCACATGCCAAATAATTTTTTGAGGACCAAAAAGATGCAAAACATAGTTTTGGTCCCTCATCTTGGTGCACTTTCCCAAATGTAGTCACATTTTCATAATATCTAGACCAAATAAGGAAGTACATGTTAATGAGTGTAATATATTTTGTCTAGCTAAGGCTTACACATATCTTATAAAATAAACTATACACTAATCAAGAAACAATTTATGGGGAAGCCGATGGATGGTGTCAACATGGTCAAAGAACAAATGCTTATGATGGTGTGTGAGGTAAATCTCCTTAAGAATATGAGCATAGGTGAAAAACTAGTTGTTGTGTGCCTGGAGGAAATGAGGGATGTTGTAGGAAAAGAGGATGCTTATGCTACCATGGTGGATAATGTTTTCAATCTGGAAAAAAGCCTAAAAGAGAAAGAGGCTAGGGTTACTGAAGGGAATTTGAAGGTAGGCTTGACACTGTGAAAAATAGAGTGGATAAATTAGAGGATTCTATGAGAAAAATCGGGGAGCAGAGCCATGCCATCCTCAAAGCCTATACTAATCATGTTAGGATCCTAGCTGACAAGATGGAGTAGACTAAAGGTGAGAAGGAGATGAAGGACTTGAAGGAGGCTATGGGACTTGGAAAGTGCACTCAAGAAAGCACCAGGAATACTGAGACCAAAGAAGATAATGAGATGAAAGAGATCAAGTAATTTTCTGATCATATGTAGATAATGGTGGTCTAGGCTGGGGACCTTATGAAATGTATTTAGCTCTCTTTTCATTGTCCTTTCTTTTTATTTTGCTATCCTATTCCATTTCTTTTGGTGCAACCTTTTGTTTATCGATATCTCCTATGTGTTTTTCCTACTTTTGTTCTAGGGTGTTGAAAGAACACTTCAACACAACACCAATATTTTGGTTACGGGGAAACCCAAATAGGTAAAAAACCCTGGTGGGAATTGACACTCACTAATATTCTACACTAGTGTATTATGATCCTTGTTAGAAGATCCTTAACCCTGTTAGGAGTTTCTTTACAATATATTTAGTACAGTAGACATGGTCAAGGGTCAGACCCTATTAGGAGTCTTTTACAATTAACCCTATTAGGGGTGAGGATGAACTGTCCAAGAGCACACTGCTCAAATGGGTGAAGGCTACAACCTTCTAAATAACATATACACACTATATCTAGATCTTGGTGAATTGTGCTTTGACCTGCTATCTGGATTAGTTCCAATGTATAGCACAAATACTTTACTTGGTCACATAGACCTTCTTCTAATGGCTCAACACTTCACACACTCTGCTCTGCTCTTCACAATCAACTATGAACCATCCTCTAGCAATCACAAATGACTGCCTATAAATATCTTTCTTCTAAATGATATAATCAAGTCAGCCTATTAGAACCACATTGAAATTATATTAGAGAAGTCATAAAAAACTCCAATAATAATTCAGTCAACTCTACTAAGCACACAACACATTCTAGGACCTGTCCAATAAGATAATTGTAGACGCATGCTACACACTGTCGGCTCTACCAAAACAACTGAATCTTTCTCCTCGGGTTGAATTACATCTGTAGAGGATAAAATATGGATGGGGTCCTAAAACAATGGTTTGGACATAAAAGAGACCCCCAAAGCCAAAATTTTACACTTACATGAAATTGTATTGATATGGAGAGTAAATGTAAATGACTAATGTTGAAATGAAGAGATAAAGGTACTTACCTCTGAAAAAGAACTTGCTGAAAACCTTGTCAAACAGTCTCAGAAACTGCTGATTTTCGCATTCTTTAACTGAAACTACGAGATCTACAAAACCCATAAATCTTTCCTCAAGATGGCTCAGCTTGGGTTTGACCCTCATAAAAGGTCAAATACCACATTTTTTATTTGAAGTCTGATTTGAATTCTGTTTGCAGATCTCAGAAGTTTTTCGAAAAGGGTATCCAAATTCGCTCTTAGATTTGAAGTTCCACACCTGTACCTACAAGAAAAATGGTTTTGTTGTTTTTTTGGGGGGTTTTCCTTGGTCAAACCCCAGTTTGGAATCAACCTTAATATTGAAATTGAAATGGAGAATGCTAGCAAGTAGTATAAAAGGATCTAACAATGAAGCTATGCAATTCAATAGATATGCAATTGTATTTGAAATGTAAACAAGTATATTAATATGAAAGCTTGAACAAAATAATAAATGTAAATCAAACCTCCATGATTGTATGCTTGGAATCTACCTTGGTAAGAGAATGAAATGGATCTTGAAGATGAACAAAGGATCTTGAAGGAAGATCACACCATCATGATGGCTAGATCTAGGGTTTTAATGATAAATCTCGAATGCTTGAACGACATCCCTTCAATGGCTTGAATGCTTGAATCCTTGATCTTCAATGGAGAACTTGGATGGAGAAGAAGACTTGGATGCTTGAATGGATGCTTTCTTGATCACCTTGAGAGCTTGAGAGCTTGCACATGAAAACTTGATTGAGAAAACTTGATGTGAAAATGAGAGAGGAAGGCCTCCTTTTATAGTGATCTAGGGCACACTCCTCTAGATGGGCCACCTTGGAGAATTAAATCTTGATTAGGTCCTCACATTTAGAAAATATACCTAGATTAAATGCAATTAAAGGATTTACCATCTCGAAACCTGAAATGGCAAACTCAGAGGTGGGAAAATAAATTTCCTGAAAGCCCGAAGCCCGAAAATTAAGGATCCTAAAAATTTGGAGAAAGGGGTCAATGTCGAGGTCGACCCTGACCTAGTCAGGGTCGACCTAAGACCTTGACCCAAAAATGTCACCCTTGACCCAAAAATGTCACCTTTGACCCAAAAATGTCACCTTTGACCCAAAATGTCACCTTTGACCCAAAAATTCAAGAATCTCAAAATTTCAATTCAGGATGCCAAAATCTTGCAGAAAAGAAATGGAAAATGGTGAAAAAACTAGATCAAAGCTGGGGACCCATTCAAGGTGGTTGACATGATCCCAAAACACCTACTCAGAGGGATAAACACTCTTAACATGGAAGTGCTTCCATTTTAAGATGATACAATGTTATGCACTCTTAAACTAACATTACTAACTCTTCTCCAAGCACCAATCCAAGGGTGCATACTGAAATGATAGGCGCAACTCCAGAACTAATATAATCTTTGTTGGCTCTTCTGAATAAACATAGGAAACTACTACTGCTGAATAATGACTGCATAACTTCACTTCTACTAATCATCAGACTCTATATCCATGAATGTAACATCACTAACATGTCTCCATCACATATCCAAATGCACAAGGATCCATGGTAACTATACAGATAATCATTCACCGAACACTGCCTGTAACTCTGTCAGGAACACTGCTGACGCAATCTATTATATAACTATCTATACCAATAGTTAACCTCTGCATCCATGATATCATGATGATAACATGTCCATGCAACATATACTCAAAGCTTACTGCATAAGTCTTCACCGCATGCTACTTACCATATGTTGTCATCAATGACAAACATATAGTCAGCACTGGCTTGCTGGCAAATCTCCAACAATCTCCCCCTTTGGCATTGATGACAACATATGGAATGCAAAACACCACCAAACCAAATGAACATTTCTTTTATAAATTTCTCCATTTCCTCTTCAAAACTCCCCAAATGATGAATCCTCCATCTGCTGCAATATTCTTCAACATTCTCCATTTCCTCAACTGAACCGCTTCCATAACTGAATACAACTCCCCCTTAGTATATTACTCCTTCTTTTACTTATGTTTTTCATGACTATATATTACTCCCCCTTTGACATCACTGGAAAAGGGTTCCAAATAGTTTAAGCACTGGTACTACTCCTGAGGTAGAGTAGTCAACCATTCATTAGTCCCTGAGGACTGATGCTCTTTCTTCTTTCTTCTAGGCACAATCAAGGAAGGGAATTACTCCCAACTTCTCCCTGAGATACTCAAAAGTATCCTTTGGCAAGGGCTTTGTGAATATGTCTGCTAGCTCATCTTTAGTAATCACATAGTCCAACTTAACTTCTTTTTCTGCTACCTTTTCTCTTAGGAAGTGATACTTGATCTCAATGTGTTTTGTCTTGTTGGAAACAATTGTCTGAAGGAAATTGCTACTCAAATTATGTAGTCTTTGATGTCACACAATGTCATAGTCTGCAGCAATCAGTTCCTACCGAGCTCAGTCGGTCTGCCAGACAGGAAGATTAGTACTTACCGAGTCCACTCGGTTATCAAAGAAAATCAGTGTCTACCGAGTCCACTCAGTTATCAAACAAAATTTAGCATTTACCGAGTTCAGTCGGTTGTCAAAGAAAATTTAGTATTTACCGAGTTCAGTCGGTCGTCAAAGAAAATTTAGTGTTTACCGAGTTCAGTCAGTCGTCAAAGGAAATTCAGTGTTTACCGAGTTCAGTCGGTCGTCAAAGGAAATTCAGTGTTTACCGAGTTCAGTCGGTCGTCAAAGGAAATTTAGTGTTTACCAAGTTCAGTCGGTCATCAAAGGAAATTCAGTGTTTACCGAGTTCAGTCGATTATCAAAGGTAAAGGATTGTCGGTGTTTACCGAGTTCCCTCGGTCTCCGAAAGATTGTAGAAAGTTATGGTCACCGAGCACTATCGGCCCTTGAAGGATTTTTGCAAATAGAGTTTGCTTAATTCAGCCAACTGTTATACTAAATAATGTCAATTTGACAAATCTAAAATCATATAAATAAAAGGTCAAATGTGAAAAATAAACATGAAATACAGCAGAAGATTTATAGAAGAAAAGATAGGAAAGGTGTGTGCGAATTTGTGAAGGATGTTCAAATATCCTTGAGGTGCAGCACAAATTTATTCAATCAGGAAGGATCACACATATGCAGAACAGAGATCTGTAATCAGCAAGGCAGTTGCATTATTATACAGGTCATTTTTTCATTGTTACCTTCTTATCATTGTAACAGTGAATTCTAAATCTCTTAACCGAGTTGGTTTAACAACCATATTGTAAATCCTCTAACAAGGTGACAATTCCATTGAATTGTTTTCAAGACCTCTTACCAGGCCACTCCTAGCAGGGTGATTAAATCCTCTAACAAGGTCACACCTAACCGTGTGTTTTGTAACCTTTTACCGGGTTGGCTTCTAACCGGGCATCACTTTAGAAAAGTGAAAATTAGTATCTAGATACATTGGTGGTTTTTCCCATATTGGGTTTCCACGTTAAATCTTGTGTCTCTTGTGTTCTTAATTGCTATCTTAATCATACACCAGTGCTGATGAATATCTAAAAGATAATTTTGCTAATACTTTCTGCATCTTCAAAGTTACTGCAATCTATTTACCGAGTGCTAAAACAGATAACATTTTAAGATATCCTAAGGGATCTGGAAAGAATTAATTGTGAAGTGTTTTATGGTTGACTGATTCAACCCCCCCCCTCTCAGTCACTTCATCCATATTCCATCAATTGGTATCAGAGCTTTTGGTGCTTGCAGGAAGGGTTTCAAAGACCTAAGCTAAAGATCAGGATGTCTTATAAGAGGGAAATTCCAAAGCTCAACAGAGATAACTTTTTAGCATGGCAAGGTCTCATGTGACTTCATTTGGCTTCCATTGGTGATTCAGGATGCAAATACATTGATGAAGAATACACAATTCCTAATGGCGAATTAACTGTTGAAGACATTGCAGATAAAAAGACTCATAACACCATGATGATAGACATTGCATCTGCTCTCAGCTATGAAGAATTTGATGATATTAAAGACTGCACTACTGCATATGAAATGTGGATGGCACTGAAGAAAATATATGGCGGTGATGCAAATGTGAAAAGAGCCAAAGTAGAAAGCCTAAGAGGACAGTTTGACAAAATGAATATGAAGGAAGATGAAAACATTGCAAAATATGTTGAAAGAATCAAAGCAAGTGTAAGTGCAATTAGAGCTTCTGGAGGAACAATCTCAGATGAAACTGTTATAAGTAAGGTACTCAGAACATTACTCCCTATCTATGCAATAAGAGTATCAGCTATTCAAGAAAGAAGATGTGAAACAAACCACAATATAACTTTGGATGCTTTAGTTGGAAGATTGACAGCCTTTGAATTAGACAACTATGACAACTATGTTCCTAGTTCCAAAAATATTGAATCAGCATTTGAGGCCAAGGTTTCACTAAAGAAGAACAAGAAAATTAAAGAAGTTCAGTCAGAAAGTGAAGAAGTATCAGAAGAAAGTTCTGATAGTGATCTTGAAATTGTAGAAGCATTACTTGCAAAGAAGTACTCTAGAGGGAAAGGTAAATATAAAGGTAAAACTCCTTTAATCTATTTTTCATGTGAAGAAATTGGACATATTGTAGCTAGGTGCCCAAACAAGCAAGTCAAGGAAGAGAAGAGAAGTCACAAGTACTATGGCAAAAAGAATTTCAAATCATTCAAGGATAAAGGTAAGAAATCATGTTTTATGGCTAAAGATTCTGATGATAGTGAAGAAGAAATTGTCTTTATTGCTATAAAAGATGAATCTGATGATGATGAAGATAAGATGGCACTTATTTCTCATATAAGAAAAGATGATATATGGATAATAGATAGCGGATGTTCACACCACATGATTGGTGACAAGACAAAATTTGAATATCTAGAAGACTGTGATAGTGGTAATGTAAGATTTGGAAACAATGAACCTTGTTGTATAAAAGGAAAAGGAAGAATCTCATTAACCAAAGAACTCATATGTGATAATTCTTATTGGGTTGAAGGACTAAAACATAATCTTCTAAGTGTAGCACAGCTAATCAACACTGGTTTCAAGGTTGAATTCATGAATGGTCAAGCAAGACTGCTGGATGGAAAAGGAAAAATCATTGGATCAGGCAAACAAACAAAAGGTAACTTATTTTATCTTGATCTCAGTGAATATTCATGCTTTATTGCTCAAATAGAAGAAAGTTGGCTATGGCACAAAAGGTTATGCCATGTGAATTTTGATAACATGATAAAAATAAGCAAATTCAAGAAGGTTAGAGGCATTCCTACTTTGAAGAAACCTGATACTGGTCTATGTAAGAATTGTCAGATTGGCAAAATGAGTAAAACTAGTTTCAAGAGTAAGAACTATCAGTCTAAAGAAATTTTGGAAATTGTGCATACTGATTTATGTGGACCTATTGGAATACAAAGCTATACTGGAGATAAATTCTTTATTCTTTTCGTTGATGATTATTCTAGAATGATGACTGTTATGTATTTAAGAGAAAAATCAGAAGCATTTGAAAAGTTCAAATGGTACTTAGCAAGAGTGGAAAAGGAAACAGGGAAAAGATTGAAATGCTTAAGATCAGACAGAGGTGGTGAATTCATCTCCCATGATTTTAACAACTTTTGCATTGAAAGAGGAATCAAAAGACAGGTATCAGCTCCTAGAACTCCTGAGCAGAATGGAATAGCAGAAAGAAGAAACAGATCTATTATGGATTGTGCAAGGACTCTAATGATAGAAAAGAACATTGCTATAAAGTACTGGAAGGAAGCTATCAGCACTGCAGTTCATACCTTGAACTGAGTACAATTGAAGAAAGACACATTCAAAACTCCTTATGAATTATGGTATGGCTATAAACCCAATGTAAGTTACATGAAAATATTTGGTAGCAAGTGTTATATCTTAAAAGAATCCAGAAGAAATAAATTTGATGTGAAAAGTGATGAAGGAATATTCCTAGGATATTCTAGCAAAAGCAAGGCATACAAATGTCTGAACTTATCTACTCACAAAGTCATAGAAAGTATACATGTAAAATTTGATGAGTTTGTAGAAAAGACTGAAGAAGAAAGCAAAAGGGAACCTGAGAACTAAAGAAGATTCATTTACATTGAACCTGAAACATTGGCAGACACAACTATCAATAAGGAAACTATATCTACTGAGCCGAGCACAGTTACCGAGTCACAGGAAGAAGTTCAAACCGAGTCACAGGAAGAAATTCAGACTGAGTCTTAGCCTGAAGTTACCGAGCAAATATCTACCGAGCTCGAGAAACCTAAAGAAGAGATCCTAGAAGACAACATCATGAATCATTCAAAAGGCAAGGAACCTATACTAGCCAAATATGTCAGAAGACATCATACACCAGATCAAATTATTGGAAACAAATCAGATGGTACTATGACAAGAAGCAAGCTAAAAGGTACATGTCTGCTTACTGACTTTGAACCTAGAAATATCAAAGATGCATTGGAAAATGAAAGTTGGATTGAAGCAATGAATGAAGAATTAGAACAAATACAAAAGAACAAAACATGGACTCTTGTACCCAGACCTAAAGATAAGAATGTAATTGGAACAAAATGGGTATTTAGAAATAAGCTGAATGAAGATGGTCAAGTATCTAGAAACAAAGCTAGACTGGTATGTAAAGGTTATTCTCAAGAAGAAGGTATAGATTATGGAGAAACTTTTGCTCCTGTTGCAAGATTAGAAGGTGTAAGAACTCTACTTGCTTATGCAGCACACAAAGGATTTAAGGTATATCAGATGGATATAAAATCTACATTTCTCAATGGAATTCTTGATGAAGAGGTCTACATTGAACAACCAGAAGGTTTTGTTGATCCAGATAAAAAGGACATGGTCTGCAGGTTACACAAAGCATTGTATGGTTTGAAACAAGCTCCTAGAGCATGGTATGAAAGACTCCATAACTATTTGATTCAGATTAATTTCAAAAGAGCCAATGATAACAGCAATCTATATATTAAAGAAGGACCAGATGACAAAATTGTATTGGCAGAAATATTTGTAGATGATACTATATTTATAGGGAATGAGGATCAGTGCAAAGAATTTTTAGAGCAAATGAACAAAGAATTTGAAATGTCTATGTTTGGTTTAATAAAATTCTTTGTTGGTCTTCAAATTCAGCAAAGCAAGAATGGTATATACATTACTCAATCTAAATACATTAAGGAAATACTTAAGAAGTTTGGTATGGAAGATTCAAAACCAGTTGGTACACCCATGTGTACTGGACTAAAACTTACCAAAAATGATGATTCAAAAGAAGTTGATCAGACCCTATACCGATCTATGATTGGAAAATTGCAGTATGTAGTACATACAAGACCTGATATTGCCTTAGCAGTTGGTATAGTAGCTAGATTCTTAGCAAAACCTAAGGAAAATCATATGATGGCAATCAAAAGAATCTTAAGATACTTAAGAGGAACTGAAGAATATGGTTTGTGGTATAAATTTGGAGGCAATCTAGACTTAAAAGTGTTTACTGATGCTGATTGGGCAGGAAACATTGATGACAAAAAAAGCACAAGTGGTGGAGCATTTTTTCTTGGAAAAAGACTGGTATCCTGGACTAGTAAAAAGCAAAATTGCACATCTCAATCCATAGCTGAAGCAGAATATGTTGCTGCTGCAGTAAACTGTTCAAATATTGTTTGGTTTAAACAGTTATTAGAAGGTATGAAGGTTGAAATCAAAGAACCAGTTGTTATATTTTGTGACAATACTAGTGCAATAAACATTTCGAAGAATCCAGTGATGCATTCCAAAACCAAGCACATTGCTATTAAATATCACTTTTTCAGAGAATTGGTGCAGGACAAGGAAATCAGATTAGAATATATTCATACAAAAGAACAGATTGTAGACATTTTTACCAAACCATTACCTAAGGATGCATTTGTGTATCTAAGAGGTAAGTTAGGGGTCATTCCCCTATCCGAGGCTCACTAAATATAGTTTTAGTGATGCATCAACCAGAAAATGATCGAAAATCAACCAATTGATGCAGCATATTCAAGGAATCATTGCATATGAATCAGTACTTGAGGTACATTAATTTACACCAGTAATATGTGAATTGTCTTTGGCATGTGTTGTCAAAGAGGGAGTGTTTGCTATGTCTTTTCTATTACTTCAAGAAATTTTCAATAGTCAGAAGGAAGAATTTTCAGGATAAGGGAAGTTTGCCGACAGAGGGAGATTTGAATCTGAACCAAGCTAACTCTTTCAAATTTCTTATGCTATGACATATTGTGTTGCCATCAATGCCAAAGAGGGAGATTGTTGGAAACAATTGTCTGAAGGAAATTGCTACTCAAATTATGTATTGTCTTTGATGTCACACAATGTCATAGTCCGCAGCAATCAGTTCCTACCGAGCTCAGTCAGTCTGCCAGACAGGAAGATTAGTACTTACCGAGTCCACTTGGTTATCAAAGAAAATCAGTGTCTACCGAGTCCACTCGGTTATCAAAGAAAATTTAGCATTTACCAAGTTCATTCAGTCGTCAAAGAAAATTTAGTATTTACTGAGTTCAGTCGGTCGTCAAAGAAAATTTAGTGTTTACCGAGTTCAGTCGGTCATCAAAGGAAATTCAGTGTTTACCGAGTTCAGTTGGTCGTCAAAGGAAATTCAGTGTTTACCGAGTTCAGTCGGTCGTCAAAGGAAATTCAGTGTTTACCGAGTTCAGTCAGTTATCGAAGGTAAAGGATTGTCGGTGTTTACCGAGTTCCCTCGGTCTCTGAAAGATTGTAGAAAGTTATGGTCACCGAGCACTATCGGCCCTTGAAGGATTTTTGCAAATAGAGTTTGCTTAATTCAGCCAACTATTATACTAAATAATGTCGATTTGACAAATCTAAAATCATATAAATAAAAGGTCAAATGTGAAAAATAAACATGAAATACAGCAGAAGATTTATAGAAGAAAAGATAGGAAAGGTGTGTGCGAATTTGTGAAGGATGTTCAAATATCCTTGAGGTGCAGCACAGATTTATTCGATCAGGAAGGATCACACATATGCAGAATAGAGATCTATAATCAGCAAGGCAGTTGCATTATTATACAGGTCATTTTTTCATTGTTACCTTCTTATCATTGTAACAGTGAATTCTAAATCTCTTAACTGAGTTGGTTTAACAACCATATTGTAAATCCTCTAACAAGGTGACAATTCCATTGAATTGTTTTCAAGACCTCTTACCAGGCCACTCCTAGAAGGGTGATTAAATCCTCTAACAAGGTCACACCTAACCGTGTGTTTTGTAACCTTTTACCGGGTTGGCTTCTAACCGGACATCACTTCAGAAAAGTGAAAATCAGTATCTAGATACATTGGTGGTTTTTCCCATATTGGGTTTCCACGTTAAATCTTGTGTCTCTTGTGTTCTTAATTGCTATCTTAATCATACACCAGTGCTGATGAATATCTAAAAGATAATTTTGCTAATACTTTCTGCATCTTCAAAGTTACTGCAATCTATTTACTGAGTGCTAAAATAGATAACATTTTAAGATATCCTAAGGGATCTGGAAAGAATTAATTGTGAAGTGTTTTATGGTTGACTGATTCACCCCCCCCCGTCTCAGTCACTTCATCCATATTCCATCATGTCTTTGCATGCATCATAGGGTTCTTTGACATGTTGATAGTGCTAGTGTTATCACAATGAATAACAATAGGATAATCAATCTGAATTCCAAAATCCTTTATCATCTATTTGATCCAAACAATTGTAGAACAATTCAAGGCTACTACAACATACTCCGCTTCTGTTGTTGACTGAGGAATACAATTATGTTTCTTGCTTGTCCAAGTGACAAGTCTATCACCAAGAAACACTGCTCTACGTGATGTACTCTTCCTGTCATCAATGCATCCTACCCAATTTGTATCAGTGTATACATGAAGCTCAACATTTTCTAAATTGGGATACCATAGACCATAGTCTATAGTGCCTTTAAAGTATTTGAATATTCTCTTTACTACCATAAGGTGACTTTGTTTAGGCTCTACTGCAAATCTTCCAATTATGCCAACTACATTGGAAATATCAGGTCTAGTTTGAGTAAGATAAATGAGTTTACCAATCATAGACTTGTACAATATTGTATCTACTACTGGAGAATCATCTTGTTTTGTAAGCTTGCAACCTATTATCATAGGTGTGCCTTTTGGCTTGCAATCATCCATCTTGAATTTCTTCAATATCTCTTTCACATAATTGGACTGATTAATGGAAATACATTTCTCTATCTGTTGCACATTCAATCCCAAAAAGTCCTTGATAGGTCCAATCATGCTCATCTCAAATTCACTCTGCTTCTCTTTAGAAAATTTAGCACTAAGTTTGTCATTACCTCCAAAGATAATGTCATCAACAAATATAGCTACAAGTAGCAGTGCTTCAGATGTCTCTCTTATGAATAGGTTACAATCTGCTACTCCTTTCTTGAATCCAATCTTTGTTAGATATCCATCAAGTCTCTCATACCAGGCTCTAGGGGCTTGCTTAAGTCCATAGAGGGATTTCTTCAATCTGCATACCATATCGGGTCTATCTGATAGGGTGAATCCTTTTGGCTACTCAATGTATACTTCTTCTTTTAGCTCTCCATTCAAGAATGCCGACTTAACATCCATCTAATAAACTTTGAAGTTTTTGAATGTTGCAAAAGCTAAAAACAACTTAATAGCTTCTAACTTGCTTACTGGTGAAAAAGTGTCTGAATAATCAATACCTTCTCTTTGTGCATATCTCTTACATACCAATCTTACTTTATTCCTTACTATTGTACCATCTTCATTCATCTTGTTTCTAAATATCCACTTTGTTCTAATCACATTTTTATCACTAGGTCTTGGGACCAGTTCCCAAGTATCATTCTTGATAATCTGATCTAGTTCTTCTTTCATAGCATCATGCCAATTTGAATCATTGCATGCATCTTCAACACTTAAGGGTTCAATCTAAGATAGTAAACATACCACCTCATTGCTTGCAGAACTCTTTTATTTTGATCTTGTTGTGACTTTTCTGCTCTGATCTCCAATGATGTCATCCTTAGAATGATATCTAGATGTAACCTTTGGAGCTTTGGGTGATACAATCTTATCTGCCTTAGTAGTTTCTTCTTCACTTGTCTCAGGGTCATTGAATAACATATCAATACTGTCAAACATTTCTTCAATAATTGTCTCACTAGAAGAGGGTTTGGGTTCTTCTTCAATCATGGGTGAGTAATCATGATATCTTTCTTGAACCAAAAAATTTTCATCAATCTTAACATGAGCACTTTCAATGATCCTTTTCAATCTTAAATTGAAACATCTATAAGCTTTACCTTTAGTAGAGTAACCAAGGAAAATGCCTTCATCGCTTCTTGCATCAAACTTGCCTACTGCTTCATCTCTCTTGATGTAGCACTTGCTTCCAAAGATTCTGAAGTATTTTATTGTGGGAACATTACCAAACCATAGCTCAAATGGTGTTTTGTCTACCCCAAGCTTCAATTGAATTCTATTGATGGTATAGACTATTGTATTGACTGCATATCTCTAATAAGTGTGTGCAACTTTTCCTTCAATCATGATGGTGCACGTTGTATCAAGGATGATCCTATTCCTTCTCTCTGCAATTCCATTCTATTGAGGGATTCTAGGTGCACTCAACTACCTCTTGATGCCATGTTCTTCGTAGTACTCATAGAATCTGTCAGAGGTGAATTCTCCTCCTCTATCCGATCTCAAACATTTTATCTTTAGTCCAGATTCATTCTCAACCTTAGCTTTGAATATTTTGAACTACTCAAATGCTTCTGACTTGTCTTTCAAGAACGCAACCCAGATCATTCTAGTATAGTCATCAACAAAAAAAATGAAATATCTTTCACCATAGTATGATCTTGTTTGAGTTGGACCACATAGGTCTGTATGAATCAGATCTACCTTGTTCTCTACTGAATTGTTCTTGCTCCCGAATGAGTTTCTCACATGCTTTCCCATCACACATTCCTTGCATATGGTATCAACTGGCTTTGCTATGCTAGGTAGATCTCTTACTACCTTTACATTTCTTATCTTAACTATGTTATCAAAATTGATATGACATATTTTTTTATGCCACAACCAACTATCATATACTTTAGCAACAAAACAACTTTCTTCTAGATTAAGCTGAAAAACATTAACTTTAGTCATTGATCCTGATGCAATTATTTTTACTTCTTTGTTGTTAATGATGCACTTGTTTCTATTGAATTCCAATCTGTAACCTTTGTCAAGTAACTTTCCAACACTTAGTAGGTTATGTTTCAAACCATTGACATAAAGAACATCATCAATACTGTTCTTTCCATCCAAGGTGATGGCTCCTCTACCAATGATGGGTTTAGGAGTGTTATCTCCAAATCTAACCATGCCACCATTTTATTTGTCTAGATGAACAAATATATCTTTATCACCTATCATGTGATGTGAACAACCACTATCTATAATCCAGTCTGTCCTTATATCAACTTGTGAAATCAATGCTAGCTCTTGTTCCTCTTTCTCATCTTCATGGTCTATCTTATTATTCATTTTCTCTATAATGAAAATGAATCCAATTTCTCCTTTAGTTGAGTCATCATCTAAAACTTCATCTCCAACATAGTAACATTCCTTAGAGTATTTGGGCTTATTGTCATTTTTGAACTTTCTAGCTCTTGTAGGACACTTGGATGTAAAGTGACCAATCTTATTACATGAAAAGCATTTAAATGGAAATTGGCCTTCATATTTTTCTTTTCCTTTATTTTCTCTTTTGGAAATCATAGCAATGAAATCATCTAGTGTTTTCTCTTCATCATCATTATCAAAATTACCAGAAGTGTTTGCAAATTTATTACAATGAACTATTGCTTTGAAGGCTGTCTCACTTTTAGGTTTTGTCTTCAATCTTGAAATCTCAAAAGCTAAGATTTTGCTGATCAAGGTCTCTCTCTTGAAATTTGATGTAAGCTGCATGGTCTCATCAAGGATGTTGATCTTGTTTTCATATTCTGGAGTGAGATTAGTCATCAATTTGTCCATAATGTCTTCCTCTAAGATCTCTCCACCATTGTTCCTGATTCCAGCAACTAGTTCATTGATCCTTTGATTGTAAGCTCTAATCTTTTCTTCAGGTAGCATCTCTAATGCATTGTATCTTTTCTTCCATGTTTTTTTGCATGCATCCTTTGCTTGTTTGTCTCCTTCAAATATGTTTTCTAGGTGCTTCCATATTTTGTGGGCTATATCTACTTTCTTTATTTCTGAAAACTCACTATCAGATAGGGCGTTGATAAGGGCTTCTTTGGCTATTGCATTCTGATGAAACAATTCCTTTTTCTTTTTAGTAGCATCATCCTTTGCAAGGTCTTCTAAAGTAGGGATCTTGACTGCTTTGATAGTTACATCAAAAAATTCAAAAGCAATACATTGCAAATGAGTCACCATCTTGTTCTTCCAATCAAGATAATTATCTCCATCAAACTTAGAAATTTCTTTTCTAAAGAATTCCATCTGATCAACCTCAAGCTGTTAAAATTTCTCTCTGAGGAACTTGGCTCTGATAACAATTGTTAGGAATAGTCCCAAGAGATAACTCAGAGGGGGGGGGTGTGAATAAGTTATCTACAACTTTCAATTCTTTATCCAATTAAGTATACTTAAACATAAAGCATAAACACAATGAAAGAACACTCAACACAACACCAATATTTTGGTTATGGGGAAACCCAAATAGGTAAAAACCTTGGTGGGAATTGACACACACTAATATTCTACACTAGTGTATTATGATCCTTGTTAGAAGATCCTTAACCCTATTAGGAGTTGCTTTACAATATATTTAGTATAGTAGACCCGGTCAAGGGTCAGACCCTGTTAGGAGTCTTTTACAATTAACCCTGTTAGGGGTGAGGATGAACTGTTTGAGAGCACACTACTCAAATGGGTGAAGGCTACAACCTTTTGAATAATAGATACACACTATATCTGGATCTTGGTGAATTGTGCTTTGACCTTCTATCTAGATCAGTTCCAATGTATAGCACAAATAATTTACTTGGTCACATAGACCTTCTTCTGATGGCTGAACACTTCGCACACTTTGCTTTGCTCTTCACAATCAACTATGAACGATCCTCTAGCAATAAAAAATGATTGCCTATAAATATCTTTCTTCTAAATGATATAATCAAGTCAGCCTATTAGAACCACCTTGAAATCATATTAGAGAATTTATAACAAACTCCAATAATAATTTAGTCAGCTCTACTAAGCACACAACACATTCTGGGACCCATCCAATAAGATAATTGTAGACACATGCTACACACTGTCAGCTCTACCAAAACAACTAAATCTTTCTCCTTAGGCTGAATTACATCATGCAATCTTAACCTAACATTACTAAATCTTCTCTAAGCACTAATCCAAGGGCACATACCAAAATGATAGGTGCAACTCCAGAACTAATATAATCTCTGTCGACTCTTCTGAATAAACACAGGAAACTGCTACTACTGAATAGCAATTGCATAACTTCACTTCTACTAATCATCAAACTTTGCATCCATAAATGTAACATCACTAACATGTCTCCATCACATATCCAAATGTGCAAGGCTCCATGATAAATGTACGGACAATCATTCACTGAACACTGTCTGTAACTCTGTCAGGAACACTGATGACACAATCTATTATATAAATGTCTATACTAATAGTTAACCTCTGCATCCATGATATCATGATGATAACATGTCCATGCAACATATAATAAAATATTACTACATAAGTCTTCACCACATGCTACTTACCATATGTTGTCATCAATGACAAACATATAGTCAGCACTGGCTTGCTGGCAAATCTCCAATAGCTACTTCATTTACATGTTGACCTAGGAACATATATTTCAACATGGTGTCATTACTATATGTATGGTATTAGATTCTTAAGGGATTGGACTTTAATTTTGTGTATAAGGGAAAAATATAAAGTTTATATAATGGAAAAATAAATAATATTGCACAAAAAAGGAAATCTACTTTATAGATAAATGATTCTTCTAGAAATCTAAAAATTAAACATTAGAAGCTATAGGTCGATATACTTTATTAAGATACCATGATAAAATATTCTTAAACAAAAAATAGAAGAATATATTTTAGCCAAGATAGAGGCCTAGTTGTAGTCCATCTCGAAAGAGCCCTTATTTCAGTAAAATTGCATATTTATCTCCTCATTCCAATAAACTATTAACTAAATTAGATTCTTAGAATATCCATGAAATACTAGAGATGAAAGATATAATAGAATAAGAATTCAACATTTTATTGACTTGAAAAAATCTATTACATTCATATATGCTTCTACATCGATTGATTTTTGCATCATTCTAGAATACACTAACATATATCTCTATTATCTCCATCCATTGTATTTACTATTTTATATAAATATTACCACATCCACCCTACCACTTCCAAAAGTGCAAGAGGAGGATATATTAATCTACCTTATATCTTAGGAACCTATCTCTCAACCAAGCAGGAATAATATTCTCATTGGGATAATACAAGATGCTCATAAGAATAAATTTTCATTGATAATTTTAAGCACTAGTGGATTAAATTATTCAACTTAATGTAAGCTCCATATTTCTATTTGAATATTTAATTATTGCCACTTGTATAAGAACTCTCCATACCTTTCTTTGTTGCAAGTGTACTAATCCTTCATTTCACAAAAGTTCTTGTCATAGATGTATGTATATTATAGTCATAGTTGTAAGCACACTATAGTCTTACTATTTCAGTAAGATACAATCATAAATGCAAGTTGAGACCTTTATTGTTGCATGCAATGGTTAACTTCACTAAAAATATATTGTGTTGGATACAACTAAAGGGGGGGGGGGGGGGTGAGTCAGTTGTATGTCCTTAATGTAAAACTTTATCTTTTCATATCAAAATAAATGCAAATCTAAAACCTCAAAAGTAACACAAATCAGAACACCAATAATAGTTCTCGATGAAATCATGTTAAGAGAAACACCCCGGTGGGGATGAAACCCACAAATAATGCACTACTAATAAAGTATCGCAGTTACAAGATCTTTCCCTATTAGGAGAAAATAAATACAACTAGTACAAAGTCCATGTTAAAGGACATACTCCTTTCTTTGAGTCAACAACCCTATTAGGAGTTGATAGGATGATCCTTTCTTTTCTCAGATAAAATTGCCTAATGTGAAGGTTAAATCCACCTTCTGAAGGTTAAACCCACCTTCTGGAACCACTATCCAAATGAAAGTATATAAATATACTGATCATAGATAATGAACTGACTAACAACAACTCCTTTGCTAAAGCAATTCCAATGAATTACAATAATCACACTGCCTTCTCTACATCAGAAGACCTTGCATCCACACATTCACATCCACACCCACACTCTTCGCATTATTTGTTTTAATCCTTTATATAGGATACATATGAATTATTAGGTCGTAACCTATTAGGACTTTCTTAATAAAAATGATATACATAAACTCTTTTCAAGATACACATAGGATCTTGGACAAGTAAATAACAAGCATCAGTCGGCCAACATACTCCATAATCCATAAATTATCTTCGCACAAGGTAGAACATGCCACATCTCATAGGTCGGCACAAAATAAGACCTCACAAGGTCACATGCTACAAGCGACATCACCAAGAGTGCAATGATCAAGGAACAAGGGAAATTATTCCTTAATGAGTCTTATATCATGTCTTGAACTTGCATATCTTGAATCCATCTTGCATCCAAGAAAACACAAAAAAATAAAGACTAACTCTACCACATACCTCTATTTCTATTCCCACGACCAATCTGTACCAAAAATATTGTAACTTATTCCTCCGATTAAAGTATTGCATATGATCTTACATATAAGATCTAACTTCTATCTAAAAAATTAATCCAATCTCGCAGAGTCAAACATGTTGTACACACCCCATACAAACATGATGGTTTTGCCTATTCCCATCTTAACCAATATTACTACAACATTAGATATAGTTAAGTCAGTCTTCTAAAACATATTTTAACATCAATGACAACACATGTCAGGAATAATTCCAACATATGAGAAAAACCATCAACCCAAATATCATCTCAATACCCTCTACATAGATCCCTCTGAACTAGTGGGGGTTTTTCTTGTACTTTTCCCCCTTTGAAATCAATGACAAAGGACTACTTTTCCTTCTAAAAAGTCCACCTTAGAAAGGTATACCTTTTTCAAATCTTCATGCCTAAAAATAGGTGCCAAATCACCTGAATAAGTACTTTTATGTCCTTGATCACTTCCCCTAAGGAGTTCATCCAAGCATCAAGTTTAGAGAAGAATATAGCTCTGATATCTACTGGACTGATGCATTCTTGCATCATCTAGTTCTCACAAGGATGGGTTTTCACCCCAAGCATATCTATGAGATACTCGAAGATATATTTTAGAAAAGATTTAGTGAATATATATGCTAATTTCTCCTTTGTACTGACATGCTCAATTCTGAATTCCTTTTCTGTAACTTTCTCTTTCAAATAATGATATTTTATAGAGATACGTTTGGTTTTTGAGTGCATAATGAGATTCTTTGACATATTGATTGTGATTTTATTGACACAATTAATGACAACTAGTTCTTCAAAGCTTATTCAATATCCTTTAGTATCTATTTCATAAAATAACCTGTGAATAGTTTAAAGTAGTTGCCACATATTTTGATTCAGCAGTAGATTAAGCAACACAATCCTACTTCTTTCTTAACCAAGAGACTAACCTCTTCCTAAGGAAGAATGCACCACCACTAGTGCTCTTACTATTATCAATAGATCATGCCCAATATGCATAAGTGTATGCATGGAGGGTAAAGTCATCTGACTTAACATACCATAACCCAAATTCCAATGTACCTTTCAAATACCTAAATATTATTTTTACTGCAATATAGTGAGTCTCTTTTGGATCTTCTTGAAACCTCACAAAAATTCCAACTACATTTTCAATATCTAGTCTAGTATGTGTTAAGTACTATAATCCTCCAATCATAGCTCTATATTTTGTTTCATAGACACTTTGATTTTCATCATTTGTAGTAAGCTTGCATCTAGTAATCATATGTGTTCCAATAGGCTTGAAATATTCCATTCCAAACCTTTTCAGTAACTCCTTGAGATACTTGGTTTGAGAAATGAAAATGCCTTACTTTGTGAAATTTACAAACCAAGAAATAATTTCATTTCACCAATCATAGACATTTCAAATTCATCTTTCATTTCTTTAGAAAATTTATTTCTCATTTCATCATTTCTCCCAAAGATAATATCTTCCATAAATACTGCTATGATCAGGATTCCATCCTTTCTAGTTCTCAAATATAAATTACTATCTTCACTACCTTTTTTAAAACCAAGATGTAATAAATATCTGTCAAGTCATGCATACCAAGCTCTAGGAGATTCCTTCAGTCCATATAGAGCCTTCTTCAACTTGCAAACCATGTCTTTGTCATCTATCAAGGGAAAACCATTAGGCTAATCAATTTATACCTCTTCTTCTAGATCGCCATTAAGTAATGGAAATTTCACATCCATTTGATACACTTTGAAGTCCTTGTAGGAAGAAAAGGAAAGAAATAAGCTTACTGCCTCCAACCTAGCCACAGTTGCAAAGGTTTCTTCAAAGTCGATTCATTCTTGTCATGAGTAGCCTTTATAGACCAATCTTTCTTTGATCCTTATAATTGTTCCCTCTTCATTCCTTTTATTTCTGAATACCCATTTAGTTCCAATAACATTCTTTCCTTTAGGTCTAGAAACTAGTTCCCAAGTTTTATTCTTTATTATCTGATTTGATTCTTCTTTCATTTCATACCATGATTCATCTTTGCAAGCCTCATCAATTGTTCTAGGTTCCACTTGTGAAATCAAACATAATTCCTCTCTAGCCTTAGACCTAGTTAAAATGCCTCTATTCCGATCACCAATAATATGATCTTCAAGATGATTTCTTGGTACATACCTTGGAGTTTTAGGAGCTTCAAATTGTTCACTTACACATATTTGCATGTTATTGTCAAATTCAATCAACTTTTTTGCTTCAATAGTCTTTTCTCAGTTTTGATCATAGATTATTTATTGAACTTGAAAATTCTCATTAATTATTACATTAATACTCTCTACCATGTTTCTCAATCTCAATTTGAAATACATGTAAGCTTTAATTTTGGTAGAATAACCAAGAAATATGCCTTCATCACTTCTTGAATCAAACTTACCTACCTCATCATCTCTTTCGATAAAATATTTTCTACCAAAGATTCTGAAATATCTCACAGTAGGAGCATAGCCAAACCAAAGTTCATAAGGTGTTTTAGTATTACCTTCCTTGATTTGAACTTTGTTCAAAGTGTAAAATGATGTATTGTCTTCTTCTCTCAAATGCACATGTGATACATTTCCTTCAATCATCATTGTTCTAACAACATCAAAGATAGTTTTGTTCCTTATTTATACAATTCTATTATGTTGTGGAATCCTGGGAGTAGAAGTCTTCCTGCATATCCCATGTTCTTCGTAATATGAATTAAATGTAGAAGATGTAAACTCTCCTCCTCTATTTGACCTCAAACATCTTATCTTCGGACCCGATTCAATTTTTAATTTTTCCTTTAAGATCTTGAACTTGTCAAATACCTTTGATTTTTCTTTAAGAAAAGTAAACCACATCATTCTGGACTGATCATAAACAAATAGTATGAAATATCTTTCACCATAAGAGGATCTAGTCCTTGTAGGACCGCAGAGATCTGTATGCACTAGATCTAGCTTCCCTTTGGAAGTGTATGTCTTTCTCCTGAAATTCCCCTTTGTTTTCTTTCCCATTACACATTCTCTACACATGGTGTTAGAGGGCTTCACAATTTTTGGTAAGTCCCTAATTGTGTTGATGTTACTTGACTTCACAATGTTATCAAAATTCACATGAAAAAATATTCTATGCCATGGCCAACTTTCATCAATATAAGGAACAAAATATTTTGCATCAGTGGTATTCAACTGAAATATATTACCTCTTGTCTTTTTTCCTGATGCAATCAAGTTTACCTTTTGTCCTTTGATAGTGCATGATCCATTACTGAATTGTAACTGATAACCTTTATCCATAAGCTATCCAACACTCAACATGTAATGCTTAAGTCCATCTACACAAAACACATTATCAATATAGTTTTTCCATCTAGAGAAATAGATCCTACTCCAACAATTAGTTTGGGACTATTATCACCAAATTTGACAACTCCACCATCATGCATCTTTAGCTGAACAATCCTATCTTTGTCACTAGTCATGTAATGTGAGAATCCACTATCAATGTTCCATTTAGGTTTCTTTTCAACATGTGATACTAAGGTTTTTTCTTCATGAATAGGTTCATTATCATTTATAGCTACAAACCCAATCTCATCTACTATTGAATCGTCATCAAAAACACCTTCACTAGCATAATAGAATTCCTCATCATAGAAATCTGGTCTAGTGAACTTAGGTTTGTTTTTAGAGACCATTGTAGGACATCTAGATGCAAAATGACAAACTTTATTGCAAGAAAAACATTTCAAAGGTAATCCTCCTTTAAATTTACCCTTACCTCTTTTCTCCTTTCTTGCGATTATAGAAATAGGTTCATCCATCTTCCTATTTTCCTCATCAGTTTCCATTAGATCATATCCATAGTCTCCAAGCTTAGGATATTTATTAACCCTACTAGTGCTACAAGGCTTGATGAGGTATTTTTATCATTATGAACAGTTGCCTTGAATGAAGTTTCTTTCTTAGGTATTGAATCTTGTAATTCTGCCACCTCAAAAATAGTCAACTTAGCTATCAACATCTCTCTATTGAATCCCTGAGTCAATGAAATGATCTCCTCAATCATTTTCACTTTGATCTTGTAAAAATGTGTCAAAGATCTCATAATCTTTGTGATGACCTCTTCTTCAAAATAAGTACTTCATAAATTTGTTATCCCTGTAACAACTTCTAAAACCCTCTAGACATAAGCTTTGACATTTTCATCATCTCACATCTTTAAATTTTCCATCTTTGTCTTCCAATATTGTAACTTTTCCTACTTGGTGTACTTGTCTCCTTCATAAAGTTATTCCAGTCTTCCCAAAATTTTAGGCGCTGAATCAAGGTCCTTAACTTCTGTAAATTCTGCTTCAGATAGTGTGCTTATCAAAGCTTCCCTTGAAACCATAATGTAAGAAAAAAATATTATTTTTCATCATTGTAACATTAGGAAAATTACTTTTTGCAATAATTTTTTCCTTATTATTTGTAATCATCGAACAATCAATTCCTAGGCAGAACAGATGTGTCCTCATCTTGTTCTTCCAACTTTCAAAAATTTCAGCAGCAAATCTAGGACTATCCTTCCTATAATAAGCCATCTTTAGATCACCTCAAGTGGTCAAGCTTTCTCTCTGAGGACCAATAGCTCTGATACCAATTGTTGGATATAACTAAGGGGGGGGGGGGTGAATTAGTTGTATGTCCTTAATGTAAAAATTTATCTTTTCATATAAAAATAGTAAATACAAATTTGAAACCTCAAAAGTAACATAGATCATAACACCAAGAATTATTCTTGAGGAAACCTTGTTAAGGGAAAAACCCTAGTGGGGATGAAACCCACAAATAATGCACTAGTAATAAAGTATCATAGTTACAAGATCTTTCTATGTTAGGAGAAGATAAATATAACCATTACAAATTCCCTATTAAAGGACAAACTCTTTCTTCGAGTTAGAAACCTTGTTAGGAGTTGATAGGATGACCCTTTCTTTGCTTGGAGAAAATTGCCCAATGTGAAGGTTAAATACACCTCCTGAAGGTTAAAACCACCTTTTGGAACCACTGTCCAAATGAAAGTATATAAATATACTGATCAAAGATAATGAACTGACTAACAACAACTCCTTTGCTAAAACAATTCCAATGAAGTACAATAATCACACCGCCTGCTTTACATCAATAGTCCTCAAATCCACACCCACACTCTTCGCATCACTTGTTTTAATCATTTATATAAGATACACATGATTTATTAGGTTGGCATCAATTAGTACTTTCCTAATAAAAATGATTTATATTTAACTTTTGTTAAGATTGACGTAGGACAGGTAAGGAGGATCCAATTAAGGACAGTCCAAACAAGAAGACAAACACCACAATGCATAATAACACAAAAAGATAATGTTTTCAACTAAATTTTCATTAACATGCTTGGTTGTAAGGCCTTCCGAGTTAGGGACAAATACAATCAAAAGTATTTCTACAATCTCTTAGCTAGTCCAGCTCTGAAACAAATCAACAACTAATAGAAACCCTAAGGTAGATTTGAACTTGAGCTCACAAGCCTCCAAGAAATCTCCTTGTCTCCAAGCATGCAAACCACGAGCTCTGCTATTACAAACTATCAGATACCAATCAGATCTTCAAGATCTCATAGGATCTAGATCTAATCACTGACTTCTTCCCAACCTACCTCTAAACAACTACCCAAACACTCCTTAAATACTAATCTTCAGCCACAAGTCAGCTGGAAGAAACAATTAACTCCAAAGTGAAGTCGGCTTCTATTAAAAAAAAATATTAAATGCAAAAATAGTAGGCTCATAAATATCCTTACAAATATTTAATTCTCCATGTCAGCCTCAAGATCTACATAGGAGAATACAACAAAAGCTACCAACAATAAATGCACCAAGTCAGCCAACCAAATCTCCAAGAACTCCAGTCGGTAAACCAGAACTACCGAGTGCTAGAGAAACAACTAAGCACTAGTGAAACAACTGACCATGCCAAGCATCACCAAGAAAGCACATCAATCGAGCACCATAGGTATTATCGAGTACAAGTTCCATCAAGCACAAGAGGTTTGACCGAGTTCCTTCAGCAACCGAGCTTCCTTCAATAATTGAGACCATTGGTTAAAGCTGCAACTGAGTACCACATAACCAAAACAACACATCACCATATAGATTCATAGAGTATCCTAGAATTCCCCTACATCAGACACCCCTGGTTCAAAAAGATGTTCTCATAAGCTGGAAGAACATCTTTCAAGATTCAACACATAAACCCCAAACTGGTTCTTCACATACAAGCCCTTCAACTCTTCACCTTGCATACTCTTCCACTTATGTTTCCTCTGTCTTTTCAAATCTATCTTGGATAACATACAAACTTGTTCTCCATACTAATTAATCCTTTCAAAATTTCCCAACTCATCTCGGTTACCAAAGCTCAGGTTTCTCCTACCGAGTGTTGTATCCAACAAAGGCATTAGGGAAAGCTTCCTATCATTCTTCTCAACAATAAACACATTCTTGACACAATCATACATAGCTCTGCAATCATATTTCCAAGCTCTACCAAGAAACATATGACAACTATTCATCTCCATAATTTCATACAATACTAGATCCTTATACTGGCCAATCTGGAAATCAAAAAAGCACTGCTCCCTCACTTCTAGAGCATGAACATCTTGTAACTAGCCAATCCTATAAGGATGAGGATGTTTCATTCTCTTCAAACCAAGTTTCTGAACCATATCCTTAGCAAAAAGGTTATTAGTACTACCACTATCAACAATTACACCACAAAGTTTACCTCTAGACTTGCACCGAGTTCTGAACAAGTTACTCCTCTGACAAAGTTCCTCCTTTTTACCGAGCAATGTTCTTTGAACCAATAATTTCTCAGATTCTGGTTCATTCTAAATGTTCTCATTTACCACAGAAGTCCTTCGGTCACTAAAATTGTTCTATGTATAATCAAAATAATGGTATCCTTCTTCACCACAATTATAACAAGTACCCTTAAAGATTACTTTACCTATCTTCTTCTTCAATTCCACAAGTTTTAGTTCATCTTCAATAGCCAGTTTATCCTTCACCAAGTGATCAATCTTTTCCTTCCCTCAAGGATTACTATGTTGTATCCTTTTCAACTTATCTTCTACCTTCAAAGCATACTGATAAGCATCTTCAATCAAATCAATCTTCAACATACCAAGCTCATCCTCAATATTAAATCTCAAACCATTTACATACCAGGCTACTTTTTGTTTACCAAGTTCTCTGTGTCCAGACTAAATAGTCAAGTTATAGAACTCCTTGGTATAGTCCTCCATAGTCATATATTTTTGCTTTAGATTCTGCAACTTCTTAAACAAGTCAAGCTCATAGTTGGCAGGTATGAAATTAGCTTTCAATTTAGTCACCATCAACCTATTGGCAATTTGGATGATTAGGATATCAATTTTTTGTCATTATGGAAACATATAATCAATATGAAGATCCCACTAAGACAGAAAGCATTTATGTTAGAGAGCAAGTAAAATTGTCTAAGTATAAGAAGTATTTTCCAGTCTAACTAGAGACAGTTTTGGATAGTGATGTTGATAGAAGCAAGTTCAGTGCGTGCACACTTCAACATGGATAATTCTATGTATGGAAAAGACACATCTAGAAGCACAAGTCTATATGACATGTATGAAAGGAGTTATTGGAAGATTACTGAGACAGAGTCGAAGCCGACTGAGCAGAGTAAGAAGATAGAACAAGTAAAATAGTTAAGGGGTTATTTTTTTTTATCAAAATAATGACTTAACCATATAAAGGATGACATCCTAGATGTTAACTCTTGGGAAGTAGAAGTTAGTTTTGTATTTTGGAAAGAGTTTTATGTTTTGTAAGCCAACTGTAAAGTTATTATTCTTAATAACTTGTATAAATGTAAGAAGTATGTAATGCAAAGTATGATGTATAATGTAATAAGATAGTGTAATGTAATGATGTGAAGATATATGTTGTAAAAGAAAAGCAAGAAAACTTTGTATGTAAAAGAGAAGAAGCTAGAAAGATAAATCAGAATAGGAAAGCTATTCGGTAGTAGTGAAAGGTTATGTACTTTACCTTTTTGTAATTAGATATCATTGTACATTACATGTTTGGGCAATGAGATCATCTTGTAATCATTCTATTCTATAATACCAACTCTTAGCAGGGTTGAGGCTTCTAACAAGGACTAGAGTCCTTTAATCAGGACAAAGACACTATATATATGTAATAGACTCCTAACAAGGTCAACATCCTTAACATGATACTTTTTATTAGTGGATCATTTGTGGGTATCATCCCCACCGGGGTTTTCCCTTGGCCAGGGTTTCCTCGAGAACAAACATGGTGTTATGAGTTCATTTGTTTGATCTCTTTGCATGCTATTTGTTGGAAAGTTGACTATACTAGTGTATATGACTTAATATAGTGTTGTCATTATGGAAACAAAGTCATATGATGTTTTGGAGTCAGTGCTTATGATAAGAAGATCAGAAATTGGCTAAGTGTTGAAGACTAGACAATATACAGAGTACCTGAAGGTTAGAGCATCAACGCGCGTGCATATGACAAAATTATGGTATGTGCCCTAGAAGTTAAGTTGGTAAGATCATATTCATGCTGCATCTATGAGTGCATGATTAGAAGATTTAGTATGAGGAAGATATAGAGAGTTCAAGTTACACAGATAGTGAATGCCAAAGAAGAACAAAACAAGCAGCCGACTGTTGGTATTTCGGTTAGCGGTTATATTATTGTTGTGTAAGGGCTATGCACCTATTCTAATTGGGTTGTAGATATATAATTATGTTTTTTTGTAAACACACTTGATCCAATTCAATTGGAAGCATTGTATGTAATCGGTTAAAGGGCCAACCTAGTTAATTATTTTGTATGCGCATATAAATATTAGATGCGCTGTTGTAATTAAGTATGGAAGTTGATATAGAGTTGAAATAAGTAGAGAAAAATTATGCGAAGAGTTGTTAAGATGTATTAAATCTTTGCAAGAGGTCAAAGCATCAATGCATCAAAGGAACTAATCAGACAAGAAGTGTCACAGTGACAGTTCATCCAACATATATAGTGTGTATCTGAGATCAGAAGGTTGTAGCCTTCACCACTTGAGTAGTGAGCTCTAGGACAGTGTGTCCCCACCCCTAATAGGGTTATTGTAAAAGAATCCTAATAGGGTCTGACCCTTGACCAGGTCACTGTACTAAACATATTGTAAAGCAACTCCTAACAGGGTTAAGGATCTTCTAACAAGGATCATAAAACACTAGTACAGATTATTAGTGGGTGTCAATTCCCACCAGGGTTTTTACCTATTTGGGTTTCCTCATAACCAAATTGGTGTTATGTGTTGTGTTCATGTTTCTTAATTATGTTGATGTTCATTTTAGTACTTAAGCATTCAAGTTAAGTTTGAAGAGCTAAGCAAAAAAAATTAATTCAGTGAACACTAATTCACCCCTCCCTCTCAGTGTTCCCATTCCTAACAATTGGTATCAGAGCTCTGGTCCTCAGCAAAGAAGTTTAACCACTTGAGGAGATCATGGACAAAGTAGAAATGAAACATCTGAAAAGAAATCTTGAAGCTGCTCTTGAAGATTTGGACAGATCTGAAAAATAAATTGAGGAACTAAAAGAAAAAGTCAGTGATGCTCAAACAGTCATCAAAAGGCTAAGAAAAGATTTGAAAGAATGCTCTACTAGTGATTTAGGGATAATGATCAAAAATCTCAATGAAGAAAATTAACCCCTAAAAGAACAGATTGAAGAATTGGATGATAAGCTGACTAACAATCAGGAAGTCTATGATGAACAGATCAAAGAGAACCTTCAACTTAATGAAGAATTGAGGCAAGTAAAAATGGAAATCTTGGAGCTAAGAAACAACAAAGAAATCTTGGAAACTGAATTGAAAGAGGCTAAGAATCACATTGATAAATTTCACACAAGTAAGGACCTAATTGAATCTTAGTTGTATGCTCAAAAACTTAAAGGAGATACTAGCGGCATTGGATTCAAGGAAGCACAAAATCAGATTGACAACATGTGAGCAAGAATGAAAGCACCAGAAGATACCATAGATGCCAACGAGACTGGAAGTCAAGCTAAAGATCATGTTGAACCATCCAAGAATGAGCGCAAGCCAGTAGATCAAAATTTTTATGCATGTAACAAGCATGGACATATATCAAGGAACTGTACAAAGGTAAGACCTTTCAATGGTTACTGTTATTCATGCAATAAATTTGGTCATAGAGCTATGAATTGTAAGACAAGTCAAAAAAATAAGACTCAGCATAATCAGAGAAATTAGAATCAGTCAAATGTAAGAAGTTCTCACAATGTTACATGTCAAATATGTAACTATAATGGTCACTCAGCTAGACAATGTAAAATGGTAACCCATGTCAATGTGCTAAGGAATATAAGGCCTCCAGTTATTTGTCACTCATGTACCAAGGTTGGACATGTCTCAAAGTTCTGTAGATCAAGGATGCAAAGTCAGGAAAGCCCTAAAAAGCCAGAAGAATCAATACTGGATACCAAAGGAGAAGTCAAGTTTGTAAAAGCTTCAGAAGGTGTGAGCTTGATTTGGTCTGAGGAGAAGAAGGATAAGTTTGATGAGAATTTATTGGATGCATCCACAGTGGATGCACCCTCTACATCTAGATGAATGGCCCTCAGGGTCATAGGGGGAGCTAATTTAGCTCTAGACCCCTACGCGGCTGGTATACTCACCCTCAGAGTATGCACCTTTGGAATTAACCTTTTGGAGACTAGCATAACCTATGTGCAAGAGCGCACTAGCTGAATGTTTATAGAATCAAAGTTTGAAATTATCAAGTGACAGCTTGGTTTACGTGGCAAGCATTAATGGAGAAATTCTTACTTTAAAGTACATAGAAGCTTTTAGATCTCTCATTGCATTCAAATTCAGAGATATTGGAGAGCAGAGGAGCCCTAGCATTTGATAGCAAAGGATTGTAGATTGATTCACCAGCGATTAGCAGTGCATTTGATCAGTTGTGGAAGCCCTAATCCATCGCGCTGATTTAGAAGTCTTTGAAATCATTTGGAAAGTAATATAAAAGTAAGTAATGGCTACTCCCATTGTATTTGATGTGGTAGAGAAGAAGAGATATGTGTTCAAGAGGCATCCGTTCAAGTCCACATTAGATGACCTACAAGGTGCATTCTCACGCACTCCCATGGGTGTTATGCATGTGGAAGATATTAGAGCATACATATATTGCAAGAAGGAACTAGTAGGTTTGGATAGAATAAGAGAGCACATGGAAACAATGATGAAACTTGACAAAACCTTCATGGATGAGTATGCACAGTTAGATAATCATCCTATAGTGGTATATGCTATGACATATGAGTTCTATGAGTCAAAATGGATGAAGATCCTACTCACCAGGATCTATGATGACCTATTTTGGATAGGTGAAGTACCAGTTAGGATAACAAGAGATCTAATTCATGAGATGAATGGACTCTCAAGGACTGGCACTGTACTTCCAATGGGCAAGGAAACTAGAAAACTTGTAGAATAGGCCTACAAATAAAGAAGTGATAGGTGCGGAATGACAATAGAGCCTATAGAGGATAAATACATCAAATTGATGTCCATGATATTGGGATAAAAGTTCTAGCGCACCAACAGAGTAAACAGTGTGTCAACGGCCACAATTCTAGAAAAAATAAGATTGGCGAGAGAGAAAGGAGAGTTTAATCTGTGTGAGATCTTGTGTGCATAGCTAATAGACAACATAAGAGCCATCAAGCATGACAAGACCAAGATATTCAGGTTTGGGTCCTTATATATCTATATGTACTTCCATAATCTTGGAAAGGTGTCTGACTTGTATCTAGACAAATATATTCCCACTATGCCTCATATATCATTTAAAGCATCCACAGAAAGTACTCTAAAGGACTACATGACTCTAGAATTGAATACATTTAGGGCCAAAATGCAGATGAGATATAGGATTCCAGAAAGTATTGTTAAGAAACACAAGGACACAATTTGTTTCATGGTGGAAACCGATACAACCTATATGGAAGTAGTAGAACCAAGGAAAAAGTGGATTCATCCACTTGGATATGAAGTTGAAGAGCCTATTCTAGAGGCTTATGCTCAAGTTCTGTTGATAGAACCTAAGGACCCCAATGAGCCTAGATGGGGAACTTATGAAGAGAAAACAAGAGAAGTAGATGCTGTATTGAACAACACCACAACAAAAAGAAAAGTTGCCAAGGTTAATTCAGAAATTTTGAAAATTCATGGAGTATCTCAAGAAGAGTTAGACAAAGCAAGGCAAGAGAAGATTTCTTTGGAGATAGAGAGTGCAACTGCAGCAAAGATAGAATCTGATGATCCAAAGATGAAGAAGGTGAAAATTGAGAAATTTGATGATCCAAAGGGTAAAACAAATGATACCCCTTCTACGCCCAAGGAAACCATTGACCTTACTGCTCCTCTTGAGTATAAGGCAATATCTAAAAGGAAGAAAGAGATTAGCACTAGTCGTCCATCCTTGCGAGTAACAAGAAACAAGAAAAATACACAAGCACCTCTAGAAGTAAGTTTCAAACCCAGTCTCAGTGTGCTAAGTTCAAGGATTATTGATGAAGGCATGATAGATCAAGTAGGGAAGTTCTATGAGAAGTATAGTGAAATTAACAAGTCAGAAATTCATGGAATGATTGTCAAACATATACTGAAGTTCAAAAAGATAGTCCTAGAACTAAAGACTATGATTCTAGATAATGTATGGAACATATTAGAATGCCTAAAGAGACAGGCCATTGAAGAGGACCTAAGGATAAAGGAAAATACCTTAGATGAAACCCTCCCAGCATGTTCGCTAGAAGAGAAGACTTTATTGTGAGATTTGGTGAAGTCACATCTTAGAACCAAGTCAAGGACTTTACCTATAATGGACAAGAATTATGAATTGGTTGCTAAGGAAACAAAGAAAGCCTTTGAGAAGGTTTTCTTGAACAGGAACATGTACCCACCTACTGCGCCCACAAGTCAAGTGCCCTCAAAGGAGGTCAAGGTGAAAGAGCCCACTAATGTACCTATGATAGGTCCCCAGGACTCAGTGCTTGCAGTTGTAGCACCCACAGGGGAAGATAAGCCTACGCCTATGGTAGAAGCACACAAGGATGAAACAATTTTCATTGACAATGTTGAAATTGCATTGGAGGCCTTAGACATTGATCTGAACAAATTTGAAGAGGCTTTTGTAAGCACTCAAGAGGCTAAGAATTTATGTGGTAACACTTCTCCCAATCTACAAGAAATATTGATTGAAGATATGACAAAAGTGGAAGAAGAAAATAAAGAAGAATAAAATAAAGAAAAATAAAAATAAAAAGAAATAGAAAAATAAGAAGAAAAGAAAGAAGAAGAAATGATGGAAGAGGAGAAAGAAAAAGAAGAGGAAAAAGGAAATGAAACAACAAATAAGCCATCTGTTGAAATAATAAGCAAAGTAAAGCTAGAAGTGATGGATAGCACTCCTATCACTCCCTCAGCATCATTTTTGTCAAGCTTGACACCTGACACCACTAGTTTGGACTCATGGGGAGAAGAAGACCTGATCAAGTTCAATGTCTTAGCTATGGAGAAGGCCAAGGAGAAAAAGGTAATGAGGAATCCCCTGCTTGTAGAATTAGTAAATATCCTCAAAAACTTGTTACCAACAGATAAGAAAGTGTCCAAGGTACACTTTGTTGATGATGTAAGTGCAATTCTTTCACAATTCAAGAGTAATTTCTCTAGCTTGGAAAAATCAACATCATTAGTTGCAAAGGAGAAGTATATGCAAAAAAGATTAAATGAGTTGGTCGGTAACTTCTCAATAGACCTTAGTTCACTCAAAGGTGGACAACCAACTTTGAAAGAGTTTGTAACAAAAGGAAGAAAAAATATTGCTAATTATATGAATCAAGATAAGTTGACAGCGAACCACTACAAGAAGATTCAAGAAGCGGAGGCCTTGATTGAAAAGGTGAGGCAGTCAGTAGAAGATCACTCTACTAATATAAACATGTGTAACAATACATATCAGGGACAAATTGACAAAATTGAGAAGGAAGAAAAGGAGATGTCAAAGATAAGGGCTAGGCAGACTCAGCTTAGAAATGCTCTTGCGCCCTCCCTATATGTGCTGAATCAGAATATCAAGGAGATCGATGCCACCATGGTGACATATGATCAAGATCCTAGTTTAGATTTGGAAAATATTAAGAAACTACAATATGCCTTATGCGCCCATCTCCAAACAATCAATGCACTGATTGCATTTTGGAAGCAAGAGATCAAAAATTTATAGATTGCATACCCAGATGTACATTCAGTGTAAGTACTTGTACAGATTTAGTTTTGTAACACCTTTGTCATTAATGTCAAAGAGGGAGTATGTATAGAATATGGATCTATAGCTATGTAAATAAAATGTATAGTAAGAAGATATAAGGGAGATATAAGATAGAGTATGATTAAGTGTTTTTTGTATTAAGGGATAGTTAGTCACCTTGCCATATTCCTTTGTTTCCATCAATAAAAAATGGGGAGATTGTTGGAAAGTTGACTATACTGGTGTATATGACTTAATATAGTGTTGTCAATATGGAAACAAAGTCATATGATGTTTTGGGGTTAGCACTTATGATAAGAAGATTAGAAATTGGCCAAGTGTTGAAGACTGGACAATATACAAAGTACCTGAAGGTCAGAGCGTTACCACGCGTGCATATGAAATAATTATGGTATGCACCCTAGAAGTTAATTTGGTAAGTTCATATTCATGCTACATCTAAGAGTGCATGATCATAAGATTTAGTATGAGGAAGATACAGAGAGTTCAAGTTGCACAGATAGTGAATGCCAGAGAATAACAAAACAACCAGTCGACTGTTGGTATTTTGTTTAGCGGTTATATTCTTATTGTGTAAGGGCTATGTGCCTATTTTAATTAGGTTGTAGACATATAATTATGTTTGTATGTAAATACACTTGAGCCAATTCAATTGGAAACATTGTATGTAATCGGTTAAAGGGCCGACCTAGTTAATTATTTTGTATGCGCATATAAATATTAGATGTGCCCTTGTAATTAAGTATGAGAGTTGATATAGAGTTGAAATAAGTAGAGAAGAAGTATGCAAAGAGTTTTTAAGATGTATTAGAGCTTTGTAAGAGGTCAAAGCATTAGCACATCAAAGGAATTGATCAGACAAGTAGTGTCACAATGATAGTTCATCCATTAGATATAGTGTGTATCTGAGATCAGAAGGTTGTAGCCTTCACCACTTGACCAGTGAGCTCTAGGATAGTGTGTCCCCACCCCTAATAGGGTTATTGCAAAAGACTCCTAACAGGGTTGGACCCTTGACCATGTCACTATACTAAACATATTGTAAAGAAACTCCTAACAAGGTTAAGGATCTTCTAACAAGGATCATAAAACACTAGTACAAATTATTAGTGGGTGTCAATTCCCACTGGGGTTTTTACCTGTTTGGGTTTCCCCATAACCACATTGGTGTTATGTGTTGTGTTCATGTTTCTTATTTATGTTGATGTTCATTTCAGTATTTAAGCATTCAAGTTAAGTTTAAAGAGCTAAGAAATTTTTTTTAATTCAGTGAACACTGATTCACCTCCCTCTCAGTGTTCCCATTCATAACACTATTTAGTTTACTTTGTTTTGCAAGCATCAAGTTAATCTGTTATATCCATAATTGGGAAAAAGTAAAAGTTTGTAGAATACTAATTCACCACCCCCTCTTAGTATTCCCTATTTCTAACAATTGGTATTAGAGCTTAGTTACTTGGAAGAAAGTTATTCAGAGAAAGCCTAGTAGCTTGAGTAAGATCTCTATGGATATGGATCAATTACAGAATAATCTTGATGAATCTCTTGAAAAAATTGATATTCTTACCAAAGAAAGAGATAATCTGAAAGGGAAATATGATGATGCAAAGAATTTCATTGAAAAGATAAAAGTAAAGTTGGAAGAACTAAAGTCAAAGAAAGAATCTACAATTCAAATCGAAGATTGTGATGAAATTTCAAATTTGAAGAGAGAAAATGAGATCCTTCAACATGAATTAAAGATTGTAGATCTGAAGTTAAGTTTGAAAGATGGAAACAACAAGAATGAATCAAATTTGAAATCTAAAAATGAAGACCTGAAGTCTAAATTTTGTAAAGTGACATCTGAACTTGACAAAACCAAGTTGTAGTATGCTAAACTCGAAAAGTATAATACAATTGTGAAAGGTGAACTGACACAGTCTAAATAACATCTTGAGAAATTGTATTCCACCAGTGAGAAGATTGAAGAACAAATGTCTTATCAAAATCCATTTTATGATAAAATTGGTCCTGGAATTAACTCATCTAAGATAAGTGAAGAAAGCAAGGAACCATATCAGAAAGTCTCTTAGAGCGAAGATGAAAGAAATCTGATGAAGCTCTATCATCTTAAAATGGAAGCACTTCCATGTTAAGAGAATTTAGCCCTCCGAGTAAGTGGTTTTGGGTCATGTTGAATGCCTTGAATTGATCTTTGCTTGGATCAAGCTTTCTCCCCGCTTTCCACTTCTTCCCTGCACTTGATTTCTTCATTCTAGGTGAAATTAGGGTTAGGATCCCGAGGATTCTGCTTAATTTCCCTCTTCCATGGCTCTATTTTCTAGGTAGGATTTAGAAATAGGTCCTCCTAGTCTTCATCATAGTAATCATAGGATTTTATGTCTATCCCTGACATTCTATCTTATTCTGATATCATTTCTAGGTTTTTGGGCATCCTTGGGACCTCCTGACCTGGTTCTGACTGAATCTGGGCCCAGGGTCAAATTTGAGGTTGATCCTGACTAGGTCAGGATCGAGGTCAAACCTGACTAGGTCAGGTCCAACCTTGATTTTTCCCCTCTCATTCAGATTTCTAGAATCCTTGATTTTCGGGCATCGGGCTTTCGGGATATTTATTTTCCTGCCTCTGGGTTGGCCATTTCGGGTTTCAGGATGGTAAATCCTTTAATTAAATTTAATCTAGGTATATTTTCTAAAGGTTAGGACCTAATTGGGATTTAATTCTCCAAGGTGGCCCCTCTAGAGGATTGTGCCCTAGTTCACTATAAAAGGAGGCCTTCCTCTCTCATTTTCATCATCAAGTTTTGTGAGAACATCTCATCTCAAGCAATTTCATGTGCAAGCTCTCAAGGTGATCAAGCAAGCATCCATTCAAGAATTCAAGTCCTCTTCTGCATTCAAGTTCTGCATTGAAGATCAAGGATTTCAAGCATTCAAGCCATTCAAGGGATTTGGTTCAAGCATTCAAGATTCATCATTCAAACCCTAGATCTAGCCATCATGATGGTGTGATCTTCCTTCAAGATCCTTTGTTCATCTTCAAGATCCATTTAATTCTTCCTTCAAGGTGGATTCCAAGCATACAATCATGGAGGTTTGATTTACATTTATTGTTTTGTTCAAGCTTTCATATCAATATACTTGTTTACATTCAAAATATAATTACATATCTATTGAATTGCATAGCTTCATTGTTAGATGCTTTTCTACTACTTGCTAGCATTCCTATTTCAATTTCAATATTAAGGTTGATTCCAAACCAGGGTTTGACCAAGGCAAGCCCCTCAAACAAACAACAAAAAACCCCATTTTCTTGTAGGTACAGGTGTGGAATTTTGGATTTGAGAGAGAATTTGGATACCCTTTTTGGCAAACTTTTGAGATCTACAAATAGAATTCGAATCGGACTTCAAACAAAGAATGTAGTATTTGACCTTTTATGAGGGTCAAACCCAACCTGAGCTCATCTTGGAGAAAGATTTATGGGTTTTCTCTATCTCAACATTTCTAGTCTGGAACAGGTTGTAGAATTGCTCGAAAGTATACATAGACATCAAAATTTGACATTTTCCAGATCTACCCTAATTTGAGGTTAGTATTTGTATTTCAATTATTCCATATTTCAAGCATAATTTCATTCATAGGGAAATATTGGATTTACTCTCTCTCTCTCTTCCATATTCCTCATAAATTGATTTGATTATGTATTAACCTCTTGGTTGATCAAATTGGATCTCTTCTTTGGGAATTTGGGTTTGAGAATAGATCTCATATTTCCCCTCTTTTACATCTGAATAGGGGTGAATCCATTTTACCACTATTCATTTTGGTGAACCCGACATACTTACTCTCCTTTATTTTTTGGAATTAGATGCCCTATTGTGTTAGATTTTAGATCCTTTCTTGCATTTAGATTAGATCTCATTTATGCTCTTGCATTTAGATTAGATCTTGTTTATGCTCTTGCATTTTATATTCAAAAATCCAAAAAAAAATCTATATATATTCAATAAAATACAAAAACATTTCTTGCATTCACTATGGAAATTATTAAGATGTTTTGGTGCATGGTTATGTTCTTTATTACTCTTCTTTTAGCATCTCTTTATCATACCTATGATTTTTATGAAAGTATCATTCACTTCATTATGTTGATGACCCTTCACTTTGCTCTTGCTTATGCTTTTGTGAAGTTGACCGACACTAGTCTGCCTACATTTAAAAGTTTTCTTTGAGATTTATGTGGTAGTGTTATTCATCTTTTGGATTATGTGAAGAATTTTGTAGATGATACACCATCTCCTAATCTTCCTAATCCTATCAATCCTAATCTTAATCCTAATTCGATACCTAATTCTCCATCTATTCATCCTTGCTCTTCCCATACTTATGATGGGATTCAAGCTATCATTCAGGATGCGAATGTGCAATATTTCTTTGATTTACCTTCTCCTCTGATTCATGATGATATTAAAGGAAAGGGTAAAGAAACTTCTTCAAAACCTATTATCCCACCTTATACGACCTTTACTCATGAAAATGATAAACAAGCACCTCCTGTAGAAGCTTTACATAATATGTACACTACTGGATATAATATGGTGACTAAACAAGGTTATAAAGGTTTTGGGCTTGTGGTTAATGAGCATGGTATTAGGTTTCCAGTTCATATACCCCCTAAACCGAATATGTATGGTGTTGGGTGTTGAAAATCTCAAGTTAAGGTAGGTGATGCTAAACATCATCCTCCTCTCCTCACACCTATCTTAGATAACCCTAATACTCATCAAGAAATTTCTAAGAAGGTATATGTTGAGCTAATGAATTGCAAGAAAGAAATATTTAGACCTATGCTGATAGATTCTCTATACAAATATAAATATCCTTTTCATTATAGTAACAAATATTTACTTGCTGATTGTAAACATTTCAAGTTATATGTTAGAGAACGAGCTGCTTCAGGAATTATATCTCACTCTCGTGCAGTCTTACAATTCCTTCATAATTTTGATATAGGGGATTCCCCTCCTTTAGATATAATGTAGATGTTCTTTCCCTTTTCTCTTGGGACTGGGGGGAAAGAGTTGTATCTTCATCCAGTCTCCTAGGATCCAGTAGGTCTTTTATTGGGGCTTAATTAGTATTCTTTCTCTCCTATTTTTCTATGGTTTTTCATTATGTCTTTAATCATCCATATAATATTTCAAGATATCTTTCCTAGGACATATGTTTTGCGAAGGTATCCCTTGTCTTTATCTCTGGGGGGCAAGGTACCTATTTCTTTCTCTTTGTCTAGGGAACTGCTTTCCTTAGCTTAGTGGTATTTGTTTATATTGCAATATTATTTCAACATATTGATAGATGTTTTGACTATGGATAACCTTCTTATATGAGAAGTTGTTGTCCTAAGTTGTCACCTCTTCTCTATGATACAAATTATGTTCTTATAAACTCTCACCCTTGCTTTGGTGTTAGAGTTGTTTCCCTCATTCCAAAGACTCCTCTTCCTCTTCTTTGTAGGGGGTTTGATGATTGAATCTTTGTTCCCTCCTTTTTGAAAATTGATATTTTATCTAAAGCACTCCTCTTTGGTGGCAGTCTTATTGATAAGATCTCTTTCTTTGAGGATCCTTTTTCCATGAGTGACATATCCTTTTCATGATTATCTATACTCTTGGATGTAGGGGTCAATGTCCCTCGCTAAGGATATAGTATACATTGTTGTAAATAGGATATCTCCTTGCTTTGTGAAGTAGGTATCATCTTCCATCTTTGTTCCTACACTTGGGGGGCAAGGATGCCATCTCCTTCTATCTTTTTGGGATTCACCTCTTTTATTGGTTAAGCAGTATCTATCAATTATGTGATATCCAATCATACATAAAATTTTTGGTTTGCATTAAGGATCTTTGTCCTTGATCACAACCTATTTCATTGTTTAACATTGGGTTTCCATGGTTGATATATATCTCTCACCTTGGAAACTGAATAGTGTGCTATCCCTCATAAGGGTTACTTTCTTTTCACTTCTTGCATGATATCTCTTTACATTTGTCCCTTCCATGGCCTCATAGGAGTTGTGACCTTCTTGGCTTGGATTGGGTGTTGTTTGTGAATATTGTCTTGATGTTGAAGAAGGCTTTATCCTTATTCTTTTATTTCCTTAACATGTCAAAATAGTATGTTTTTTCCATATTAAGGAGGGGGGCATATATAGGGTCTCCCTTGTACTATAGTTTTTTATTTTTACATGCTAAATCTTGGAAGGTAATGCACATAAGTTGCTAAATCCTGAAAAGACATGCATTTATATGCTAAATCTTCTGAAGGTAACACTCATAAGTTGCTAAATCCTAAGGAGACACACATTTTTCAAATTTTTCAAATATGCTAAATCCTCTGAAGGTAACTCACATAAGTTTCTAAATCCTGAAGGGACACACATTTCCAGTTTCAAATATGCTAAATCTTGGAAGGTAATGCACATAAGTTGCTAAATCCTGAAAAGACACGCATTCATATGCTAAATCTTCCAAAGGTAATGCACATAAGTTGCTAAATCCTAAGAAGACACACATTTCATATTCATAGTGATACAAGAAGGTGGATCTATGAGTATTATAGAAGCCATCAAAAGATGCATTACAATTGCAAGCACAGTTTATTGGTGAACTTGTTGGGCTCTCCCTCCAGGGTGATTCACGGTAAGGTGGGCATCTTACTGGGAGAGGTAATCACTTTCTCTTTTCTCTCTTTTTGCTTTCATGCTAATAGGATGGGATCATGAAGCTATGTTATTTATAGTGTTGTTCTTGTCTTTCTTATGTAAACATTTATGCTTTTATGATAGCTTTCCAAATATGATATTAGTATGAGAAATATTTCTTAGCGAGGTTTCTTATGCTAATTGATTTGGGTTGTTTAGTACTAACCTTTGTTCATTTGACACCCTCATGCATGTATGTCAAGTTAGAATCCTTAGTCTGGGGGCTTGTGTCCTTAACTAAGTGTTATTTTATCTCTTTGCGAATCCACTTGGACCTCCTCTTTCTTTTCCTTTACCAAGAGTTTTCATCGAGTCCATACTCTTGCTAAAGTGGGGGCTTAATGTATCATCTTAAAATGGAAGCACTTCCATGTTAAGAGAATTTAGCCCTTCGAGTAAGTGGTTTGGGGTCATGTTGAATGCCTTGAATTGATCTTTGCTTGGATATGGCTTTCTCCCCACTTTCCACTTCTTCCCTGCACTTGATTTCTTCATTCTAGGTGAAATTAGGGTTAGGATCCTGAGGATTCTCCTTAATTTCCCTCTTCCATGGCTCTATTTTCTAGGTAGGATTTAGAAATAGGTCCTTTTGTTCTTCATCACAACAATCATAGGATTTTATGTCTATCCCTGACATTCTGTCCTGTTCTGATATCATTTCTAGGTTTCTGGGCATCCCCAGGACCTCCTGACCTAGTTTTGACTGAATCTGGGCCCAGGATCAAATTTGAGGTTGATCCTAACTAGGTCAGGATCGAGGTTGAACCTGAATAAGTCAAGATTGAGGTTGAACCTAACTAGGTCAGGTCCAACCTCAATTTTTCCCCTCTCATTTAGATTTCCAGAATCCTTGATTTTCGAGCATCGGGCTTTTGGGATATTTATTTTCCCACCTTCGGGTTGGCCATTTTGGGTTTCAGGATGGTAAATCCTTTAATTGAATTTAATATAGGTATATTTTATAAATTTTAGGACCTAATTGGGATTTAATTCTCCAAGGTGGCCCCTCTAGAGGATTGTGCCCTAGTTCACTATAAAAGGAGGCTTTCCTCTCTCATTTTCATCATCAAGTTTTGTGAGAACATCTCATCTCAAGAAATTTCATGTGCAAGCTCTCAAGGTGATCAAGCAAGAATCCATTCAAGCATTCAAGTCCTCTTCTCCATTCAGGTTCTCCATTGAAGATCAAGGATTTCAAGCATTCAAGCCATTGAAGGGATTTGGTTCAAGCATTCAAGATTCATCATTTAAACCCTAGATCTATCCATCATGATGGTGTGATCTTCCTTCAAGATCCTTTGTTCATCTTCAAGATCCATTTCATTCTTCCTGCAAGGTGGATTCCAAGCATACAATCATGGAGGTTTGATTTACATTTATTATTTTGTTCAAGATTTCATATCAATATACTTGTTTACATTCAAAATACAATTACATATCTATTGAATTGCATAGCTTCATTGTTAGATCCTTTTCTACTACTTTCTAGCATTCCTATTTCAATTTCAATATTAAGGTTGATTCCAAACTAGGGTTTGAACAAGGCAAACCCCTAAAAAAAACAACAAAAACCCCCATTTTCTTGTAGGTACAAGTGCGGAATTTTGGATCTGAGAGAGAATTTTTTTACCCTTTTCGGAAAACTTCTGAGATCTGCGAACATAATTTGAATCAGACTTTAAATAAAGAATGTAGTATTTGACCTTTTATGAGGGTCAAACCTGACCTGAGCTCATCTTGGAGAAAGATTTTTGGGTTTTCTCTGTCTCAACATTTCCAGTCTGAAACAGGTTGCAGAATTGCCCGAAAGTATACACAGACATCAAAATTTGACATTTTCCAGATCCGCCCTAATTTGAGGTTAGTATTTGTATTTCAATTATTCCATATTTCAAGCATAATTTCATTCATAGGGAAATATTTTATTTACTCCCTCTCTCTTCCATATTCCTCATAAATTGATTTGATTGTGTATTAACCTCTTGGTTGATCAAATTGGATATCTTCTTTGGGAATTTGGCTTTGAGAATAGATCTCATATTTCCCCTCTTTTACATCTGAATAGGGGTGAATCCATTTTACCACTATTCAGAAGCTAACAAATCTGAAGACATACCTAATCCACCTAAAGAAGATGAACCACCTAAAGATCCAGCAAGAGAATTCAAAGGTAGATGTTTTGCATATAATACTTTTGGACATATGAAGAAAGATAGCACAGGTAAGCACTTCAAACCTCTCAATGGTTATTGTTATAATTGTCATGGTTTTGGACAGAGCTATTGAATGTAAGAAACCTAGATCTAATGATAATAATAGTAGTAGAATGTTTAGAGATACTAACCATGCAGATAAGAGAGCTACTAAAGATATGAACAAAAGAAATGGAGTTGTGTGTTATAGATGCAACAAGATTCGATACATTGCCAGAAATTGAAGATCACAAATCAATCAGACATGACCCAGATATGAAAATAATGGAGTAGTTTGCCAGATATGTAACAAATTTGGTCATACAACAAGATTTTGCAGAATGAACCACATGAGAAACCCTAATCCTAGAAACTATATAAGGAGAAATGAGAATGAAAGCAACAATCAGAAAGGATGTTGTAGTAATTCAGAAGAAGTGAAATTTGTTAAAGCCACAGATCAAGCGGGCACACTCAGTACACAAGGTAATCAGACAGGTGAAGTATCTGATAGTAAGTGTGAATCTCTTCCTAAACCATCTCAAAGCACTTATTTAATATGTTAGCTATTTTTCTTGCACGGGTAAATAACTAGACCATAACCCGATCTCTCCCTTTTGATGCTCTTTTCCTGGCAAGAGAAATGCTAATTGACAAGGATGAAATCCTTCTTCACTTTGGGCTTCATAGAGCCAGGCAGGTGTACCTTACAACATCTACCTCAAATGATAATTTCTTTACAAATCATAGGTAGGTATAAACATGGATAAGATAGAACACTAACGTCCTGTGAAGGGATTCACCACTCTAAGTGAATCAGGGGATGACTTCCAGCCCATCATACTTGATTTATCATTCCACACACTAAAACAAAATAGGAAATAGGTGATTATTTAAAATGGTGCTTGATTGGCAAATGACCTCTAACAGTAAGGATCAGTGCCTTCAATCCAGGCATGGAGTCAAAGCCAATAGATATAAACCCAAACTACAAACCATGTTTCATTGATTGATATCCCTGCATTAATGCCTTACATTAACACATTTTATCCCTCAATATGAAGAATCATACAAATTCATAATATTGGTCTAATTCCCAATCTGCATTTATGGATTTTATAATCCTTCCTTGAAGGATACCCAAGTACAAATAGATATATTCTCCCTTGGAGAAGAAAAACTCAATATCCCTTGAATACTGAACTCATACTGAAATTGAAACTCAGTACAATGAAGACAATTCCCTGGAAACCATACATGCCTTACATGTACTTCGATTTGCAATCAAATTTACAAATACTTTCATTGAATCTATGACATAAAATAAAGAACACAAACCATTATACTAGACAGTCATGAACCAAAATTGAACTTGTATTCTGGAACCTTCTTGGAGAACCCCCTGCTAGAATCACCACAGACCTTGGAACCATTCAAATGGATGTTTACCCAGAATCTGGAACCTAGACCAGAGTTCTTCCCAAAAATTGGACCTCTTCAACTGCAAAGAAAGGACTATATGAAGAGAAAGGGGAAAAATGCCAACAAGAATCAAGAGAGGCCACTTGTCGGACCCTTCATCTAATGAATCATTGCTCTGAACTGAATGAACCATCTATTCTTTTATCCTAAGAACACCTCTTTTCAAACTCCTCAAACTGACTTATGAGTCACCGGATGTAACAAACCAGATATTTTCAAAATATCTTCCTGGCCCCCCTAAAACTTTCAACTGCAAATAACGTGAAACCAGTTAGACCTACATTGAAATTGATCCCAAAAATGGAATCCTCATGTCGAGACCTTTCTAGCGGTATATAATACTTGGTATTTGGACCAAAAATTAAGTCCTCAGCATCATTTTCAAATTTCAGTTCCCAAGCAACTCTAATATTTAAATTTTGAATTTTTTGACATAGTTTGAACTTTCATACTTGTTTAAAATCCTCTGCATATAGATTTTTAAAAAGGGTGGGTCCCACATGTGCCACATAGCACATTCAGATTGGTCCAACAAATCACCTCCTTGCCACCTCACCATCTAGTTGGATGCCACATTTGACCTTTGCCACTTGGCACTGTTTGGTTGGCTCGCATATCCACCTGGGCAACTAAACTAAACCAAATCGCCACCTCACATGAATGCCACATGTCGCCTTGTCGCATGATCACATAGCATGAAAATCACTCATGCGAACATGCGACTAACCGTCACATTACCTCTTTGTTTTTGGCGGTCTCTTATAAATTCCACCATTAAGACAAAATGTTATTTGCATGATCGCGTAGCTTAAAAGAAGCTTATGCGAACATGCGAAAACCCGTTATCATTTATCACCGTCATTGTCTTCCTTCAAATCACCGGTCCCACCTCGCCTTTGTCAATAAAGAAAATCCACGCTTACAACACCTAGCAAATTGTCAGGTACTTTCTTTCTTTCCAAGCACTGGTGTTTGCTGATACTAGCCAATGAGAAAACATTATTCATGTACATCTGTCAAAAGTTCCACTTGAGAATCGCGCTTGGTTTAATGCAAGATCAACGGCTTGTCACATGATCACATAGGCTTCTAAGATCCCATGCGATTATACGACAACCGTCCGATCTTCCCCTTATTGCTTTTCAAACTTTGGAGATTCCTCTGTCACCGGCCCCACTGTCCTTTACAAATAAAAGGCCGCCACTTATGAAATACTTGTCAGTGGTCCCACCTTGTTTCCACATCAAGCTTCATTATAAAATCAATGGTTATTTCACATGTTCACATGGCTTGGAAATATTCCATGCGAACACACGACCACCGTTAGATCTCCTCTAAAGATTCACAGTTGAATGAAACTCAAAACATTAGAATACAAGGTAATTAGGACATAGGATATGTTATTTATATCACCGGGGTTCTAGACTTAGGAAAAGATATAACCCCCACGTGAAAAATAAATGCATGTGCTCTTTAAAGAACTTAAGTGACTTAAAAAGTAATGTTCGAAAAGAAATGAGGAGAATGACTTAGGGTTTATTTGAAAATGGCAAACATTTTAGGGTTTTTGACATGAATTCAAAATTCTTCAAAGACAAGACCTAGGGTAAGGATTTTTTGAACTCGGCTATGACAATTTCCTGTGAATTTTCCAAATGCTAGACCAATCAAAACACCTGGAAGGAGATTTAACCCAATATTTTGACACACACCTTAGAAAATTAAGAATATATCCAACATCATAAAGAATGTATTAGAATAGGTACTTGGGATAATGTAGAAGTTAGAGTACAATGAATTGCATCTTGCGCAGTTAATGTAAGGTAGTATATGATATAATGATGCTATGGTTTAGAGCACATGAGCTAATATGAATGTATGCAAGTTGACGAGAAGTATGAAGTCTTGTAGGAAAGCGAGAACAAACTTTTGGAGAGAAGCGGCAAAGGAATTGAATGCGATGTCAGAATCTTGAAAGATTGAAAGGTTAAAAGCTTATGATCGGTATTATTTGATCATTCAAGCGAATACAAGCGATAAGGAGATCAATACAGTGGTGATTGAGATCAGTTTGCTAGATTTGGTAAAGAATTTCATGCCAGATCTACGCAAAGCCCTAAATCATGAATTTGAGGTATTTTACTAAAAAAATATATCAAGCAATTAAAGCTTTTGAAGAAGTCATGGACGTATCACTTATTCACCTTGTAAGGGATACTATTAGACCTAGAGTTAAAGGGGAACTATTAGAACCCTTGGAAGAAGACCCTAGTCTTGCATTGTCCTCCATACTAGATGAAGTTTTACATTTAGAAGATGTAAGAGGCTATCTAAGATGCAAATTTGAAACCCTCACTGAGAGTAATATGACTAAGGAATATGAGAAGTTATATAATTAGGATATGTCATTAAAATTAGGGATTGAGCATTTGAAGGAAAATGAAATTGTGAAGTATTCATTGAATTATGTATTCGATGATGATGAATGCACTAAGATCATATTAAGAAGAATTCACAATGGAAAGTTTTGGCTAGATGACAGAGTAATAGATATCACTACAGACCTAATTCATGAGGTAACTGGTTTGTCTAAAATTGGACTCATACCGTTTAATGAGAAAAATGTAAAGAAGATTGTATTGGATACCACCAAGTCATCCCATAATGGTAGAGGGATAGTAATTAGCAAGATATCACAAGATGATGTTAGATTTGTAAGAAAGATCTTAACATCTAAGGTCTGTACAAATTCTAGAGAAGATGACATGGCAGCTGGAATGGTTCATGCAACATATTTTATATGCATTGATAAAGTTCAAATTGATATATGTGAAATTTTAAGAATTCAGTTGTTTGAGAACCTTGAGAAGATAAAGAAAACCAAGAACACTCAATTTAGATTCTCATCTCTAATTACATACATGTTTTTTCATTTATTGAGAAGATTTCCATACACTATTGGAGATGATTGGAATGATAATAGGACTACTATGGACAAAATCAGAAAGGTGTATCTGAGACACCCTATTGACAAAGTTAATGAGATCACAACCTTGGAAATCAAAACATTTCATAATCAAATGAGAAAAAGGGCAAGGATACTGTAGGCTATAGTAGAGAAGTACAAAAATGATATATGTTTTATGGTTGACACTAATTTCACTTTTCTTGAAGCAGTTGAACTGAGAATTGAGTTTATAGATCCACTTGGATATGAAGTTTCAGAAGTTGAAGTAGAAGAATATGTGAACAGATTGCTTAAGTGTAAGTTGGATGTGAACAGTTCCAGATTTGGAACCTATGAGGAGAACTTTAACTCTGTGAAGTCTCTACATGAAGAGAAATTGGCCAAAAAGAGAGTTGACAACACCATTAAGAAGATTCTTAAGGATACTGGAATGACAGAACATGAATTCCTAGTTGTGAAGAAGATTGTAGAAGCAATAAGAGATATTGGACAAAAAGAAGATTTGTCTATTCCACCCCTATTATCAGTTGCAGATCAGACTGCAAAAGTTCAGGATTTAGAAGAAGTGATAAAAGTTGAAGAGGTGTAGGAAATAAGGAAATCAACTAGAACCTCCACCACTCCACCAACAAAAAGAGTAAAGGAAATGGCAAGTGGGCCAGGAAAGAGATAGAAAACCATATTTACCCTAGCATAGAGAAAGGTATCTGAAGTGAAAGATGATGAAGAAACTAGAAGAAATAAAAAGAAATGGAAACCAAAGATAGAGAAAGTTAATGCCCTAATCATTAATGAAGGAGATTTCACTAAAATGAATAAATACTATGAGATGTACAATTATTTTGAGAAGTTGAGCTTAGAAAATGCAGTTGTAAGGAATATAATATTGACAGATAAAAAGTTTGATAGTATTCAAGGAAATATTCTTGATGAACTTTTTGAAAAGTTAGTTAATAGAAAGAAAAGAGTAGCTGAAGAAGATAAAAACATTAGAGAGAACTATGTAAGGAAGCTCTGTGACATTAAAGATGAAGATCATTTCATAGAAGTTTTGAAAAATCTTAACACTCATTTAAGAATGAAGAGGAGAACCATCTTGATAATGGGAGGGAACTATGAGTAAGTTAACAAAGAAACTGAATAGGTTGTTATCAAGGTAATGACCTCCATCCCTAGTGAGCACACAAGTGCACCAGATCAAGCATTGGAAGCTAAGAAATAGAAAAGTCCGCCACCATCAATTAACATTGAAGATGAATCCATGAATGTGGAAGGAACAAACATCACTTTGGATAGTGAAGACAATCCATTCAGCAATCTTGAGGACATTGTTGACAATTCGCCTATGGAGCAACAGGACATGACAGTGAATGAGGAATAAAAGGAAACAAGACAAGAAGAAGAAGAAGAATAGAAAAAAGAAAAAAGAAAAAACACAAGCTGATATAGAGGCAACAGGACATGAAGGAACACAAGAACAAGAATCAATCAGTCCCACACCCAAGGTAGCAGTAGAGAAGCCATAGATTAAATCCATCCTTGTTAGTCTTGGACAAGAATTTGATGATGATGATCAAATAGAGTTGATCTTATCCTTGAACAAAATCATTGGCAAGAAGAAGAAGGTAAAAATCCTTGAAGGATTATTGATTGAAGTAACAGAGAAATTGTAGAATATTATAAACAATCAGATCAATGAAGTAGATCCACATGTCAAAGAAAAAGAAGTTGTGAAAGCATTTGACAATGAATTCACAAACTTATCAGACATGGCTATAATAAAAGCACAAGCAACCTATGAAGCAAAAATATTTCAGGATATATGTCAGAATATCAGAAATGATATTGAATAATTTGGACGTTTGCATAAAGGAATTGAGAAGAAGCTTGGAAAGAGGAATAGCTTTGTATGTTTAGTGTACAAAATCGAAGGATCGTGTATCTGAAATTATAGAGAAAATGAAAGCAAAAGAGGCAGAAATTCAAACAACAGCAAATCTCTTATCAAGTCTAAATGTGAAGATCTCTGATATTGAGAAGAGAATAAGTAAATTCTATGATAACATAAGGATTCTAAGTGATGAAAAGGAAAATAAATTGAGAAGATTCGCTCTACTAAGAGAGCATGTTTCAATTAAGATAAGCATTATTGAAAGTCAATTGGATGAATGTCTTACCTCTAAGACATCTTATGAGAAATTTCACTATGAAAATCTTCAGGCATGTGAAATAGTATCTTATGGTTTATGTGCACTTCTTAGTGTCAAAGATGCCATCAAGAAATCATGGAAGAAGGAGATAGAGAGCATAAAGATAAACTTAGCAGATTGTGTTGCAAGCCTACCGGATCTACAGTTTTGAATCCAAAGGTAAACATTTTTGTTGAAACAATTTTGGCACCCTTTTTTTCTTGTCATTGTTGTCAAAGGGGGAGTGATAGTAGAAAATTGTATAGACAATATGATATACTGTATAGATAGTATGATATATTGTATAGAAAGTATGGAGGCATACTCTTAGGGGAGTATAGATATTTAGTAGATACTCAGAGATATAAGTATACTAAAGAATTTTGTTATGGCCACAATTTTGAAGTTTTGTATGACAGCCAATTTTCTTATATGTTGCCACCAATTACAAAGGGGGAGATTGTTAGAAAATTGGCTGAGTAGGATATCAAGTTGTTGTCATTATGGCAACATATAAGCAGTATGAAGATCACACTAAGACATAATGCATTTATGTTAGAGCGCAAGTAAAATTGTCTAAGTATAAGCAGTATTTTCCAGTCTAACCAGAGACAATTTTGGATAGCGATGTTGATAGAAGTAGGTTCAGTGCATGCACACTTGAACATGGATAATTATATGTATGAAAAAGACACATCTGGAAGTGCAAGTCTGTACAACATGTATGAAAGGAGTTATTGCAAGATTACCGAGATAGATTCGAAGCCGACTGAGTAGAGTAAGAAGAGAGAACAAGTAAAATAGTTAAGGGATTATATTTTTTATAAAAATAGTGACTTTTCCATACAAGGGATGACATCCTAGATGTTAACTCTTGGGAAGTAGAAGTTAGTTTTGTATTTTGGAAAGGTTTTTATGTTTTGTAAGTTGACTATAAAGTTATTATTCTTAATAACTTGTATAAATGTAAGAAGTATGTAATACAAAGTATGATGTATAATGTAATAAGATAGTGTAATGTAATGATGTGAAGATATATGTTGTAAAAGGAAAGCAAGAAGACTTTGCATGTGAAAGCGAAGAAGCTAGAAAGCTAAATTAGAATAGGAAAGCTATTTGGCAACATTTATGTACTTTACCTTTTTGTAATCAGATATCATTGTACATTACATGTTTGGGAAGTGAGATGATCTTGTAATCAATCTATTCTGTAATACCAACTCTTAGCAGGGTTGAGGGTTCTAACAAGGGCTAGAGTCCTTTAATCAGGACATAGACACTATATGTATGTAATAGACTCCTAACAGGGTCAACATCCTTAACATGATACTTTTGATTAGTGGATCACTTGTGGGTATCATCCCCACTGGGATTTTCCCTTGGACAGCGTTTCCTCAAGAACAAACATGGTGTTATGAGTTCATTTGTTATATTTCTTTGCATGCTATTTAGTTTACTTTGTTTTGCAAGTATCAAGTTAATCTATTATATCCATAATTGGGAAAAGGTAAAAGTTTATAGAATACTGATTCACCTCCCCCTCTCAGTATTCCCTATTTCTAACAATTGGTATCAGAGCTTAGTTACTTGGAAGAAAGTTATTCAGAGAGAGCCTAGCAGCCTAAGTATGATCTCTATGGATATGGATCAATTACAGAAGAATCTTGAAGAAGCTCTTGAATAGATTGATATTCTTACTGAAGAAAGAGATACTCTGAAAGGGAAATATGGTGATGTGAAGAACTTCATATAGAAGCTAAAATAAAAGTTGGAAGAAATGAAGTCAAAGAAAGAACCTACAATTAAAATCAAAGATTGTGATGAAATTTCAATCTGAAGAAAGAAAATGAGATCCTTAAACATGAATTAAAGATTGTAGATCTGAAGTTAAGTTTGAAAGATAGAAACAACAAGAATGAATCAAATTTGAAATCTGAAAATGAAGATCTGAAGTCTAAAGTTTGTAAAGTGACATCTGAACTTGAGAAAACCAAATTGTAGTATGTTGAACTTGAAAAGTATAATACAATTATGAAAGGTGAACTGACACAGTCTAAACAACATCTTGAGAAACTATTTTCCACTAGTGAGAAGATTGATAAACAAATGTCTTATCAAAAGCCATTTTATGATAAAAATGGTCTTGGATTTAACTCATCTATGATAAGTGAAGATCAGAAAGTCTATGAGAGAAAAGATGAAAAGAAATCTGATGAAGCTAACAAATTTGAAGACATACCTAATCCACCTAAAGAAGATGAACCACCTAAAGATCCACCAAGAGAATTCAAAGGTAGATGTTTTGCATAAAATAATTTTGGACATATGAAGAAGGATTGCACAGGTAAGCAATTCAAACCTCTCAATGGTTATTGTTATAATTGTCATGGTTTTGGACATAGAGCTATTGAATGTAAGAAACCTACATCTTATGATAATAATATTAGTAGAATGTTTAGAGATACTAACCATGCAGATAAGAGACTTACTGAAGATATGAACAGAAGAAATGGAGTTGTGTGTTATAGATGCAACAAGATTGGACACATTGCTAGAAATTGTAGATCACAAATAAATCAAACAGGACCGAGATATGGAAACAATGGAGTAGTTTTCCAGATATGTAACAAATTTGGTCATACAACAAGATTTTGCAAAATAAACCACATGAGAAACCCTAATCCTAGAAACTATACAAGGAGAAATGAGAATGAATGCAACATTTAGAAAGGATGTTGTAGTAATTCAGAAGAAGTGAAATTTGTTAAAGCCATAGATCAAGAAGACACACTCAGTACACAAGGTAATCAGATAGGTGAAGTATCTAATAGTAAGTGTGAACCTCTTCCTAACCCATCTCAAAGCACTTGATTCATAAAGAATGTATAAGAATAGGATATTAGGATAATGTAGAAGTTAGAGTAGAATGAATTGAGTCTTGCGTAGTTAATGAAAGGTAGTATGTGATATAATGATGTTATGGTTAAGAACGCATGAGCTAATATGAATGTATACGAGTTTGTGAGAAGTATGAATTTTTGCAAGAAAGCATGTACAACTTTTTGGAAAGAAGTGACAAAGGAATTGAATGCAATGTTAGAATCTTGAAAGATTGAAAGTTTAAGAGCTTATGATCGGTATTATTTGATCATTCAAGTGACTACAAGCGATAAGGAGATCAATACAGTGGTGATTGAGATCAGTTTGCAGGATTTGGTAAAGAATTTCATGCCGGATCTACGCAAAGCCCTAAATCATGGATTTGAGGTATTTTACTAAGAAAATCTATCAAGTAGTTAAAGATTTTGCAAAATTCATGGATGTATCACTTATTCACCTTATAAGGGATATTATTAGACCTAGAGTTAAAAGGGAGCCAATAGAACCCTTGGAAGAAGACCCTAGTCTTGCATTGTCATCCGTACCAGACAAATTTTTACATTTAGAAGATGTAAGAGGATATCTAAGATGAAAATTTGAAACCCTCAGTGAGAGTAATATGACTAAGGAATATCAGTAATTATATAATCAAGATATGTCATTAAAAGCAGGGTTTGAGCATTTGAAGGAAAATGAAATTGTGAAGTATTCACTGAATTATGAATTCGACGATGATGAATGCACTAAATCATATTAAGAAGAATTCACAATGGAAAGTTTTGGCTAGATGACAAAGTAATAGATATCACTGCAAACCTAATTCATGAGGTAACTAGTTTGTCTAAAATTGGAGTCATACGCTTTAATGAGAAAAATGTCAAGAAGACTGTATCGGATAACACCAAGTCATCCTATAATGGTAGAGGGATAGTAATCAACAAGATATCACAAGATGATGTTAGATTTGTAAGAAAGATCTTAACATCTAAGTTCTGTGCAAATTCTAGACAAGATGACATGGCATCTGGAATGGTTCATGCAACATATTTGATGTGGGTTGATAAAGTTCAAATTAATATGTGTGAAATTTTAAGAATTCAGTTGTTTGAGAACCTTGAGTAGATAAAGAAAACCAAGAACACTCAATTTAGATTCCCATCTCTGGTTACATACATATTTTTTCAGTTATTGAGAAGATTTCCATACACTATTGGAGATGACTGGAATGATAATAGGACTACTATGGATAGAATCAACAAGGTGAATTTGAGACACCTTATTGACAAAGTTAATGAGAGTGCAACCTTGGTAATCAAAACATTTCAAAATTAAATGAGAAAAAGGTCAAGGATACCACAGGCTATAGTAGAGAAGTAAAAAAATGATATATGTTTTATGGTTGACACTGATTTCACATTTGTTGAAGGAGTTGAACCGAGAGTTGATTTTATAGATCCACTTGGATATGAAGTTTCAGAAGTTGAAGTAGAAGAATATGTGAGCAGATTGCTTAAGTGTAAGATGGATGTGAATAGTTGAAGATTTGGAACCTACGAGGAGAACTTTAAATCCATGAAGTCTCTTCATGAAGATAAATTGGCCAAAAAGAGAGTTGAAAACACCATTATTAAGATTCTTAAGGATACTGGAATGACAGAACATGAATTCCTAGTTGTGAAGTAGATTGCAGCAATAATAAGAGACATTGGGAAAAAAGAAGTTTTGTTTGTTCCACCCCTACCATCAGTTGCAGAAGTTCAAAATTTAGAAGAAGTGGTAAAAGTTGAAGAGGTGCAAGAAATAAGGAAATAAACTAGAACCTCCACCACTCCACCAGCAAAAAGAGTAAAGGAAATGGAAAGTGGGCCAAGAAAGAGACAAAAAACCATATTTACCCTAGTATAGAGAAAGGTATCTAAAGTGAAAGATGATGAAGAATTTGGAAGCAGTAAAAAGAAATGGAAACCAAAGATAGAGAAAGTTAATGCCCTAATCATTAATGAAGGAGATTTCACTAAAATGAATAAATACTATGAGATGTACAATTATTCTGAGAAGTTGAATTTAGAAAATGCAGTTGCAAGGCATATGATATTGACAGATAAAAAGTTTAACAGTATTCAAGGAAATATTCCTAATGAACTCTTTGAAAAGTTAGTAAATAGAAAGAAAAGAGAAGCTAAAGAAGGTAAAAACATTAGAGAGAACTATGTAAGGAAGCTCTATTACATTAAACATGAAGATCATTTCAAAGAAGTTTTGAAAAATCTTAACACTCATTTAAGAATGAAGAGGAGAACCATATTGATAATGGGAGGGAACTGTGAGGAAGTTAACAAAGAAACTGAATAGGCAGTTATCAAGGTGATGACCTCTGTCCCTAGTGAGCACACAAGTGCATCAGATCAAGCATTGGAAGCTTAGAAACAAAAAAGTCTACCACCATCAATTAACATTGAAGATGAATCCATGAATGCGGAAGGAACGAACATCACTTTGAATACTGAAGACAATCCATTTAGAAATCTTGAGGACATTATTGATAATTCGGCTATGGAGCAGCAGGACACGACAATGAATGAGGAAGAAAAGGAAACAAGACAAGAAGAAGAAGCAGAACAAAAACAAGAAGAAACACAAGATGATATAGACGCAGCAGGACATGAAGGAACACAAGAACACACAACAATTAGTCCCACACCCAAGGTAGCAGCAGAGAAGCCACATATTAAATCTATCTTTGCTATTCTTGGACAAGAAGTTGACGATGATGATCAAATATAGTTCATCTCATCCTTGAACAAAATCATTGGCAAGAATAAGAAGGTAAAAAGCCTTGAAGGATCATTGATTGAAGTAATAGAGAAATTGTAGAATATTATAACTAGTCAGATCAATGAAGTAGATCCATAGGTCAAAGCAAAAGAAGTTGTGAAAGCATTTGACAATGAATTCACAAACTTATCAGAAATGGCTACAGTAAAAACACAAGCAGCCTATGAAGCAAAAATATTTCAGGATATATGTTAGAATATCAGAAATGATATTGATAATTTGGATGTTTACATAAAGGAATTGAGAAGAAGCTTGGGAATAGGAAAAGCTTTGTACATTCAGTGTACAAAATCTGAGGATCATGTATCTGAAATTATAGAGAAAATGAAAGCAAAAGAGGCAAAAATTCAGACAACAACAAATTTGTTATCAATTCCGAATGTGAAGATTTCTAATATTGAGAAGAGAATAAGTAATTTGTATGATGACATAAGGATTCTAATTGATAAAAAGGAAAAGAAATTGAGAAGATTCTCTCTACTAAGAGAGAATGTTTCAATTAAGATAATCATTATTGAAAGTCAATTGGATGACTGTCTTACCTCTAAGACATCTTATGAGAAATTTAACTATGCAAATCTTCAGGCATGTGAAATAGCATCTTATGGTTTATGTGCACTTCTTAGTGTCACAAATGCCATCAAGAAATCATGGGAGAAGGAGATAGAGAGCATAAAGATAAACTTTGCAGATTGTGTTGCAAGCCTACCGGCTCTGCAGTTTTGAATCCAAAGGTAAATATTTTTGTTGAAATAGTTTTGGCACCCTTTTTTTTTGTCATTGTTGTCAAAGGGGGAGTGATAGCAAAAAATTGTATAGATAGTATGATATATTGTATAGACAGTATGGAAGCATACTCCTAGGGGAAGTATAGATATTCAGTAGATACTTAGAGATATAAGTATACTACAGAATATTGTTATGGCCACAATTTTGAAGTTTTGTATGATGTAGAAAATTTTATTATATGTTGCCACCAATGACAAAGGGGGAGATTGCATGCACACTTGAACATGGATAATTCTATGTATGACAAAGACACTTCTAGAAGCGCAAGTCTGTACGACATGTACGAAAGGAGTTATTGCAAGATTACCGAGACAGAGTCGAAGTCGACTGAGCAGAGTAAGAAGAAAGAACAAGTAAAATAGTTAAGGGATTATTTTGTTTATCAAAATAATGACTTAACCATACAAGGGATGACATCCTATATGTTAACTCTTGGGAAGCAGAAGTTAGTTTTGTATTTTGGAAAGAGTTTTATGTTTATTAAGCTGACTGTAAAGTTATTATTCTTAATAAATTGTATAAATGTAAGAAGTATGTAATGTGAAGTATGATGTATAATGTAATAAGATAGTGTAATGTAATGATGTGAAGATCTATGTTGTAAAAGGAAATCAAGAAGACTTTGTATGTGAAAGCGAAGAAGCTAGAAAGCTAAATCAGAATAGGAAAGCTATTCGACAGCAGTGAAAGGTTATGTACTTTACCTTTTTGTAATCAAATATCATTGTACATTACATGTTTGGGCAGTGAGCTCATCTTGTAATCATTCTATTCTGTAATACCAACTCTTAGTAGGGTTGAGGCTTCTAACAAGGCCTAGAGTCCTTTAATCAGGACAGAGACACTATATGTATGTAATAGACTCCTAACAAGGGAAACATCCTTAACATGATACTTTTGATTAGTGGATTAGTTGTGGGTATCATCCTCACTTGGGTTTTCCATTGGCCAGGGTTTCCTCGAGAACAAACATGGTGTTATGAGTTCATTTGTTTTATTGCTTTGCATGCTATTTAGTTTACTTTTTTTTGCAAGCATCAAGTTAATTTTTTGTATCCATAATTGGGAAAAAGTAAAAATTTTTAGAATACTGATTCACCCCTCCTCTTAGTATTTCCTATTTCTAACACAAGCTCCACCGATTGATCTTCATTTCACCTTCATCTTCTCTATCTCTTTGTAATTCTTTGCACCAAAGAGCAACATGTCCTTTCAACTTAGTCTGTGCCAATCTTACTCAAAGAGGATCTTTAATTTATTCTAGCTCAAAGAAGTCTTCTAATTAACCAATCCAATCAATCAAGTCTTGGGGTCTCAAAGTACCATAGAAATTAGAAACTTCCATTCGGTAATTATTACTTAACCGAGCTCCAGATCTATGCAATTGACAAGTTCTATCTTCACCAGATCTGTCCCTCTGGTCATCACCACTAGATCCAATAGCTTCAAAGTCTTCAACAACTTCCTCATAACCAACATCAGTACCAAGATTCCTCGACATACCAGCAATAGCTCTAATGACCTCAATGATCATGTCATTCTTCATCAATTCCATCTCAGATCTGAAATCAACTTTAACCTTCTCTATAATCTTCGATTCCACGTCATCACAAAGATCTGCAATCGCTCTAGGGTATAATCTTCTTGGAGGCATCCTTCAATATTTTTGAAAACCCAAAGCAATAAATCACCAACAAGGTCCTGGTGAAAATAGCCTCTACCGGAGATTGGTTTACACACTCAAGATCTTCAACCTCTGATGCCACAAGACCAAGACAAATAAGGAGGATCTAATTAAGGATAACCTAAACAAGTAGCCAAACACCACAATGCGGAATAACACAACAAGACAATGTTTTTAACTGAATTTTCATTAACATGCCCGGCTGTAAGGCCTTTCGGGTTAGGGACAAATACAATCAGAAGTATTTCTGCAATCTCTTAGCTAGTCCAACTTTGAAACAAATCAGCAACTGATGGAAACCCTAAGGAAGATCTGAACTTGAACTCTCAAGCCTCCAAGAAATCTCCTTGTCTCCAAGCATGCAAACCACTAGCTCTGCTATTACAAACTATCAGATAGCAATTTGATCTTCAAGATCTCACAGGATCTAGATCTAATCACTGACTTCTTCCCAATCTGCCTCTAAACAACTACCCAAACACTCCTTAAATACTAATCTTCAGCCACAAGTCAGCTGGAAGAAACAATCAACTCCTAAGCCAAGTCAACTTCTATTACAAATAAATATTAAATGCAATAACAATCGGCTCATAAATAGCCTTACAAACATTTAAATCTCCATGTCGACCTCAAGTTCTACATAGGAGAATACAACAAAAGCTACCAACAATAAATGCACCAAGTTAGCCAACCAAATCTTCAAGAACTCCAGTTAGTAAACTAGAACTATCGAGCGCTAGAGAAACAACCAAGCACCAGTGAAACAAATGACCACACCAAGCATCATCCAGCAAGCATGTTGACCGAGCACCATAGACATCACCGAGTACAAGTTCCACCAAGCACAAGAGGTTTTACCGAATTCTTTCTGTTAGAATAATAAGCAGAATTACACAAATATAAACCCACAAAAAGGAGAACACAACAACATAGAATTTAACATGGTTCACCCAATCCCTGGGCTATATCCACCAACAACGAGTCTAATATCTTTATTATTATCCAACGATTACAATCTGAAACCTGCAACTCAATACCGCCATAGGAAGCTACAATAATCCCTAATACAATCAATCTCAAACCCTAAGCCCTTTTACAAGTATTTTTGACATAACAAAATTAGGGCAAAAATACTCTGACTAAATAGAAAAATAGATGGCTGACCCTTTACAATATTATTAAGTCATTCTTGGTGTTGAGGGGCACTGCCCCTTGACCCCGCCTGGGGTGCTGCCCCAGGACCTCGCAAGGGGCTCTACCCCTTGACCCCATAGAAAAGTATGATTAGGCTCCACATACATAACACCTTTAGTGACCGAGCTTCCTTCAATAACCAAGACCATCGGTTAAAGCTGCAACCAAGTACCACAGAACCAAAACAACACATCACCGTGTAGATTCACCGAGTACCCTAGAATACCCCTGCATCAAAGATACACATAGGACCTTGGACAAGTAAATAACAAGCATCAATCGGCCAACATACTCTATAATCCATAACTTATCTTCGCATAAGGTGGAACACACCACATCCCATAGGTTGGCACCAAATAAGACCTCACAAGATCAAACTCTACAATTGACGTCACCAAGAGTGCGATAATCAAGGAACAAGGGAAATTATTCCTTAATGAGTCTTCTATCATATCCTAAACTCACATATCCTGAATCCATCTCACATCCAAGAAAACACAAAAAATTCAGAGACTAACTCTGCCACAGACCGCTGTTTCTATTCCTGCGACCAGTTTATACCAAAACTATTGTACCTTATTCCTTTGAATAAATTATTGCATGCGATCTTAGATATAAGATCTAAATTCCATCTAAAATAGAAATCCAAGCTCACAAAGTCAAACATGCCATACACAGTTCGTGCACAACCATGATAATTGTGCCAATTCCCATCTTAACTAATATTAAGTTGCAACATCAGATATAGTTAAGTCAATCTTCTAAAAGATATGTTGACATTAATGACAACACATGTCAAGAACAATTCTAACATATTGTTGCACTATAATGTTAATGACCATATCAAATATTGTAGTTATGAAGAGAAATACAATATTATTTTGAAAAAAAAACCTACTTTTAATATATATAATCAGTCATAGACAAAATTTAAATAAAATTAGTACCTCATCAAAATATTTAGGAAACTGGTTGTTAAAAAATGTGAATGTTTATAAAATGCAAATAAAAATAGGACAAACGGACATGAAATAAGAGCAATGTTGAGACTCTTCACAAATCACATGTGAAACCTACCCATGTACTTGTCTATTTAAGAAAGTTTATCCTATCGTAGGTATAAATATGCAAGTAAATAATCTAAATGTGAGAGAAAAAGTATGTACAATACCATTTTCTTCCATGGTTTGTTTTCTTTATTTATGTTTCATTTTTTGCACATTAGATGCTTAACAATTTTAGTTACATGTATGCTCTATTAAACTAAAATATAAATAGATAAGTTGATAACTGCATGTGTGGAATATCTACCTTACCTCACAACTCATCAAGTTGTTAGGGCATCAATTTAACAACTTTTGAAAAAAGTTAAAATAAATATAATATTGTAAAGAATCCCTAGATGCTTATGCAACCAAGTAGTGATCAATTATCTATGAACGCTCAAATGATGATACTAGGATGATATATAATAATGTATATAGGTCATCCAAAATGAACAAGGGTAAGTAAAGTTGCAAGTGAAAATTTTGCACTTCAAAATCAACATGTGTAAATAGGATAGGTTAAGTTGACCTTAAATTTGATTTAGAAGTTAAATATTTTGAATTCATTTTCAGAAACCATGGCATTTCCCTAGGTTTACCATAAATTAGAGATATGAAATTGGTCGGGAAATATATAATTCCAGAATTAGGACCAATATATGGGAATGCGTGTTAATGAGATTAGACAATCTTGGGCTATCTAGTAGCTTTTAGAAAAATTTGTGCCACTTGTACATGTGTTATTGAAAGAGGCCCAACCAAGTCAAAACAAGTCCAAACATTTAAAAAAAGTCCAAACTAAAAAGAAAAGGTGCAAGGTGTATTGTTTTAACCATTACACTAAAAATATTTAATACTTTCATAAAGAGAAGTTAAATATATACAATTTTCACCATTTCAACAAGTTTCATGTAGAAACTTATTCTTTCCATTGCATTATAGTTGAAAGTATAGTTAATTGTGATTAGTTAAAGGCTAACAAATCAATTGGTCTATGATTTGCAATATGATATTTTAAATCAACCTTCAACAATTGAAAGAATCGAATAATTTGAAGTTTTTGGATAACAAGTTTAAATATCCACATTCTATAAACAAACATTAACATTTTGATATTGTTATTGGGATTCATCTTCAAACTCATTGACCGATGTTTCATGAGTAGTGGTTCATAAGAACCCATCTCAACCCATCTCTCATGAGAATAAATGGAACACTTGGTGCTCATTACATCTAGATGGCGCTCACAAAGGTGAAGCATCATCCTTCCTGGGAGGTCACCCATCCTAGTTTACTCCAACTCAAGTGTGCTTAGCCATGGAGTTTCCTCCAAAACATTAACATTGCATGAAACTTAACGGTTTGAATTGTTTTATTAGCATAAGTAAAATTATATAATTTTAAATTATTGTTTTTCAATGGTAGTTAACATAATCACATGATAACCAATCCTATCATTACAATAGCCTAGAAATCATCAACAATTTTTGTGTTTAGACACTAGCAATTGATAGAATTACATAATAAATAGTCCCTATCATTGAAATAGTCTACAAAAATTATCAACATTTTGTTTGAGTGTACTTATCAACATAAATAATCATTCACTATGATATCCACAATCTTTTGCCATTAAACCAAAAAAATGATATATTTACTTTTATCCTCCCTAAAAATAGACCTTCATATTTATCTCCTAACAAAATACACTCTAGAACTTTTTTTTTTACATCCAAATTACAACAATTTTCTTTGACTATGTGATCTCCATTATTTTACATTTTCCTATAAGTATATATTCTAGTTTATCAATTTGACAAGTACTTTCATAAGCAGGAGTTATATGTAAAACTGATCATTTCACCTCCATTGATATTGACAAGAAGTCTTTCTTGAAAGAATGAGTTATCATTCTAGTTTTATACAACATGATAATTGTCATATGAAATGAGAGCCCAAAAAAACAATAACAATAAATGAATGTACGCATACAATCCAAGTTTTAGTGTCGTGTTATAAGAACGTCTTGTCCAAGTAACCTCCGTTGGTTTATCAATCCAACAGATAATTTTGACACATATTAAAACGTACAACTTCTTTTTGACGAAGCCGGGAAAATTATCCTTAAGAGATAAGGTATTCTCTTTCACGAGTCGAATGTGGACGATTCATATCAATCGGAAAAAGTTGATGTAATGGCTGTCATGGGTAATTTCCATCCAAATCTAAAAGCAAAGAAGTTGGGAGGTGATATTTCTGTTGTTATCTTGGCAAGTGGTAGGGACTGAATATGACATTTATGTCTCCTTTCCAAGGGTCGCGGCTAAGTTTCTTACAAAGTATACTGTTGAGCAAATTTTTAAAAATGAAAAATAAAATAGATTTTTCAAAATTTTCATCATATATTCTGTATATTTTACGGTTGGTTGAAAACCATAAAAAATTGCAAAAAAATGGTTGTATTTCTGCGATTCGGGAAAATAAAAGTTTGACATTTTTTTTTGTCTTTGGTGCGTTTCGTAGGGAGCTTAGTGGCTGCCCTTTCATCATATATTCTGCATATTTTATGGTTGGTTGAAAACCACAAAAAAATTGCAAAAAAATGGTTGTATTTCTGCGATTCAGGAAAATAAAAGTTTGACTTTTTTTTTTTGTCTTTGGTGCGTTTTGTAGGGAGCTTAGTGGCTGCCCTTTCCAAGAGATGGTCAAGAGATATGCATGTGTCCCTTTAAGAACACTTTGAGACGTACTTGGGACACCCAAGGAATAAATTTTGGACATTTCTAATGTTGAGAGGAAAATAGGGTTAGTGTATCAAAGGATTGCGATTTAAAAGATTGATGTTAATTGATAAGAATGATGGAATGTTCTTTAATTATGCTATCTAGTTTAAGGTTTATATATTTTTGAGATGTGATTGGATCAAGTTTAGTTTATATGTGAGTTTGACATATTGGGTCCTTGGTACTCATGAAAATTTCGTTGAATAATGACTTCTAGTTGTGATGTATGCTCCATCACGATGTTGTAATCTACTATATAAAAAAACAAATTGATATTTATGCAATCTTGTTATTTCCATAAGAAAACATGATCCAACAATCAATACTAAATACAATATTTTAGATATGTGATGGATAGTCCTAGTTGGAGGGTCGAATATATTAAGATCTCACCAATGTGGCTTCAAGATTTATTGTTTGGCCTTTTCAATTCTACCATATTGGGTTACTAGATGTTTTTATACTAATTACACCATTAATTTCATCTCTATGATGAATTAAGGCCATATATATCACTCTTTTCCAAGATTCTATAGCTTTAGTTTCATGGAGTTGTAATGAAGGTGGTGGGGAACAAGGTGCAATAAGATTCACAAGTCCATGCATGCAAATAAGGAATTTATCTTAGACTTATTTTACCACCTCTTTCTTGGAAGGAAGATGATCCACAAGGCTTCAAGAAGAAGTTTAGGTAAATTCAATGATCCTTTGCTATTTGTGGGACTATGACTATGCAATTTTAATCGAGAAATGCAAGATCTAGGGCTATATAGGAAGAAAAGATAGTTTTCTACATGCATAGGGAGATTGAGAATTGACAGACAAATTCTGGGACAAGATATGGGAACTAAAACTGTAACCAACCTGCATATCAAATTTCAAGCCGAAGTAGGAGGACATGGGCCACTTGGTCGCCTTAGTCTTGGATTGAGGCAACTCACATGCCTTGTACCTAATACTTTCCAATGAAATTAGTTGCAAATTATAGCCCTTCTCCAGATCTATTTGTCTCTCTTCCTACATATCCGCTACATGTTCCTACACACATAAAAGATGCAATATGCTTGAAAGAAAAGTGTGTCGATGTGTAGTAGAGGGTTAATTTACAAATAGAATGCTTATACCTTCATAAAGATGTTGAAATGGTCATGAAGATGCTTGATGTTATCTTAATATTGACTTGATGTTGAATTTAGAAAAGAAAAATCATGCATGTCATCACAAATGCTTAGATCTACAAATTACTCCTTTTCTTCAACGCCTTGAATGCTTGATATCCTATCTTAGGACTTGAAATACAAAATTGTAGTGGAAATCTCCAATTGAACTTGTGATCTTGAATTGAATTACCAAAATAAGGTAGGAAGATTTCATTTACACCTTTGCTAACTATTTTGGGGTGCAAAACTTGAAGATAGCCAACATAGGTCTAGAATCCATGCTAAAACATAATAAATGTTGTATGGTTTAAATCTAGGGAAAAACCTCAAGGACATGGGTGACTTTTAGGACTAGGGTGACCCAAGTTGTCTTGTCCCTCCCATTCACCTTGGTCCACCCAAGACAAAACCAAATTTAGACTAGGTATCTTATTTAGAGAGGGGATGCTAGAAACATATGTTAGAAATAGGGAATACTAAGAGGGGGGGGGGGGGGGGGGGTGGTGAATCAGTATTCTGCAAACTTTTGCTTTCGCCCAATTATGGATATAACAGATTATCTTAATACATGCATAACATAGTAAACTAAATAACATGCATAGCAATAAAGCAAATGAACTCATAACACATTATTTGTTCTCAAGGAAACCCTGGCCAAGGAAAAACCCTAGTGGGGATGGTACCCAAAAAGATCCATTAATCAAAAGTATCTTGTTAAGGATGTTGACCCTGTTAGGAGCCTATTACAAGCATATAGTGTCTCGGTCCTGATTAAGGGACTATAGGCCTTGTTAGAAGCCTCAACCCTGATAAGAGTTGGTAGTACTAATTACAAATGATTACAAGATGAGCCCACTGCCCAAACAAGTAATGTACAATGATTACTGATTACAAAATAGAGTAAGGTACATAACCCTATACTGCTTGCTTGTCTTTCACAACTTCGCATCAATATATTTTTCTATATCATCTATCTCATTACAATTTTTCATCTTCTTTCGCATTTCATATGCCTTACATTTATACAAGTTATTAGGAATAATAACTTTTACAGTCGGCTTTACATAACATAAAACTTTACACAAATTATATATTCACTCAAGGGTTAACATCTAGGATGTCCTCCCTTTATATTATTAAGACATTATTTTGATAAACAAAATAATCCCTTAACTCTTTACCAATTCTGTCTTCATATTATGTCCTGTCGGCTTAACACTGTCTTTAGTAAAATTGTCATAACTTCTTCCGTACATGTCGTACAGACTTGCGCTCTTAGGTGAGTCTTCAATAGTCATCATAGTATCTATGTTCAAGTGCGAAAGCATTGAACTTACTCCAATCGACATTGCCAATCAAAACTGTGTCCTGGGTACACTGGGAAAATACTGCACATACTTAGACAATTTGCTTTGCGCTCTGTCATACTTGCTCTTTTTCATATGCGGTCTTCATGTAGATTGTATGTTGCTATAATGACAACATGTAGATATCTAACTCAGCCAAATTGCCAAAAATCTCACTCTTTGTCATTGGTGGCAACATATGAGAAAATTGGCTAAGTCTCAAAACTTCAAAAACTCAAAATTGTGGCCATAACAAAAAAATATATCCGATGTCCTTATAACTCCATAGATCTTATCTATATTCTATACCCCCCCTAAGAATATACTTCCTCATCATATATACATCAATTTTATGCTATATATCTCTCCCCCTTTGACAAAAATGACAAAAAAGGATGCCAAAAACTGTGTTCAAAAAAGTCATATAACTTGATTTAGTATTGCAAAGCTGGTAGGCTTGCAACACAATTTGCAAAATTTACTTTGATGCTCTCTATCTCCTTCTCCCATGCCTTCTTAATAGAATCTGCAACACTGAGTAGTGCACATAATCCATAAGATGTGATCTCACATGCTTGAAGGTTTGCAAAACTAAAATTCTCAAAAGATGTCTTCGATGCAAGACATTCTTCCAACTGTCCTTCAACAATGCTTATTTTTATTGAAATGTGCTCTCTTAGAAGAGCAAATCTTTTCAATTTCCTATCCTTTTCATCATTGAGAATCCTTATTTCATCATTTACTTTGCTTATTCTTTTCTCAATATCTAATATCTTCACATTAAGGCTGACTAAAATATTTGTCTCTGACTGAATTTCTACTTCTTTAGCCTTAATCTTCTCAACTTCTTCAGATACATGATTTTCAGATTTTGTACATTGAATGTACAAACTTTTACCTATGTCCAGATTCCTTCTCAAGTCTTTTATTCAAATATCTAGATTGTTAATATCATTTCTGATATTCTGACTTATATCATGAAACATTTTGGCCTCATAGGCTATCTGAACCTTCACTTTAGCCATATCTGATAAGTTAGTGAATTCATTATCAAATGCATTCATAACTTTCTTAGCTCTTTCTAGTGGGTCTGCTTCTGCTATCTGGTTAGTCACAACACTTTGTAACTTCTCTATTATTTCTAGCAAAGATCCTTCAAGACTCTTCACCTTCTTGTTCTTTCCAATAATTTTGTTCAGGGATGTGATCAATTCCATTTGATCATCATCATCTACCTCTTTCCCAAAACTTTCAAATATTGATCCAATCTGTGATTTCTTTGTAATCTCAGGTGTAAGACTGATCTCTTCTTTGTTAGGGACGTCTTTCTATCCTTGAATTTTTTGTGTTTTCTTGATTCTCTGTTTTCTTTTCTTCCTCTTTCCTTGATTCTTTGTCTCCTTCTACAATAGATCTGTCATATTCTTCTAAGGCCAAATTGTCAACAATGTTTTCAAGATTTTGAAAAGGATTATCATCACTGTCCAATGTGATATAGTGTGTGTGAATTTTGTACCTAGCTATAGACACAACACTTCAGTAAAACATTAGAGGTTAACAAAAATTAAAATATGCAAATAAGAACAATATAGCTAACCAGGCGATTTACTACCTTCTATTAGGTGTGAGTATGGTATTCTCAAATTAGACTGAGATCAGTGACAATGCAACACCTAAACGAAGGATTTAAATGATGAAAGCAATAAAATATGAATGCAAATTAATCTATTTTTTTAAATTTTTGATGCAATAAGATGAGAAAAACTAATAATAAATTAATCTAAATGGATTGAAATGATATGCAAATTAAGCTAACAATGATATGAAATATGAAACTAGAATGAATTGAAAACAAGATTGATCTCACAAAATGGTGATACGCAAGAAGCTTGATGATTCTTCTGATGTCAATTCGCTAGAGTAAGTATGCAAATTCTGTGGATGATTTGTAAAGAGCTGAGCCTTGATTTTATAGAAATCCAGGGCTTGAGGGTGCATGGAAAAAGTCATAAATCACTCTTGATGAACTCAGGTTAATTTTTGAGTTAACAAGAAATTAGAAATAGATAACTCATAAAATCATGCAAAATCATGCAAGAACAACTTTTTAACTCAAATCAGAAGTTTAGATCAACTTTGAACTCAAAATAGACGTTGAGTTTTGAAAAGATAGCAACTTGAATTGATTTTTTGATTTAAAGTTTAATTGCTCTTTGAATGTGCACAAATAATCATGAATTAATTAAATAAATAAAGTGATTTATCTTCAACTTAACTGATTTTAAATTTAAAAATAACTGATTTGTGGGTTAATCAATTATTTTAATCAAACTTTTATTCAAAACTATATTATTAAATATTGACAACTTGGATTTCATCAATTAAATAAATATTTAATCAATTATTCATAGGAGATTTGATTTATTGTCAAATAAAACAATATTAATTAGGAATAAATAGAATTAAATCTAATTAAATAATTAAGTGGCAGTATTAATCTAATTAATTAAATATTCATCATATTTAATTAATCAAATTTAGGATAAATGAGATTTATCGCCAAATAATTATTAAATTAAAGATAATTAAATTAGGATAAAATAGGAATATTTCAAGGAATATTTTCTAATGCAGAATTAAGATAAAATCAATTAGGATTTTGATGACTTGATGTGCAGATGTGCCTTAGGTTAGGATTTTTGTGTCGATTTCGATCGATTTGTCGATTTAAGAGGTTAATGAACCTATAGCCCATTTTTGGGGTATTACATTTTGCCCCTCTTTGAATCATTATGCAAAGTGCAATGGTTCAAAGAATAGTCTATGTTTTGATATATATGTATGAGACTGATTTGTTTTGGGCGCCAGAAATGTGTGTGTGAATTTTGTACCTAGCTGTAGACACAACACTTCAATAAAACATTAGAGGTTAGCAAAAATCAAAATATGCTAATAAGAACAATATAGCTAACCAAACAATTTACTGCCTTCTAGTAGGTGCGAGTATGGTATTCTCATATTAGACCAAGATCAGTGACAATGCAACACCTAAACGAAAGATTTAAATGATGAAAGCAATAAAATATGAATGCAAATTAATCTAAATGGATTGAAATGATATGCAAATTAAGCTAACAATGATATGAAATATGAAACTAGAATGAATTGAAAACAAGATTGATCTCACAAAACGCTGATTCGCAAGAAGCTTGATGATTCCTCTGATGTCAATTCACTAGAGTAAGTATGCGAATTCTATGGATGATTTGTAAAGAGCTAAGCCTTGATTTTATACAAATCCAGGGCTTGAGGGTGCATGGAAAAAGTCATAAATCACTCTTGATGAACTCAGGTTGATTTTTGAGTTAACAAGAAATTAGAAATAGATAACTCATAAAATCATGCAAAATCATGCAAGAACAACTTTTTAACTCAAATCAGAAGTTTAGATCAACTTTGAACTCAAAATAGATGTTGAGTTTCGAAAAGATAACAACTTGAATTGATTTTCTGATTTAAAGTTTAATTGCTCTTTGAATGTGCACAAATAATCATGAATTAATTAAATAAATAAAGTGATTTATCTTCAACTTAACTGATTTTAAAATTAAAACAATTGATTTATGGGTTAATCAATTATTAAATCAAACTTTATTCCAATTAAATCATTAAATTTGACAACTTTGATTTTAAATCAATTAAATAAATATCCAATTGACTGTTTGTAGGAATTTTGATTTATTGTCAAAATAAAAATAATATTAATTAGGAATAAATGCAATTAAATCTAATTAAACAATTAAGTGACAGAATTAAATTAATTAATTAAATATTTAAAATATTCAATTAATCAACTTTAGGATTAAGATTAAAATCAATTAGGATTCGATAATGTGCAGATGTGCCTTAGGTTAGGACTTTGATGTCAATTTCATTCGAATTGAGGATGTAGGAGGTTAATGAACCTATAGCCCATTTTTGGGCTATTACATTTTGCCCCTCTTTGAATCACTATGCAAAGCATAGTGGTTCAAAGAATAGTCTGTGTCTGATATGTATGTATGAGACTGATTTATTTTGATTAACCGATTTCGAGACAAAAATCGATTGAAAGACTTGAAGATTCAAGATTTACGATTTAGGTCCTGAATGACCAAAGATAATGTCAACTATAGCAACAATGAACTGGTGATTACGAAAAAGTGCCAAAATGCCTGATTCTGAACCTTATGATTGCGAAGAAGTGAGTGACCGATTCCAGACCTGAATGACCTTGTATGAATCATATTAGTATCACATCCTAAATCTATCAGTTACAAAGAACCAAGGAAATAACACTAATGAACCAATGGTTACGAAAAGATGATACAGTTTATAAGATAGATTTAGGATACCAGATTGATATGGATCTCGATGAATCTGATATGCCCCAAGAAATGAAAGATGTGCCCCAAGCAACGAGGACTTTTGATGAATCAGTAACTAGATGTGGTTGTTGTCTTGATCATTGAGAGAAAGATATTGATTTATAGATTTGATTGATGTGCAATACCATGCCCCCTTCGGGATGAAAATCAAAATCTGACAAGAAAAGTCATCTTTGACTAGTTTAGAAGCATGTTAATTGATTTGAGAAGTGGTTGTACATGTCAGAGAATGCATTCTACATCATTTTAGAGGTCTAGAAGATCAAGTTTGACTAGGTTTGACCATGAGTTGACCATGGTTGACCAAGTTGAAATTTTGATAGTTTGATGTAAGATAGTCAGTTAAGTTGAATACTAGATTTCTGTGATGATTGAAGGTTGATTGTGCAAGTAGTTGACAATATAAACGATCTCAGATTTTGATTTTGATCCCGAAAAAGGATTCTACTTGCTATTTCGTTGGATGGACCTTCATGTAAGATTCAGCTCTTGTAGTCATGTTTAGCATTATTTTTTTTGAAGAATCATTTAAGTGTTCAAGCAATTTGTGAGATCATGCAAAGTGCAAAATGAAATGCAGAATGAAATGCAAACCTAGGACCTAGGACCTAGTCACTAATCATGTGTTGGTCATTCTCATCATTGAATTTTTAGGTAACTAGATAAACCAATACAATGCCCACTAGTTATGAAACCATAGACATATGAATATTGATTTTTATGCTCAAGAATCAATACAACGCCCATTGGCTAGACAACCATAGACATATGAATATTGATTTTGTTTTCAGAATGTCGGATTAGATATAAGCACCAAGGCATAAGCATCAGGATGACTTGAATATCATGTCCATTGCATCAAAACATAGACATCATAATGACCTGAATACGCTTTGCATTACAAACACATCAAGCAGTCAAGAGATCATTCTAAATCCAATGTGAATTACCCTTAGTGACCCTTTATCGTTCACATCCTTAGGTAAGATCGCATTTCATAGTAGGAGAAAGAACGTACTAAAAAAGACAATAGTTAGATCAAACTTCCTTGAATTTTCCAAGTATCAATGGTCAAGGTACGCATGACCATCCAATAGAAGATAGAGGCTCTTACAGTCGGACACCATTTCAATCCATAATTTCCAAAGTTGTTAGATTTTCACATACAAGAAGAAAACAAAGAAAAGATTATGCCCCTAGTCATCACTCTCTAAATCTTGTAAAGGACATCATCGAAGAGCTCGTGGGAACAAAATATGCAAAAATCTCAATGTGAATTAGTAAGCATACAAGGAGATAAAAGCATGTAAAAAGCATAGATTGTTTTCAATTTGTGTTTGATATTTGATTGCATTGTTGTAGATGCAAAATCCTTTCTGAAGATGAGACTGACTGACTAACTCCAATGAAGCTTCAAAGGACTTTGACTAGATATGATACGTCTAAGATACATTGGAGGCATAAGATATGACTTTGATTGCCCCCAATTTTGAACACTGATAGGATATAGATGCTTTAGCTGATTGATCTACAGACTGACTTATTGAAAATAGGAATGTGGGAACAAACTAAGAGATATGTACAAACTAAAGAAAGACTGGAAGCTGGGAAAGACCAAGATTGCACTGATAGATGGAACATTTTGAAACAAGTGGCACCCGTTTGCCAGGTTTTCACCATCTTCGCAGAGATTCTATTTTTGCTACCAAGGCGCTTGTTTCCAGGTTTTCACCAACGCACTTTTTCTTTTTCTCATTTTTTTCTATTTTTATTTTTCCCAATTTTTTTTTGTACTTTTGATATTTTTTACTTTTTTTGTGAATCATCAAGGCACCTATTGCTAGGTTTTCACCAAGGTGTTCATTTTTTTAGGACTTTTTCCAATTTTAAAGATTTTTTCAGGACATTTTACCATAGATTGAATGCCTTAGGCGTAGAATTTCTTTAGATAGGGAACATTGATTGGTTCTCGGAGTTGTTCTCCTTCAGTCATTGAGAGTTGATAGGCACTAGAGCCAAAAGTAGCAATGATAACAAAGGGACCCAGCCAGTTGGGTTCAAACTTCCCCTTGCGCTCTCTATGTGATTGATTTTTAGGATTCTCTCTCAAGACTAGATCGCCAACATAAAATTCTTTGTGTCTGACTTTCTTGTTGTAACCTCTAGACATTCTCTTTTGATATACTCTGAGATGATCATACGATGCTTGTCTGCGCTCATCTAGTAGTTCAAGTTCTTGCAACCTAGACACTCTATAGTCATCATCAGTTATTAGACCATGCATTCTAATTCTTAGTGATGGGATTTCCACCTCAATAGGTAGTACTACTTCAGACCCATAAACTAAAGTGAAAGGTGTAGCCCCAGTGGACATTCTAATACTTGTTCTATAGGCCCAAAGAGTTGGATTGATCATGAGATGCCAGTCTCTTCCTATTTTATTAACTGTACGGTGCAAGATTTTCAATAGATTCTTGTTAGAAGCCTCTGCTTGTCCATTCCCTTGAGGATAGTAGATAGATAACCAATGTTGTGTAATCTTGAATTTGGCACATAAATCATCCAAGTCTTTGTTCTTAAATTGTCCACCATTATCTGTGACTATGGAATGTGGAATACCATACCGGCATATGATGTAGTTCACGATGAACATAGATATTTGTTTTCCAGTTGCTTGTGTCAAAGGGACTGCTTCTACCCATTTTGTAAAATAATCTGTAGTTGTGATTATATGGGTATGTCCATTAGAAAAATGAAGATGTATAGCTCCTATAAGATCAAAGGCCCATTGATGAAAAGGCCATTGTGTACGGAAGGGAATTAGATCTCTCCTTGGAGCATGAATTAAGTTCCCATGTACTTGGTACTTTTGATAGTTCTTAGAAAACTTGATAGACTCTTTCTCCATTGCTGGCCAATAGTACCCAATCCTAATAAGTTTTCGAGCTAGTGTTAAACCATTCGAGTGTGACCCACATATACCCTCATGGACTTCCTCTAACACACGTTGAGACTCTTCCCATTCTAAACATCTAAGGATCGTACCATCTAGACCTTGTTTGTAAAGATCATGACCAATGATGACATACCGGGAGGCATGGTGGATAAGGTATCTCTTTTCATGACGGTTAAAGGTATCGGGGATGATTTGGTCTTTGAGATAGGAGAATAGGTTTTTATATCTGGATGAATCATGACCTACAATAGTGCAAATCATGCAGGTTTCTGGGGAGTCATATGCAGGATAAGAAAGTGCTTCCACTAGGAACTTGTAGTGTAGCTCATGTTCAGGCTACTGTAATAAAGTAGATAATGTTGCCATTGCATTGGCAACCTTATTCTCTGTTCTAGGTATTTGCTCAAATGTGATAGATATGAAATAATTCTTTAGATCATCTACCATTCTCTTGTATGGAATGAGCTTTTCATCTTTAGTTTGGTACACATCATTGAATTGATGGATTACAAGTTATGAGTCTCCATGAATGTGTAATTCTGTTACTCTCCACTCAATTGCCAATTTCATGCCATTAAGAAGGGCTTCATATTCAGCAATATTTTTTATGCAAGGAAACTTGATTCTAAATGCTTTTGGGATTGAGTATCCTTGAGGATTTATGAACAATATGCCTGCTCTAGATTCATTCTGTGTATAGGAGCCGTCAAAGAATAACTGCCATTCTCTAGAAGAAAGATTCATGATAGAGAAATTTGGGAATTCCATTTGCATTGGTGTATCATCAAATAAAGGTGCATCTGCTAATTGATCAACAATAACTTGGCCTTTAATAGCTTTTCTTTCAACATATTCAATGTGAAATTCACTTAAGAGCATGACAGCATGACCCTTTTGGCTAATCTACCCATGAGGGCAGCTTTGCTTAGTAGGTACTTTAGTGGACCAATCTTAGATACTAAATGTGTAGTATGAGCCAACATATAATGTCTCAGTTTCTGTGATGCAAACACCACAACTAGACAAGATTTCTCAATCATTGAATAGTTCTTTTCGTATGCCACCAATGTTCTACTGATATAGTATATAGCTCTTTCCTTCTTGTTCTCATCATGTTGTGCAAGCAATGCCCCAGTGATGTATATGTAGAAGAGACATATAAGATCAAAGGCTTCCCTTGAATGGAAGGCATCAAGATAGGAGGATTTGATAGATATTTCTTGATATGATTAAAGTTCTTTTCACATTCCTCACTCCATGCAAAGGTCACACCTTTATGTAATGTCTTTGTAAAAGGTTGTGATATGTCTACTAGCTAAGATATGAAGCGTCTAATAGATTAAACTCTCCCTTGTAATGTTCTCATTTGACTAACATTCTTGGGAGGTTGCATCTCCATTATAGCCTTTACTTTAGCTGGATCTACCTCAATTCCTTTCTTTGAAACAATGTAGCCTAAGAGCTTTCCAGAAGTGACACCAAAAGCACACTTCTTAGGATTTAGTCTGAGACTAAATTTTTCCATTCTATCTAGTATCTTGCTCAAGTCATTTAAATGTTCAGCTCTAATCATAGATTTTGCTAAAGTATCATCAACATAATCCACCATAGTCCTATGCATCATGTCATGAAAAATAGAAGTCATAGCTCTCTGATATGTAACACCGGTATTCTTAAGCCCAAATGGCATGACATTCCAGTAGAAGGTACCCCATGCACATGTAAAAGTAGTTGTCTCTTGATCTTCTGGAGAAATTTTGATTTGATTATATCCAGAAAAACCATCCATTAAAGAATACATCTCAAAGCCTGCAGTCATGTCCACTATCATATCAATGTTAGGTAATGGAAAATCATCCTTAGGGCATGCTTTGCTTACATCTATGAAATATGTGCACACTCTTATAGATTTTTTTGGTTTAGACATAGTAACAATATTAGAGATCCATTCTGCATAATCAATAACTCGGATAAATCTAGCTTTCAAGAGCTTCTCTAATTCAGCTTTTACCAAGAGTGCAACATGTGGATGCATCTTTCTCAATTTTTGCTTAACAAGTTTAACATTCAGAGCTATAGATAAATGGTGCATTATAAGATCAGGATCCAACCTTGGCATATCTAAATATTTCCATGCAAAGTTAATCTTTTTCTTTGTTAAGAATGTTGTAAATTTTTGCTTTTCTTCTTCTGATAAGGATTGTGTTACATGGATCAACTGTGGTTCTTCTGCTATTCCCAAATTGATAGATTGAGTGGGCTCAATTAGAACTGGAGATCTGTCTTGTAAATGACTCAAAAGGACATCAAATATCTCATCCTTAGGTGCCTCATAGAGGTTTTCACCTTTGGATACGTCTTTTATTTTTACTTTTGTAGGTTCTGAGATTGCCACAAAGTGGCTTTCACCCTCAGAACTCCTTTTCTTTTTCTTTTTATTCTTATTTTTTTGACTAAGATACTTGATGTCCAACTTCGTCATGCTAACGCTTGGTTCACTGATGGAAGTCCTCATAGGTTCAATTGCATTGAGGTAGCAAGAAAGGGCATAGTCATTGGGAAAGGTATACATACCTTGGTTCAAGTTGGTGGATGTTATGTTAAGAAGTTCAGGGTGTTGGATAGTTAAAGTGGTGAAAGATTGGGAAAGAGTGTTTACGGATATGGATCTGTCATCATTGGTCCTAACCCAATGCTCAAGTTCAAAGGTGATATTACAACTTACGACATTCAATTCGTGAATAGGCTCAATGTCATTGTGGGAGTCCACTTTAGCCATTGGCGGATCAGACCCGTTAAGCTCATCATTTCGCTCTAGACTTTCATTGGGTTTAGATGCATATTGGTGAATAACATTAATGTACTTTTCTATAATAAGTTCATCTGGTTTTGGAATGACTCCCCATTCATAGTCATTTGATTCATCTTTTGTTTCTTCATCTAGACCTCTAGGAAATCTAAGAACATGAGTAAAGTCAGGATGAATACCCCAAAAAGGGTTACCTTTAGATTTTGATTTGAATTCATACTCGTAGGAATCTATCTCAAAATAACTACCACCTTCCTCTTTTTGATTGCCTTCAAGATTAGCTGGTTCTTGTGTTGTAACTATCTCTTGCTCTATAGTAGGTTCTTGTGTTTCTACTACATTAATTCTTTTTATTGGATCATCTTCAGCTTCAAGGAGGTCTTTTATTTCTTTAGGCAAATGCTCATAAGGAATGAGCTCATCAGTGGTGTCTAAATCATCACTATCGGATTGTTCAGTTATTTCCCCCTTTAGTTGATTTGCTAAAGAAGGCTCAATTTGTTCTAGAACATGTGGGGAGTTCTTGCTAAGATAGAAAGGCTTCTTCATGTATCCTAGACCTATTGTATTCTTATTTTCTCAGCCATGATGATCAAGTGGTGACAGAAGACCTTTACCCTGTAGTCCTAGAGGTCCTTTTCCTTTATATCCCATCTTTGTAATCAATTTATCCCCTGGGCCATATGACTTAGATGGGATATTCAGTATTTTAGCATCACATTTTTGGACAACTTGAGATTTAGGTTCATCTTTGTATAGCCATGCGAGCACAACTTCATCCTCTTCAAACTCCTATTTAGATACTTGTTCTGCAACAAAATTTCCTTTATATGCTTCAAGAGGTTCTTTAAATTCGAGCTTGGACTGTTTTAGAGTTTGTCCATAAGACTTAGGAGAGGTAGGGAGAGATGTCAAAGATAAGACTGGCTCTATAGTATATTCTCCCATACCATTTTCTTTGATTTTAACCTCTTTAGCAATGTCTTCCATCTTGGAGGTTGAAGCAATGTCTAGCTGCTTAGTGGAAGATTCTCTATTATTGGGAACAAGTTTATCTGCACTCTCTTTCAAGGTATTGCAAGTTGTATACAGATCAACTAGAATCATCACCTCAACTCCTTCATAAGTAAATTTCAAACACTGATGGAATGTAGAGGGAATGGCTTTCATGTCATGTATCTAGGGTCTTCCTAGGAGGATATTGTAAGCCAAAGGTAGATCAAGAACTTAACATATAGTATCTCTGATGACAGGACCTGCTCTGATAGGTAGGACAATAGTTCCCTTAGAAGATATTTCCTGCTCATCATATGCTTTAATAGTTATCTTCTTCATGGGATCAATGGCCATTTCTAAAAATCCCAATTGTGTAATCAAGCTAAAAGAACAAATGTTTAGGCCAGTGCCTCCATCTATCAACACACATTTGACATGATGGTTTTGGATCAAGACTTCAATATGCAAACATTGGTTATGTGGATGACTCAAGGAGTTATCATCTTCCTCTGAAAAGGAAATGTACTGTGGAGACGTAAGATGACCAACCATAGTCTGGGATCTATCTAAGTCAAGGTCATCAGGAACATTGGATCCGAGCAGAGGTTTGTCTAGAATGGCTCTATGAGCTGGAGATATCTAAAGTAACTCAAACATGGAGATTTTAGCATTTGTTTGCTAGAGTTTTTGGACAATACTATATGAAGTAGGCCTCGTGTCTTTAGGATTTGAAGATTTAGATGTAGCCTTTTGTTTAGAAGTAGATGAAAGATTGAAAGGCACCTTAGGGACATTTGATGAATCTCGTATTTGTCCTTGTAGGTGTGCCTGAGCTTGTGATCGAGTAACTACATTAGCTAATTGATTATCTCTATCTCTTCTTACAATTGTGATGACATTGCAACGCTCAGATAGGCATGGTTCAACCATATTGATAACAACATTGTTTCTTGAGTAGGCATAATTGACTTTAGCACCCATATTAGGTTGAGAAGAAGAATATTCTTTACCATGTTTAGGAAATGGTTCTATGAATGCTGTATGATCATTATTGCTCTTATGATTGTCAATCCTGATGTCACCATTATCAATTTTGTCTTGTATAATGTGCTTCAAGCGAATACAGTTATTAGTCTTATGACCTTTATTGTGATGAAATTCATAGAAATCATTCTCTCTCCACAATTTTAGTTTAGGTTTTGGATCAAAGACTTTCATCTCAGGCAAGTAAATGATTTTGTTGGCCAATAGAGTTTTCATGGTAGATTCCAAGGATTCTTTGAGAGGAGTGAATTTTCAATTAGGATATGTAGCCCAAGGTTTGTAATCATGAATTTTTGTTGGACTCTATGGCTTTGGCTTCAGAAGCTTTGATGGCTTGGGTACCAACAGTAAGATTGAAAGCAGATGCCTTAGATGGGGCACAGATATTATCAACAACACCATCTGTGACAATGCCTTTATTCTTGTTCCATTTTTTGTTCTTGTCCTTAGAACTAGATCCAGATTCATACTTGTCTTTTTGAAGTGATGTCTCCTTTTTGCACAAGTACTTTCTCAATTTTGATCACATTATCTACTATCTTGTCAAAAGATGTATGATTTTGCATTTGTAAAGGGTAGTTGATTTCTGGAACAAGATTGTTGATGAAGATTTCTAGCTTCTCAGTTTCTGGAATCGGTCTAGCATATAGAGAAAATTTCTTCCTCCACCTGTTGAGAAATGTCAGGAATGGTTCTCTTGGATATTGTTTTAGATTGTAGATGTCAATCATGGTGACCGGATGTTAACTATTGTAGGAGTACTATTGATACAATAGTTTGATTCACTCCTCAAAAGATTTGATAGTAGGGGGCATTCTAGAGAACCAATGAATGGTTTCTCCTCCTAGAGATCAAGGGAAAAGATGCATTAAGTAGGTTGGTTCGTGCATAAACTCCATAGATTGAGTACAGAATTCTTTGACATGATCTTGAGGGTTAGATTTTCCATCATACTTATCATATTTAGGCATCTTCACTCTTTTAGGGAATGGCGGCATGTACAAGTCTTTATCAAATGGAAAAGGACATAGAGCCTCCATGGAGAACTCTTTAGGTTCCTTTTCTTTCTCAATTTTGTTAAGTTTGACTTGCATGGGATGCATCTATTTCATCATAGTCATGATAGGAGTTTCTTCCTCATGTGTAATGATATCTTCCACATTAAAGTTTGGAGGAAGTTTAGCTCCTTGATGAGATAACTCTAGAAAGTATGCTTCTCTATCTTCCTTCAAGAAATATTTCATCATTCTTTTGAAGTCATCATCATTTTGATATCAAACAATTTCAGAAGGTGTAGATTATCGATCCATACTGTGTTGAGATTGGTGTCCTTGAGACCCGTGATGTGTCCCTTCGTGAGACATGTTAGGAGTTTTAGGGCTCCCTGGATTAGATTGAGGTGGGGTTTGTTGATTACCTCTGTGAGTTGATGGAGGGGGTATGTAACCAGTTTTCAATCAAAAATTGCCAATACCGTCATCTTCGTAAAGACCAAAATTGTAGATTTGTTCAAGAGTTGGGGCTTGGAGAGTATTCAGAGGTATTGTATGGGATACCTCTCTAGATTTCTTGTGTGATAAAGCTCTGGTTTCCACCATTAACCTTGGGTGAAGCCAAAGAATAAGATGAAGACAACTGAAGAATGAATTGATTCTAGAAGATCAAATGATGCAACCTTGTCAAGATTGAAGTGATTAAAGAATAGATCAGACATAAATGAAGGATATTGTGCCATAGTAGTGTGGGTAGATGCCCAATAGATGGCGGGCATGAGCTCACAACACTTAGCCGTTTAGTAAAAAGATTGAATTTTAAGGATAATTTTGACAAGGTTTTAACACAAGATGAAAAAGACTCAAATCAATAAATCAAAAGGCTAAATCAGACTCAAGTGACCACTTTAGGAAAATGAATGTATTTGTTATAGGTTCTGCTCTGTTCCTGACACAATGATTTGTTTGACAGATTCTGGAAATAGGATGTAAAATTGGATTTCTGACAAATTTGACCAATCTCTGACAATTTTAACTTTGGCTTTAATACAAGTTTTGAAATTTTAAGATGAATTTTGACACCAGAAAGGATTTTTGCTTCAGATTTTCAATTTTTCAATTTTCAGTACCAGTTTGTTTGCAAATTTTTTTGTCCAATTTTTGAACATCTATGTAAAATTTTGTCTCAAGTAACCAAGAAGATATCAAGCACGCAAAATAGCAAGCAAGGGAAGCAAGCAATCATCTGAAAACAATGAACAAGGGAAAAAGCAACCTTGCACATGAACAAGCAATAGTGACTTATTGTGCTAATCCCTAGACGTGATAATTATGTATGTTCCAAAAAAAATTTCAATAATGCACATATTCCTAGAAAAATAAAATTTTTTTGGCCCCACTAGGGTTTGTAGTAATCGTCTGACTCTGCAACTTTTGTGATCTCAAGAGGGAAAAATCCAATCCAGGCGCACTGGGGTTTTGACACAGTCTGATAAATTAATCAATCAGGAGCTGCTAGAAAGATCTGACAGCCCAACAAGAGACCACACCTGTGAAGATTTCCTCCACAAGGACATTTATATAGCGACTACTACTACCATGGCAAAAATGGCTATTACCACTTGAGGTTCCGTCCATGTGGTTGACCCAACTAAGGGAATGTCCACTATGGTTAACCCTCTCTAAAGGTGACTCACAAAAGATACCACAGGGGGACTAGATCAGATTCAAGGATCTGGGTTTCTGGTACTATCCAAAAAGGAAGTAGAGCATAATCTCCTAACCTCTTCACTTCACCAAGACAAAGAAGATAGATTAATCTGACATGCTAAGACCAAGATTATCTCACAAAGATCTATAATTTCAACCACTTATGATCTATCAATCTCTCTGAATAGAGAATGTATCAATCAAAAGTTGAAGACACACGAATCTAGTAGAACGTGAGACTTTCTCAGTACCTTCCCTACCTACAAGGGGATCCTTCGTCAAGAGGAGCTTCGCATGAATAAACAAGAAAAAGAAGCTCAATCTCTCAAGATCATCCACAAATAGTGTTCATAGGGCCTATTTACTATGTGTAACAAATATGCAAAAAGAAAATGTATGTTCATTTTATAGCCCAAAAATTGAAGTTTGATTTATGAAAGCACGAAAGGCACTCAAGCTAGACATGTGAGATGTTCGTTTTATGTCCAAATTGAAATGTTTTCAGATGTAGTAGAATACCTAAATTCCCTTGCAATGCGCTCAGTAGATTTTACCTGATTTTTAGCTTTGTTAAGCAATCCTGCGCAAGCAAGCCACAAACTCGCCGATAAGAAAATAAGCAAACAAGATATGCAACGTATATTCAACTTATGAAAACCCTAGGGTTAGATCTGAAAATCAATTATTAGGAGCAATAATAACCAGCAACTAATCAAAATAACAACTCATATCATTCATTGAACCATGTGAAAAATAAGTGCATACCCATCACAAAATTTTATTTTTTTGTTGCATTTGACCTAGTCAACAAGATCTGATTTTTTTGATATGATTTCAGCCACAAAAATAGAAATGAAAAATAGAGACCCCTACTAAAAAAATAGAGAGCTTTCCAAAAATAAAAAAATTTGAGAAAAATCTCTTCATTTGTGCCCTAGAGACCCATTTTACCAAAATAGACCAATTTTTGTAAATTGACTATTTGAGCTATTATATTGCATCCAAATTTAAAACACAAAGAATGGACCCCCTGTAGAATTTAAAGAGCTTTCCAAAAATGTAAAATATTCCAAAAAATATGCTGATTTGTGTTAGACATTAATTTTTTTAAAAAAATCAAGAAAAACTTATTAAAAATTCAAAACATCTCAGAAAATTCTAAATTTTTTATTGAAGCTTCCCTGATATGTCTCCAACTTGTAAAACAAATTTCAGACCAAAACTCCAAGCCATTTGGGAGATAAAATTAAATCTTTGAAACTTTAGGGTTTTAGCTCCAAAAAAAAAATCAAAACCAGCATGTAAAGGTGGGTTGCCCCACCGTGAGTGCTAGAAATGTGTGTGTGAATTTTGTACCTAGCTGTAGACACAACACTTCAGTAAAACATTAGAGGTTAGCAAAAATCAAAATATGCAAATAAGAACAATATAGCTAACCAAGCGATTTACTGCCTTCTAGTAGGTGCGAGTATGGTATTTTCGGATTAGATCGAGATCAGTGATAATGCAACACCTAAACGAAGGATTTAAATGATGAAAGCAATAAAGATGATTGCAAATTAATCTATTTTTAAAAAATTTTGATGCAATAAGATGAGAAAAACTAATAATAAATTAATCTAAATGGATTGAAATGATATGCAAATTAAGCTAACAATGATATGAAATATGAAACTAGAATGAATTGAAAACAAGATTGATCTCACAAAATGCTGATTCGTAAGAAGCTTGATGATTCCTCTAATGTCAATTCGCCAGAGTAAGTATGAAAATTATGTGGATGATTTGTAAAGAGCTGAACCTTGATTTTATAGAAATCCAGGGCTTGAGGGTGCATGGAAAAAGTCATAAATCACTCTTGATGAACTTAGGTTGATTTTTGAGTTAACAAGAAATTAGAAATAGATAACTCATAAAATCATGCAAAATCATGCAAGAACAACTTTTTTAACTCAAATCAGAAGTTTAGATCAACTTTGAACTCAAAATAGATGTTAAGTTTCGAAAAGATAACAACTTGAGTTGATTTTATGATTTAAAGTTTAATTTCTCTTTGAATGTGCACAAATAATCATGAATTAATTAAATAAATAAAGTGATTTATCTTCAACTTAACTGATTTTAAAATTAAAACTATTGATTTATGGGTTAATCAATTATTAAATCAAACTTTATTCCAATTAAATCATTAAATTTGACAACTTTGATTTTAAATCAATTAAATAAATATCCAATTGATTATTTGTAGGAATTTTGATTTATTGTCAAAATAAAAACAATATTAATTAGGAATAAATGCAATTAAATATAATTAAATAATTAAGTGACAATTAAATTAATTAATTAAATATGCAGAATATTCAATTAATCAACTTTAGGATAAATAATAACATTTATCGCCAAATAATATTTAATTAAAGATAATTAGATAAATTAGGAATATTTAGGAAATATTCCCTGATGCAGAATTAAGAATAAAATCAATTAGGATTTGATAATGTGCACCTTAGGTTAGGACTTTGATGTCGATTTTGTTCGAATTGAGGATGTAGGAGGTTAATGAACCTATAGTCCATTTTTGGGGTATTACAGATTTTAGTTCCTTCCACATGCATTGATTCATCTTCAATGTTGATTGATGGTGGAGAGGGACTCTTCTGATGCTCAGCTTCCTCTGCTTGTTCTGTTAACTTTGCTGCACTAGAGTGTTTTTCAACACTAGATGCCATTACCTTCACTATTTCTTGCTCTATTTCCTTGTTTATCTGTTCATAGTTTCCTCCCATTATTTGAATGGTTCTTTTCTTTGTTCTCAGATGGGTTCCAAGTTCTTTCATTATTTCCTTAAAGTGATCTTCATCTCTGATTTCACATAGTTTTCTTACAAGATTTTCTTTGATTTTATTGTCTTCTTCAGTTGCTCTCTTTTTCCTGTTAACTAGCTTCTCAAATAAATCATCAGGTATCTTACCTTGAATTGTGTCAAACTTCTTATCTACTAGGATCATGTGTCTCACAACTTCATTTTCCAAATTCAATCTTTCTAAATAGTTATAAAGATCATAGTACTTGTTCATCTTAGAGAAATCTCCATCATGAATAATCTGATCATTTACCTTCTCAATCTTTGGTTTCCATGTCTACTTTTTCACTTGAATATCTTCATCATCTTTTATCTCTTCTATTTTCCTTTGTACTAGTGATACTATTGTCTTCTGTCTCTTACCTAGTCCAATAGCTATTTCTTTCACTCTTTTCCATGGTGGAGTTGATCTTGTAGATTTCCTAACTTCTTGTTCTTCTTGCTCTACTTTCACTTCATGCTTCACATTTCCAGTTTCAACTGCTGATAGGGGTGGAACAGACAAAACTTCCTTTTTTCTAATGTCTCTAAGTGCTTCTATTGTATTCTTTGTAATCATAAACTCATGTTTTGTTAGTCTTGTGTCCTTAAGAATCTTCTTAATTGTACTTTCTACTCTCTTCTTAGACTGTTTCTCTTCCTGAATAGACTTTGCGGAGTTGAAGTTCTCCTCAAAATTCCTAAACCTGTTGCTGTGAATATCCAACTTGCTCTTAAGCAATCTGTTCACATATTCTTCTGCTTCAGTTTTAGAAATTTCATAGCCAAGAGGGTCTATGAACTCTACTCTAGGTTCAACTGCTTCAATAAATGTAAAGTCGGTGTCAACCATAAAGCATATCTCATTCTTATACTTTTCAAGAATTGACTAAGGGATTCTTGATCTATTTTTCATCAAATTCTAAAATGTTTTAATTACTAAAACTGCACTCTCATTGACCTTGTCAATAAGATGTCTCCTAAATATTGTGTTTATCCTTTCCATTGTGGTCTTTCCATCATTCCAGTCATCACCAATTATAAATGGAAATATTCTTAACAAATGAAAAAACATATAAGTGATCAATGATGAGAATCTAAACTGGGAGTTTTTAGTCTTCTTTATCTTCTCCAATTTCTCAAATAACTGAATTCTCAAGATTTCACACATGTCCACTTGTAATTTGTCAACACACATCAAATAGGTTGCATGAATCATTCCAGCTGCCATGTCATCTTTTCTTGAATTAGCACAAAATTTAACTGTAAGGATCTTGCACAAATACCTAACATCATCCTATTGTATCTTGCTAATCACTATACATCTGCCATTGTAAGATGATTTAGTGTTGTCTAATACAATTTTCTTCACATTATGTTCATTAAATGGTATGACTCCAAATTTAGACAAACCAGTTACTTCATGAATTAGGTCTGTTGTGATGTCTATCACTCTGTCATCTAACCAAAACTTTCCATAATGTATTATGCTCAGAATTATCTTAGTGCATTCTTCATCATCAAATTCATACTGTAAAGAGTACTTTATGATTTCATTATCCTTCAAATTTTCAAACCCTACTCTCAATGACATATCTTGATGGTAAAGTTTTTCATATTCCTTAGTAGAATCACTATCATTGAGGGTTTCAAGCTTACATCCCAAATAGCTTCTAACATTCTCTAAATGTAGAACTCCATCTGGTACAGATGATAAAGATAATTTAGGGTCTTCTTCCAAGGGTTCTATAGGTTCCCTTTTAGTCTTAGGTTTGATCTTAACTCTCACATTGTGAATCCATGAAATGTCCATATCTTCTACAAATTCTCTAACTGACAGATAGATTTTCTTAGTAAAATACCTGAATTCTGTGATTTACGGTTTGCGTAGATCCAACATGAAATTCCTTCACCAAATCCTTGCAAACTGCTTCCAATCACTACTCCTTTGATCTCTTTAACACTTGTATCCACTTTAATGATCAAACAATACCAATCATAACCTTTTAATCTTTCAATCTCATTAGATTCTGACATTGCATTCAATTTTTTTGCCGCTTCTTTCCAAAAATTTATTCTTGCTTACCTGCAAAACTTAAAACTTCTTTCGATCTCACAAACATCATATTAACTCATGCGCTCTTAACCATAGCATTACTACATCATATACTATTTGCATTAACTGCGCAAGACTCAATTCATCCTATACTAACTTCTACACTATCCTAAATTCCTATTCTACTGTATTTTATTAATGAATTAAGTACTTTAAGATGGGTTAGATAGAGATTCACTCTTACCATTAGATGCTTCACCTTTCTAATTACCTTCAGTGTTGAATGTATCTCCTTGATCTATGGCTTTAATAAACTTGACTTCTTCTGAATTACTACAACAACCTCCATGACTGTTGCTTGCATTTTCATTTCTCCTTGCATGACTTCTAGGATTAGGGTTCCTCATGTTATTCATCCAGCAAAACTTTGTGTATGACCAAATTTGTTGCATATCTGACAAAATACTCTATTGTTTCCATATCTCAGTCCAGTTTGATTGATTTGTGATCTGCAATTCCTGGCAATGTGTCCAACCTTGTTGCATCTATAACATACTACTGCATTTCTTCTATTCATATCTTCAGTAGGTTTCTTATCTACATGGTTAGTATCTCTAAACATTCTACTACCATTATTATTCTCATTAAATTTAGGCTTCCTACATTCAATAACTCTATGTCCAAAACCATGACAATTATAACAATAACCATTAAGAGGTTTAAATTGCTTACCTGTACAATCTTTCTTCATATGACCAAAAGTATTACATGCAAAACATCTACCTTTAAATTCTCTTTGCATACCTTTAGGTGATTCTTCTTGTTTAGGTGGTTCTTCTTCTTTAGGTGTATCTTCAGATTTGTCAACTTCATCAAATTTCTTTTCTTCTATGTTTTCAAAAACTTTCAGATCTGGTTCCTTTCTCTCTTTACTCACTTTAGATGAGTTAAATCCAAGACTAGTTTTATCATAGAATGGCTTTTCATAAGAAATTTGTTCATCAATCTTCTCACTAGTAGAATATAGCTTCTCAAGTTGTTGCTTAGATTGAGTCAATTCACCTTTCACAATAGTATTGTACTTTTCAAGTTCAGCATACTGCAATTTGGTTTTCTCAAGTTTAGATGTCACTTTACAAAGTTTAGATTTCAGATCTTCTTTCTTAGATTTTAGATTTTCATTCTTAGATTTCAGATTTGCTTCATTCTTTCTATTTCCATCTTTCAAACTCAACTTCAGATTTACTATCTTCAGTTCATGTTTAAGGATCTCATTTTCTTTTTCCATATTATCATCACAATCTTTAACTTGAATTTTAGATTTTTTTTCTGATTTTAGTTCCTCCAGCTTATTCTTCAACTTTTCAATGAGGTTCTTTGCATAATCATATTTTCCTTTCAGAGTATCACGTTCTTCAGTAAGTAAATCAATCTATTCAAGAGCTTCGTCAAGATTCTTCTATGGCTGATTCATATCCATAGAGATCTTACTCAAGTTGCTAAGCTTTCTCTGAATAATTCTTTTCCGAGTAACTAGACTCTGATACCAATTGTTAGAAATAGGGAATACTAAGAGGGGGGGTGAATTAAAATTTTGCAAACTTTTTCTTTCGCCCAATTATGGATATAACAGATTATCTTAATACATGCATAACATAGTAAACTAAATAACATGCATAGCAATAAAGCAAATGAACTCATAACACATTATTTATTCTCGAGGAAACCCTGGCCAAGGTAAAACCCCTGTGGGGATGGTACCCACAAAGATCCACTAATCAAAAGTATCATGTTAAGGATGTTGACCCTATTAGGAGCCTATTACAAGCATATAGTGTCTTAGTCTTGATTAAGGGACTATAGGCCTTGTTAGAAGCCTCAACCCTGCTAAGAGTTGGTAGTACTAATTACAAGATGAGCCCACTACCCAAACAAGTAATGTACAATGATTATTGATTACAAAATAGAGTAAGGTACATAACCTTATACTGCTTGCTTGTCTTTCACAACTTCACATCAATATCTTTCACTATATCATCTATCTCACTACAATTTTTCATCTTCTTTCGCATTTCATATGCCTTACATTTATACAAGTTATTAGGAATAATAACTTTTATAGTCAACTTTACATAACATAAAGCTTTACACAAATTACATATTTACCCAAGGGTTAACATCTAGGATGTCCTCCCTTTATATTATTAAGATATTATTTTGATAAACAAAATAATCCCTTAACTCTTTACCAATTTTGTCTTCATATTATGTCCTGTCAGCTTAACATTGTCTTTGGTAAAACTGCCATAACCTCTTTCATACATGCCATACAGACTTGCACTCTCAGGTGAGTATTCAATAGTAATCATAGTATCGATGTTCAAGTATGCAAGCACTGAACTTACTCCAATCGACATCGCTAATCAAAACTGTCTCCTGGGTACACTAGGAAAATATTGCACATAATTAGACAATTTGCTTTGTGCTCTGTCATACTTTCTCTCTATCATATGCGGTCCTCATGTAGATTATATGTTGCCATAATGACAACATCTAGATATCTAACTTAGCCAAATTGCCAACAACATATGCGGAATCAAGATTGGATAAAGAAAATCGAGCATGGAAGGAAGGGAACACTAAAATAGGGCTTAACCAAGTAAGAAATTACACAAGGATGCAATTTATGATGCTACATTCAATTCCCACTTTAACAAGAGTATGAACCTGCTTCATACTATTAGTAACATAGATCATTAAAGCATAGGAAACTTTTGTCAATGTAAAGAGACAAAGAAATAAACTAAGACCAAGACAAAAGAAACAACACATGCCTTTTTCCTAGTACTTTCCAATGAAAATAGTTGCAAATTATAGCCCTTTTCCAGATCTATTTGTATCTCTTCCTACACATCCACTACATGTTCCTACACACATAAAAGATGCAATATGCTTGAAAGGAAAGTGTGTTGATGTGTAGTAGAGGGATCATTTACAAATAGTATTCTTATACCTTCATAAAGATGTTGAAATAGTCATGAAGATGCTTGATGTTATCTTAATATTGACTTGATGTTGACTTTAGGAAAGAAAAATCATGCATGTCATCACAAATGCTTAGATCTACAAATTACTCCTTTTCTTCAATGCCTTAAATGCTTGATCTCCTATCTTATGACTTGAAATACAAAATTGTAGTGGAAATATCCAATTGAACTTGTAATCTTGAATTGAATTACCAAAATAAGGTAGGAAGATTTCATTTACACCTTTGCTAACTATTTTGGGGTGCAAAACTTGAAGGTAGCCAACATAGGTCTAGAATCCATGCTAAAACCAAATAAATGTTGTATGGTTTGAATTTGGGAAAAAACCTCATGGAACTGGGTGACTTTTAGGACTAGGGTGACCCAAGTTGTCTTGTCCCTCCCATTCACCTTGGTCCACCCAAGACAGAACCAAATTTAGACTAGGTGTCTGATTTAGAGAGGGGATGCTAGAAACATATGCAGAATCAAGATTGGATAAAGAAAATCAGGCATGGAAGGCAAGGAACACTAAAATAGGGCTTAACCAAGTAAGAAATTATACAAGGATGCAATTTATGATGCTACATTCAATTCCCACTTTAACAAGAGTATGAACCTGCTTCATACTATCAGTAACATAGATCAAAGCATAGGAAACTTTTCTCAATGTAAAGAGACAAATAAATAATCTAAGACCAAGAAAAATTAAATAACACATGGAGAGAGAGAGAGAGAGAGAGAGAGAGAGAGAGAGAGAGAGAGAGAGAGAGAGAGAGAGATGAATGTACCTAGCTTAGTTAGGTCAACTTACTATGAATCATGATAAGAGATGGGTGCAAAGAGAGAATTGAAATAAACTAGAAAATTGTAATATGCTAATCAATTCACTCCAAGAATAACCAAAAAAAAATTGTATGCTAGGAAATCCACTAAAAATAGATAGTGCAAAAGGATAACCAAGAACAAAATTGTATCCAAGGTAATCTACCAATAGGAGATTATAAAGTAAAAGATGGTTTTCTAATTAGCTTGACAAAAAAATGACTGCAAAATTTTATTTGTGGTGTACATAAATAATATGTGATAAGGAAAAGAGTGTATGTTCCCACATAAAAGTGATTATGTATGCATTACTCAGAGAAATATCTTTAAGATAGCATACATGCATCCAAAAGCCAAACACTTTTCCACTATGATATGCCCCTAAGAAAGAACAAATCAAGGGAAATAAAGTACATGACAAAAAGAGCACAAAAGGATCTACTAACTCAAAGACCTTAGTATGTGCATACGATAACTCATGTATATCAAGAATAATCATAATGAATTGACCTCATCCCTAAAAGGTAGTGGAAATACAAGAACAATGGAAGAAGAGCACATAAGATGAACAAAAAAATATCTTTTTGAGTCAACATTATAGAGATCGAAAAGAGAGATGGATCTCACTACTTTGCATTGTCCCCATGTAGATAACATAAAGGAACATTTATAATAATTGCACATGTACAACATAACATATATACAATAAATATAATAATTGAGATACAAAGAAAGGAATGTTATGAGATTTTTAGTCCCTTTATCACCTTGTTTCAATGGAGCAACAAGGTCATCTAAAGAGAGATATATAACAATAAGAAATAACAACAATCACTATATGGGGGAACAAACAAAAAAACACAAAAGATTCCATCACTTAAGAGGAGCTATTCAACTGTATCATCTTCCAACACATCTTTTTGAACATTACTTAAGGAAGGTCAAAAAAATGTGAGAGGATAAACACCATGCATGGTAGCTAGAGCTACTACAAGTTACAAACAAGGACTATTCTCTAAGGATGCATCACTTTTCTTGTCACAAGGAGAAATAGCTAATGCTTTGGAAAATTATGAAGATAATTCATGATTGATTTTAATAACCTAATACATATCATCAAAATCATTAGGATCAACATCATTTGCATTATTAAAAAATTTAATATCATTAAGAGTATCATCATCATCTAAATTAATCACAATGGGATCTTCAATATGAAAAGAACAATCATCATGTTTAGACAATTTATTTTTCTTAAGAATTTCTTCATCCCTTGGGCTATGCATAGGTTGTTCAAATGGGATCAAGCCATCATTATCTATCTTAGGGGATAAAATAGTTTGGAGAGAAAGATCACAAGCCTTGGCTTGATGTCTACAATTTTGGTCATAACAACTATGATTTCATTCAGTTTTTCTAAAAATTTGGGAAGGTTTAGGATCAATCAACATGGTCTCCTTTTCTTCCTTAGTAGGATGAATGGAAGGAACCTTAATAGGTTGAGATATTAGAGGATTCTATATGTTTTTAGGATATAAGATGTGGAAATGAAGCATAATTAGGAGGAATGAAAGGTGCGGGAATGATTCTAGGTCTGGGACAGGGAGATGGGGGGTCCTTAGATTTTCTAAATTGGGAAATCATTTCATATTTGAACATTTGACAAGATAAGGGTAAAATATATTTTTGGGGTTGCAATGGTTGATATTTTGAGGAAAAAATAATTCAAGGTCAAAGTTTCAACAACTCACTAAAGGCTTATAGAGACTATGATTGATTGTGATAATTTCTCCATTGTGGGGAAACTTTAAGCACATATTGATAGGAGAAGCAATAGATTTCATGTAAGTAAGCCAAGGGAGTCCAAGTCTCACTTGGAATTTGTTATAGGTAAGTAAAATGGAAAAGGTGAAATCCAAGAACTTCTTACCAACTTAAACAAGAAGGGTAATAGAACCATGGGTGGAACAAGAACTATTATGAGTCTTAATTATTACGTCAAATTTGTCATACATTTTTTTATGAAATTATCTTGTCAAAATATGTTCCTTAGCTATAACATTTACCATGCAAATAGAATCAATAATCATTCCTTGTGAGAACTTACCATTAATATTTGTGGAAATGTAAAGAGAACCTTTAGGTTCCTTAAAATTATCCTTAGGATCAAATGTAATGCAAGGTTCAAGCTTAGGCTAAGGTTTAGGATTAGGTGGATCAATGAGTTTTACAATATTGTTGGTTTCACTACATGTAGCATCAACCTTCATAATCACAAGGTTTCTAGGCTCAATGATATTGGTGGAAGAAGAAGCAATAAATTGGTTGTCTCAATGGTTGTGGTAGAATGAGAAGGCAAAGGACTGGTCTATATTTTCAATCTTCGGATAGGGTGTGGGATAGATTTATTTCCTTTATCAACAACACCCTCAATGTCTATGGTATCACAATCTATGATGTCTTGGATAAGATGTTTCAAATGATAACACTTCTCAGTATCATGGCCAAGTTGACAATGGTATTAAAAAAGGCTTTGAGATCATAGGAAAATGGTAATGGTTTGGAAGGGTCAATAGTTTTCATGGGAGGAAGTTTCAAAACATTAACATTAATCAACATCGACATAAAATTTTCCAAGGATGTAGAAAGAGATGTAAAATTAAGACATGGTTTGAAAATAGAATATGAAGAAGCTACACTTGGTGCTATAGCTACCACTTGTGCATCAAAATTGTTTGATGAATCATTTATCAAGTGATGAATCCTTTGTTTGACTTTTGAAAATTTTTTTGTCATGCATCATTCTTATTAATCGGTGCCATTGAAGTGGATAACTCAAAGTGGCTTACTTGAAGCTGATAATTATGAAGCAATCCAAACAATTAGGTAAAAGAAGTAAATTAAAAAACTAATAACTTATCTCTAATAGCTTTTTTCAAGTTAGAAATTAAAATTATTTGAACATCTACATCATGCTTAGGATTAGAAATTTGAAGATGAAAATGTTGGAATCCACCAATAAAATCAATCACTTTCTCCTTAACACCTTTCTTAATTTGAATCAAATTAGTCAAAGAAATTTGTGGACCAATATTATTTTAAAATTTTCAAGACTGAAAGCATTAGCTAGTTTGTGAAAAGAGTCAATAGAATAGGGGGTTAAAGAAAAAAACCATTCTAAGGCCTTATCTCTAAATGTCCTAGAAAAAAAATTAGCCATAAGTCTATGATCATTTGATAAATCACTACATACAATTTGGATTGTTTTTAAATGGGTCAAGGGATCACCTTTTCCATTATATGTCTTTAAGTGAGGTATTTCTATGTAAACGGATAATGAAACGAATGATGTCTTGGAAATAAGGATAGAAATTTCATAGGTTGGGATGTTTTACATAGATTGGGTGATGGAAGAGACTCATTTTTGCAAAGAGGAAATAGTTTGGGAAAGGTTATTAATGTTTTAGTTGGTTGATAGGTTGGTATTAGACACTTTTTGGTAGTGAAGAATGTGGAATGTTATGTTAAATGGATGGAGAATTGGAATATGTAGGTGGGACATTATGATAAGTGGGTATAGGTGATGGTTGGGAAATACATGAAACACTCATGGGAGGAGGTATGCAAGAAATAGAGATTCCTCTAAGACTAACAAGAATAGGATTGATGTTTTGAAAAGGTATAGCCATGATAGGTGGGGGGGCATGAGAAAGATCATGGTGGACCAAAATAGGCCCTTAAGTGACAATATTTATAAAAACAAATAGAGTTAGGAAACTTGATGTAAAACATTTCAATAAGTTATCAAAATTATATAAAAATATGCAATAATATAATATGTAGCAAATTGAATTTAGTTTCTAAGCTTCTACTTTTATTTTTTAAACAATCAATCTATTTGGTGAAAATTTAAAATTTCAATTTAGTAGTATGAAAATTTTAGGAAAAAGATACGAAGTAGGTGTATGTTTGACCATCCTAAACACAGTCAAATGATAATATTTTTTTGTAAGATTCTAAATATGAATTGAATACTTATGTACGGATGTTACACATATTTTTTTATAATTTTTTCCAAGTAAATAATTAATTATGATTTTTTTTCTCTAGTACAACTTTTTCTTAATATAAAAACTTGTATGTATGAACACCATAACTTGGTAAAAACTTCATAATTTAAAAAAAAATCAGATAGTATGTGAAGCATAGAATGTGACATGTCTCAAATTCAAAAAATGTTAGACCATAGGAAAGTTATAGATTTTTTTAATCAACCTATCAATCAGGACTTTAGACATAATTTAATAAAAAAACTTATATTCGAGGAAATTCAAGAATCTCCTTAAGAAACCCTTTTTATTTTATCAACTTTAGGGAGAAAAGTTGTCAACTACATGTTTGAAATTTAGAAACACAAGGAAATCTCATAAACATGTTTTTTTTGTTGAATTTATTGGCTTGGCATCCACAAGCCAAATCCCATAGCATTCTTGGGGTAAATCCCAAGGCCATAGATTTTTTTTTCTAGAGGTATCAAATATCGGATATGTATCAAGTATTTGATATTTGTAGTATATTCATATACTATCTTATACAATTATGTATAATATATAATAAACAAAATTATTATATTAATATTTAGTATCCCATTTAAAAAATATTATATTATATATCGTATTCAATATAGAAATATTATATATTTCCTCTCTCTCTCTCTCTCTCTCTCTCTCTCTCTCTCTCTCTCTCTCTCTCTCGTTGAATACATGACATAGATGTTGATTTGGAGGGGTGAATCAACATAAACCAAAACCAACTTAATTAATTAACCATATTCAACATTCAAAGCATAAAACATTAATAAAATAATGAACTAAGACAACAAAACATGAACACCAAAAGTTTTATATGTGAAAAACCCAAACTGGGAAAAACCACAATGGGCACTTGCCCACAAAGATAATTCACTAATGTATATAGTCTGATTAAAAAGGTAAAAGGAGATGACTACTCTAGATCTCCAACCAGAGGCTCTTGTCTAATAGAACAATGAATATAGATAAGAGATCACTTCTTCAAACTTACAAATAGAGACTCACAACCAAATTAGCAAGATATAATTAAGAACTTATTCACCAGAGACCCATTGTCCTAGAGAAAAGGAAAACATACCTCTTCACAATAGATAAAGAGTAATTCTCCTAATAATTTAGTTGATTTGCAAAAAAAGTCATCCTCAATAACACACTATTACTTCCTTCATAAACTGAAATTGTACTCTTCCAAAACTCTTCTTATAGATCTTCACTTACTTACCATACTCTCTTACTTTTTCCAAATAACACATTGTACTTATACACAAGATATATTATTGGAGTTTACAGCAAGGTCGGCCATGCCAAAAGTATATTACAATTGAGTTACAAGTCATCCATGTCAAAAAACATTACTATAAGGTCCCATACTAGAATAATTTAGACCAAAACATAGATTACACAAAACATGGACCCATCTAGATAAGATATAAATATTAAATACATAGGTTACATATAGCACAAACCCATCCAGATAAGAGATAAATAATAAATGCAATAAATTGACCAAAATCATGAAGCATGATCCACTCTAGTAGAGAGAGGGACCGAAAAATCATTACACATAGCCCATACTAGATCCATAATTACCTGGAACAACTTCCATAGCCATCTCCAATGTGTAGTAATATACTATGCAAAAAACACATCAATCTATATCTAGAGCTCTACATGCCATGGTGAGATCCACACACCATGTCAGAAGACATTTCAATTTCCAATAGTCCATGTTAGAAGCTATCACAACACATTTATGGACTAGATCAAAAATTGAACAAAAATTTAACACTTAATGACATTATTTTTGGATCATCAAGAATAGTTTCTAGATCACCAGGAAACACCACAACCAATACCAATACCAAAATACAATTTAAATAATATATGTACATCTTCAACATTCATTTTCATTCCATAGACATTCCAAAACACAAAAAGATAAAAAATATCATGCGCAACTACATAACTATGTCAATGAATCATAGGCATTTGAACAAAACCAATGACTTTCAGACCCAAGAAAAAAACACCAAAGCATCATTCTCACAATCCCCAAAATACATACTTGTTTTTCACTATTATGAATACATACTTGTCTTTGACTATTTTGAATATATACTTGTCTTCCATTTTTCTATAGAACTGAATATATTCCCATCTTTCATTGTCCTATAGCACCAAATAGATACATGTTTTCCACTATTCTATAGGTTTAGAAGCACTAACGTGTCCAACGCATAGTCTTACTTCTTTCCAGACCAACATACTTCTTCTGGACCAAATATATACCTAAAAGTTCAATCAAATAATACATATGTACCATAGCATTTGCAAAAACAACTCAAACACCTTCGACCAATTTTTTTGAAATCAATGAAAATAAACAACCAAACATATATTTCCAACAATCTCTCCCTTTGTAATTTATGGAAATAACCACTATCAACTCCCCCTTACTGAAATAACTAAAAAATTCTTCAACGCATTATCAAATAAACATTTTCTTTGTGTTTCTCCCCCTTTTCCATCAAGGGAAAAGGCAAAAAACATACTTACTATTGGACAAATCTGATAAAAACCACCAACATCAATCTAGAATAAGAATAATTCATAAGGATCCCCTTGGAAAGATACACCAATGTGATTCACTAAGATAGAAGAAGTGCCAATAACTCCAAGCTTCTCCCAAAGAAACATTATGGCACGTATCTTCACAAATATTCAATCCTTTTGAGTAAATAAAAATAATAGGGATATTTTCAAATAGCATATAAACTTCATCTCATGAGAGATGAAAATAAAATGTGTTGGAAAGTTCTAGGTAGGGTACTGAGAGGGGGGGGTGAATCAGTACCAAAGATATTTCACACTTATTCAATTTTCTTAACATAAACCGATACCCAGTAAATTTCTTATACTGATAATTATTTTTGTCTTTTACCAATAGCTACTATAATGTTTAACCAATAATTGAATGCATGCTAATCAAACATATAACACATAAACATTACAACATTTAACACAATATTTTGGTGTCGTAGAAAACCCTTGGTCAGAGGCAAAAATTGTGGTGGGGATGATACCCACAACTCATCACTATAGTAATAAGGTGCTCGGTTAGGAGCTTACATAAGTGTCATCTTCTGAATGGCTTCACCCTGTTAGGAGTGTCTAATACCTTGTTAGGAGTATTGAAAGTATTGTTAAAGAATACTCTATTAATCTATTTTATCCCACTTATACAATGTTCACCCTGTTAAAGGATTTACAATAATTTCCTAAAGAGAAATTCTAAGTCCAATTAGAGACTACTTGGTTAAGGGATTTCACAATCTTGCTACTAAACTGTTAGGAATAAATCAATAAGCAATTTGACCTATGGATGCTTTCTCAAAAAGATTGCCAAATCTCATTTCCCGCTTCTTCTGCTCTGATCTACTTTATGATCTCTACCGATAGCATAACTCTTCACTTCTATCTATGTCCTCTGATATGTATCTTTGTATGGTTGTTCATCGGTATTTATCCTTCTAGCATATTTAACCTTTACCTTGGATCTCCTCTTATAGTTTATTTCCTTGATTAGGGTTTCTCAATCTTCCATAAACCATTTTTATAATTTGATATCATCCTCATTCATAATCTTTTATTTATTTTCACTGCTAACTCTTTCCAATAATATTTTCCAATAACCCTTCCTTTATGTCAATAACACTTCTTGTTTCTGATAACACTTCTCGTTTCCGATAGCACTTCTAGATATTGTTTATGCTGATATGGCTTTCCTTTCTTCATCTCTATACTTAATTTTATTTTACAAAAATGACAATCTTATCAAAATCATCATTGATTTCTTGTTAATTATTTGTAGAGAATTTTGTCAAGTAACAATCTCTCCCTTTGGCATTGATGGAAAAAACTTTCTATTTATTTTTCGTCTCTCCTTCTTCTTTCAGTAGCCATCTATAGCTCTCTCAATCTCAATCTCCCTTAGATTGTATCTTTCTCTTTTAGTACTTATCTCACCCATGCTAATCTCTTCCCTTTATAATACTTCTCCCCATTTGATGGCGATTCCAAAGGTGAAAAAAAAATTGTTTCCTTTGGGTGTCAACTAATTTTTTCCTCTGATTTAATAGTTCTATGCTTGTTCTTGATATCCATCAACACTGTGTTCCATTGCTTCTTTAGATTATCTATATTACTGATATGCCGTTTGACTCTTATTATTTTTTCAATAAAGTCTTCATCATTATTCTTTTTTTATGTACCCAAGAGATCAATTGTAGCTTGAATAAGTTTTTTCCTTAAGTCCATATGTATAGCTAATAAGCATGATTCCTCAATTATTGTATTTCCTTTCTCAAATAGTTTCTTTGAAATTTTTTTTGCTTCAATTAGAAACTCCTTCAGATTTTCAAGTTTCTCCAATAGTATCCCTATTATTTATACTAGCTTATCTTCTCTTCTTCCAGTCTGTGAATTCTGTTGTATCTTTTCTTTTAGTTCTGACTTTACTTTGTGATCATTTTCTATTATATCCACATATTCTTTCAACTATTTCATACTTGATTCTTCTTCATCCACTGTAATCTCTGATAGTAAAATTGAAAATGTTTGAGCTATCTTTTTCATAATATTTTTCCTTTGTTTGTCCTTCAACTATCTTTCAATTGTAGTTCTCTCTTTGAGTTTTTCTACATATAAAATCTATTCCTCATAATGCATCTTTGGAGGATCTTTCTTCAAAATTTCAAACTCAGTTCTTTCATCAAGGTCTTCTTCTTCTTTAGATTATGAATCTATTTTCCTCTTTTCTTATATTTTTGTTATCATTGTCATATTTTGTAGTGTTCTTGCAACTTGTTCTTCCTCAAATTTAGCTATTTATTCCTTGTCCTTTGCCAAATTTATTAGTTGATTCTCAATTATTTCTTCTTCCAGTATTTCACCGATAGTAGGTGTCATATCAGTAGCATTTTTTACTTGTTATGTTTCAATATATACAATTCCAACTTCTAGTGTGTGTTGTTCCTCAAACTATTCATCCTCATCATTACTCATGTCGACATCATATTCATCTTATATTTCTATAGGTTGTCTCACTTGTCCTCCATCAAACCTTATCAGGATGTCCTTTCTTTTTGAATCTATATCCTCTTCTTATTCATACATTTTAATTATTTCTTATTCTTTCTCTTATGGTATCTCTATGTTAAAGTTTATTTTCCACATTTTAAATCCTTCTTCTTCTACTTCTTCCTGTAATCCTACCAGTATTCTTGTTGTTCTGCTCCTTTTAAAGAGTCTATTTTCATTTTTCTTCATCAATTGATCAATTTCTTAAACATTTGCTTTTGGCTTTGTAAGTATCAGGGTTCTTCCTCTACTTTGTCTCTCCTATTCGGAAACTTCATCCCATCTTATGCTGATTCTGTCAAGTAGTTCCTTAGGAATAATCCATATTAAGTCACTCAAAAATATTATGTACTTATGAAAGTGAAACACTATAGCATCTTCTATAATTTTCTTATCTTCTTCTGACCATTTTCTATATTTAATTTCATGTATCTTACCGATAGTTCCATAATTTCTTATTATGTTTCCCATATCCATAACCGTTCTTGGAATTCTTACTTTGGGTGGTTATACCTTAGGTTTAGGTTCAATGCTCTTTCTTCTTATTCTTGTGCTTCCCTTTTCTATTGATTGACTTCTTGTATTCCTCCTTGGTGTAGTTTGTGCTTTTTTGGATCTTGTTATCTTTGCCAGTAATAGCTCTTCTTTAGCTTCTTTGTCGGTAGCTTGTCTTTGTTTAGCTAACTTGTTCTTGATCTTGGCATATTTCTTGAGTACTATGTTCAGTTTCTGTCTTCTCATTATATTTCTACTTTCTTCCTTTGATTTCTTCTCATTTGATGTTAACCTTTTGTATACTTCTTCATAGGTTCCAAATTGATTAGCTTCCATGTCCTTAGGTTGAATCAATAGTTTCCCAATACTTATTATGAGTTCATTCTCTTTTATTTCATATCAAAATGGTTGTAACCAAGATATCCATGGATCCACTACTATGATTATGAATGAATGTGAGATTACTAGAAAACATATATCTTTCTTATATTTTTCAACAATGTGAGGTAGTATCTGATATCTATCATACATTCTTCCTTGAAATTATTTGAAATAACTCCATAGTATTTTATTGAAATTACATCCCAATTGTTCAATATACTTATTAATCTGATGTATAACTAGTTCAATATCTGAATTACATCGAGTGTATCCATTCTCATTCATAAAATTATCAAATTTAATATACCATTGCCGAGGTGCTTGCTTCAGGCCATATAAACTTTTCTGCAATTTGCACACTAAACTCTCCTTACCCTTGACCTCATATCCCTGTGGTTGTACCATATATATTTCTTCATTCAAATCACCATGAAGAAAGGCTATTTTAACATCAAGATTCTCTAAATGCAAATCTTCAGTCACCACAATACTTAAAACAGTACAAATAGAAGTCATTTTAACAATTGGAGAAAAAATCTCATCAAAATCAATACCATGTTTCTATGCAAATCCTTTTACAACTAATCTGGCTTTAAATCTTTTCTTACCTCCATCTACTTCTTTCAACCTGTAAACCCATTTATTTTGCAAAGCCCATTTTCCTGCAAGTAACTGACATAAATCCCATGTTTGATTTTTTAGCAAAGAGTCCATTTCATCTATCATTGCAGACTTCCACTGAAGTTTTGTATCCAACTGCATAGCTTCATTATAACATTCAGGTTCACCAACATCAGTTAATAAGATAGAATACAAAGAAGGTGAAAATCTATTTGGAGGTCTACTTAGCCTTGTTGACCGTCTAACATTCACTGGGGTGTGTGGTATTTGTTGTTGCTATTGTTGCAGAGCATAAGGAATTTTTGGAACATTAGCATTTGGAATGTCATCCAGCACTACATAATCATTTTCTTTCTTCTCATGTTGCTGCAACAGATCTTTGTACAACACTTTCTCATTGAATATGACATCCCGACTTCTTACAATTTTATGATTTTCAAAATCCCAAAGCCTATAACCAAATTCATCAATGCCATATCCAACAAATACACATTTCTTTGACTTAGCTTCCAGCTTGGTTTTGTTTTCATAATCTAGAAGTGCAAAAGCTTCACAACCAAAGGTTTTGACAAAAGAATAACTCACCTTCTTACCACTCCATGCTTCCTCTAGAATACCATAGTCCAAAGGAGTAGAGGGGCCTCTATTGATTAAATAAACAATAGCGTTCACAGCCTCTGCCCACATATTTTTGGGCAGCCTAGCATGCAATCTCATACTCCTTGCACACTCCATTATTGTCATGTTCATGCGTTTAGCCACTCCATTTTCTTGTGGAGTCCTTGGTACAACTTTTTGTCTATGAATACTAGTAGAGGCACAATAATCTTCAAATTCTATGAATACTCACTGCCATTATCAGATTTGAGACATTTTAATCTTTTTCCAGTCTCATTTTCAACCAAGCTTTTCCATTTCTTAAAAGTTTCAAATACATCAGATTTCTATCTAATGAAATATATCCATACTTTCCTAGTTGCATCATCAATGAATGTAACATAATACTGAGAGCCACCAAGGGAGGATACCTGAGCTGGACCCCATACATCTGTATGCACAAGCTCTAATTTTTCATCTTTCTTTTCCTTCCCACTCTTTACAAAACTAACTCTCTTTTTCTTTCCATACACACAACTTTCACAGAAATCCATATTAACACATTTCAGACCAGGTAAAACTTTCTTTGAGTGAAGTAATTTCATACCTTTCTCACTCATGTGCCTGAGTCTGTTGTGCCACAGTGTTGTGTCAGAATCTACAGCAACGGTTTGATGTTCTTCCTACTCAACTGCAACCACTGTTCCTGAATATTCATTATCTTCTGAAATAATTAAAGTAGAAGGAACAGTATGACCTGTACAAAGATATAAGGTTCCTACCTTCACACCTTTTGCTACTACTAAGGAACCTTTTGAAACCTTCCAATTTTTATCATTAAAAGTAACTGTGCAACCCTCATCAGTGAGTTGCCCTGCTGAAATTAAATTTCTACTCAGCCTTGGAACATGTCTTACCTCTTGTAGTAGCCAATGATTCCCATTATGCAACTTAATCTTGATTTTTCCTTTTCCAACAATTTGACAGGGTTCATCATCTCCCAAATAAACTAGCCCAAAATCCCCATGGACATAATCAACAAAATAACCTCTATGGGGTGTAGCATGAAATGAAGCCCCCGAATCTAACACCCATGAATCATCAACATTTTCTAAAGACAAAAGTAAAGCATCCTCTTCAGATTTGTTACTTACCACATTTGCCTCCTTGTTTCCATCATTTTTGTCTCCTTGATCTTTCTTCCGAGACCAACAGTCTTTCTTCTTATGACCTGATTTTCCATAGTACCAGCAATCACTTGGCCCTTTGGATTCAGACCTCTTTCCCTTTGATTTTCCTCTTGATTTCCCATGATTTCTAGGGTTGTTTCCTCTATCTCTTGTTTTGCCTCTTCTTTCTGCATTCAATACACTACCTGATGTGGATGCCCCTGAGCTTTTCCTATGAATTTACTCACTCAATATAACACCAACAACATCATCAAAATTTAGGGTATTTGAACTAGAAACAAAATTACTAACAACCATTACCAAGCCATTCTAGCTTTCTAGCAAAGAACACAAAATCAAGAGAGCCCTAACCTCATCATTGAAAGTAATTTTAATTGAGGTTAACTAACTTGTAACTGTATTAAACTCATTCAAATGATCAGCGACTGATCCACCTTCTACCATTTTCATATTAAATAAATGCTTCATATGAAATACCTTGTTTGAAGTTGAAGGCTTTTCATACTTCACTAGGGTGTCCATTAGATCTTTAGCTTTCATTTCTCTAGTAATATTGAATGCCACCGATTGTGCTAGGCATAGACAAATACTCCCCAATGCCTTCCTATCCAAAATATCCCAATCTTCCTAAGACATTGCTACCTCTTTCTTAGCTATTCCCTCTAATGGCTGCCATAAATCCTTCTGATACAGATAGTCCTCCATTTGCATCTCCCATAACTAGAAGTTCTACCCATTAAACTTATCAACCTTCAGCCTACCCTCGTTTGCCATTTCTCCCACTTAACCGAGAGACTCTCCCACTAACTCGTGAGACCTGCTTCAGAGAATAGATGAAAGAATGAATGAAACAACCTCTCTCTGATACCACTTGTTAGGATAATAAGAAGAAAATACAAATATTAACAAACAAGAGAGAACACAATAACATAGAATTTAATGTGGTTCACCCAATCCCTAGGCTACGTCCACCAATAGTGAGTCCAATATCTTTATTATTATCCAGCGATTACAATCTAAAACCTACAACTCAATACCGCCATAGGAAACTACAATAATCCCTCATACCATGAATCTCAAACCCTAAGCCCTTTTACAAGTATTTTTGACAACAAAATTAGGGAAAAAATACTCTGACTAATAGAAAATAGATGGCTGACACTTTACAATATTATTAAGTCATTCTTGGCATCGAGGGGTGGTGCCCCTTGACCCCGCCCTAGGGCACTACCCCTTAGGGGGGCCCACAAGGGGCGCTTCCCCTTGACCCAATCAGGGGCTCTGCCCCTTGACCCCACCTAGGGTGCTACCCTAGGACCTTGCAAGGGGCTCTGCCCCTTCACCCCATGGATAAGTCTGATTAGGCTCCACATACATAACACCTAAGTCATCCGACACAGGGTCTTCTATTGATTTTGCGACATCTTCCTTCTTTCTCCAGATCTTCTTCATTTCTTCTCTAACTTGTTCTTTATTTATGATCCTTTCTCCTTTGGTGTCGTTGGTGGTAGTGTATCGATATCTTCAGGAGTAGGAAACATGACCAAACCTTGAGCATATATAACATGGTAGTGAAAATGGTGTCCATGGTTCAATTCCTGATTCATCACTTTCTTTTCTGTATTCTAATGCTAGATGTCCAGGTTTTCCACAATTAAAACATGTAATAGAGTTATTTGTTTCTCTTCTTTGATAATAAACTAATTTCCTTGTTGTCAATACCTTAGTTCTACATTATTTAGCTTTGTGTCCATAATGATTACATTTGTAGCAATATCCATAGAAGTTTTTCTCAGATGTTCTACTAATAGTTTTAGATCTACACTCAACAACTTTATGACCAAAATTGTTGTAATTGTAACAGTAACCATTAAAGAATTTTCTTTTTTGGATGTTCACTTTTTTTCATCTACACACATTTGTAGTATGACCATATTTTCCACAATTGTAGTAGGTAGGCTTGTAGGGTTTCTTACCTTGTGTATCACTAGTTCCTTTAGAAGCTTGTTGTCCAGATTTTGATGATTCTCCAATCTCTATTTTATTGTTACCCATATACCCTAGCCTGGTGGTGTTACCTTCTTTTCTTTGATTTTTGAGTCGTTCATCATTTTGTTGTATGCTTTGTTCAAAATTTGTGAGTCAACTAGCATTGGATTTTTTTCAACTTTCAAACTATTTTTTAGATCTTCATTTTCTTGCTTCAATTTTTTTTTTCTTCTTGTAATTATTGAATCCTATCACTAATACCTTTTATCATGTCATTTCTTTCTTGGAATTTTTCTATTTTTACCTGCAGGAGTAAGTCTTTGTATTTGATTATTTCTTTAGCATTTCTCTGCTCGGTCTCATGGATTTATTTTCCACTCTCAGCAATCCTCATTCTTTCTATTACTTTTATCATTCTCAAGGATTGAATTTCATGTTCCTTTTTTCATTTGGCTGATTTCTTCAAGTAATTCATTGGTATTTTTCAATAGGTCTTGTATAGCCATGTCAGCTTGCTTAGAACTTATACTATCTTCTAATAGTCTATCCAGGTCATCACGACTCATTTGTAGTCTTTTTGTCAGTTCCTTTCTTTTTGAAAATGATGTCCTTATCTTAATCTTTAGATCATGGATCTTTTCATTACCATCCTCTAGGGATTCCTCAAACTCTCTCTGATGCCTGTAACTTCCCATCATTCAAGATCTACTCTTAATTTTTTAAACTTTCCTCTAGAGAACCAAGAGCTCTGATACCAATTGTTAGAAAGTTATAGGTAGGGTAGTGAGAGGGGGGGAGTGAATCAATACCAGATAGATTTCACACTTATTTAATTTTCTAAATGTAAACTGATAGCTAGTAAATTTCTTATACTGATAATTATTTTGTCTTTTATCAATAGCTAATATAATGTTTAACAGATAACTGAATACATACAAATTAAACATATAACACATAAACATTCAAACACTTAACACAATATTTTCCTATCGTAGTAAACTCTTGCTTAGATGGAAAAAATGTGGTGGGGATGCTACCAAAACTCATCACTATAGTAATAAGGTGTCTGGTTAGGAGCTTACATAAGTGTCATCTTCTGAATGACTTCACCTTGTTATGAGTAGTAAAAGTCTTGTTAAAGAATACTACGTAAAGATATTTTATCTCACTTATTAAATGTTCACCCCGTTAAAAGAATTTACAATAAACTTTGAAGTAAAACTTCTAAGTCTGATTAGAGACTACCTATTTAAGGGATTTCAAAATCTTTCTGCTAAAATATTAGCAATAAATCAACAAGGAAATTGACCTATGGATGCTTTCTTAAAAATCTTGTTAGATCTCATTTCACTCTTCTTCTCCTCTGATCTACTTTTTGATCTTTGTCGATAAAACAACTCTTCATTTCTATCTGCATCCTTCAATCTGTATCTATGTATGTCTTTCCATCAGAATTCATCCTTCCAGCATATCTGACCTTTACCTTGGATCTCCTCTTATACTCGCTTTCTCTGATTAGGGTTTTGCAATATTCCATAAACCACTTTTCTAATTTGATGTCATCCTCATTTGTAACCTTTTATTGATTTTCACTTCTAATGCTTTTTTATAACCCTTCCTTTATGTCAATAATATTTCCTATTTCTGATAACACTTCTCATTTTCGATAACACTTCCTGATAGTACTTATGCCGATATGGCTTTCCTTTCTTCATCTCTATGCTTAACATTATTTTCCAGAAATGAAAATCTTATCAAAATCATCACTAATTGCATGTTAATTTTTTGTAGAGGATTTTTTCAGGTAATAACATGCTCCTTAGTACTAGTAGCTCCTATACATTAACTTCCATGGTTTCCATTTTTTTATCAAAACCTTCTCTTCTTCTTCTTCTTTGTTATTTGAAATAATGACTAGATCATATCAATTCTTTGGATGCCTTCTTTTGATTTTTTTCTTGTTTATCCAAGGACAAAGCCTCTGTATATATCTTTCTCATTCTCTTTCCCCTATATTTACCAACAAATAGTTCTATCACATCATCAATCCTTGTAACACTAGTATCCTTTAGAGTCTCAATAATGCTCATATATTCTTCCCTAGTAGTCTCACAAGACAACATAGTTTCTCACAAAGTATTAGACTCCACTTCTTCAAAGTTCTTAAACCTGTCGATTTCCATAGGAGGGAACCAATTCCAAAAACTCATTTTATCCTTCAACTTATCAAGGAAAATAATCTCCTCCCAAGGTTTGACAAGTACTTTCAAAGGCATATACAACCCCACATTCTGACTACTTCCTTTGGAAACTTGACATATCTTAAAACTTTTAACATAACTCCTCACATCCTTTTGAATTTTTGGCCAAAAGTGATTCTCACCTACCAAGATGACTGCCTTATCAATGCCAAAAAAAATTGTTAAACTGCGACTATATTTTTCCTTAATTAGATTGATCCTAGTGGAACTTCTAAGTATAAAAAATTGATTTCCCTTGAATAGCTTCCCATATGGAATGAAAAAATCCAACAAATTACTCCTATCAGCAACAATAGGATCTTTACATGTCTTCCATGGTTCACTAAAATCTGTATCATCCTCATACAATTCCTTCAATTCATCAAACCCCAATATTGCAACCTTCATTTTAATCAACAAAGTCCTCCTACTCAAGGAATCAAGAACTTTATTTTCCACATGAATCTTATTTATCAGCACAAATGTATATCTTTGCATAAATTCAACCCATCTCAGATGTCTTTGATTCAACTTACCCTAGATGCTCAAATACTTCAATGCTTGATGATCAGTATATATGAAAAACTCACTCGATAACAAGTCATACGTCCATTTCTTCAAATCTTGAAGTATAGCATAAAACTCCTAATCATAAAATGAATACCTCTTCTTAGCATAATTCAGTTGCTCACTGAAGTAAGAAGCAATTCTCCCTTCTTGAGTCAAGACCGCTCCAATTTCATTTCCATTAGAATCAAAATCTACTTGGAATACCTTGCTAAAATCAGGTAAAGATAACACTGGTTTTTCTATCACCTTCCTTTTCAACTATTCAAAGCTCCTTTATGTGCATGTGTCAACTTGAAATCCTTCCTATAACCTCTCATGGTTTCTATCATTGGTCCACATACTGAGCTAAAGTTCTGTTGTGGTCCCACAACCACGCTCCCCTTTCTTGGCCCTTATGGCCTTAGGGGCCCCCCTTTTGCTTTTTGCTTGCCTTGTTTTTGTCATCTTTAGGGTTGGTGTCCTTAGTTTTTGTAGTTTGTTGGCCTTTTCGGCCTTGTCAACCTTTTTGGCCTTTAGGTGGTCCGCAAGGTACGAAGGGGCGAAGAGAGAAGGAGCGATGGCAGCTTTTGCTATTTTCCACCTTGTCGGGGGTTGTGGATGCCAAAAGTCTGACTCTCACTGGAGTCAGCCTTTCAATGTTCTTGGCCTATCAGATGTCTGAAATGATCGAAAGCCCACCAGGTGGGGGTGATGATGTCACCAGTCTTGTGTTACCTATAAAAGGTGCGAAGGTCTTTTCAAACCCTCACTTCGCGCATTTGCTCCTCCGTCATCCGCTCGCTCTCTTTTTTTGCCGCTTCTCATTTTCGCTTTGTTTGGCTCTCATTTCCTTGTTGATCTTTTTCAAGCCCTTTATCTTTTGGGTAGGTGTTCTCCTCCCCTTCATTTTTTCTTTTCTTGTTGTTCCCTTTTTTGTTTCTCATTTTCTTGCTTCGTTTTGGGTCTAGGGCTTAGTGTTTTCATCTTTTCAGTTTGAGTCTTAGTTTTAGGTTGTTTTAGGTCAGCCTTTTTAGCCTGAGGGATCTGTAGGGTAGTCTCTTTGCATCCCTCAATGATTTTGTGGTCGAAACTTGCCACCGGACCCATTTTTTCAGTTCCAGCCCAAAACCCTAGTTTCAAACCTTCGGGGTCCAAAAATCGCGGAGTGCACCTTTTCCTCGCTCTCACTAAGTCCTTGAGTTGTCGACATTTCAGAGGTTTCACACCCAAAAACATCATAAACCCTAAAACCACTGAAGGAGGCACACCTTTTCCTCACTCTCGCTAAGTCCTAGAGTTGTCAGCGTTTCGAAGGTTTCGCACCCCAAAACATCATAAACCCCGAAACTGCCGAAGGATGCGCTATTGTTTTTTTTGTTCTTTTCACTTCAGGCTTGCAGCTTTCATCCTTTTTAGCCCTTTTGGGCCTATCGGCATGTCCTATGTTCGATAAGCCTGAAATGGTGATAGGGCCAAAATCTTTGGTTTTTGCTTTGAAATCATGATTTCAGTGAATCATGGTGTTTTCCCAATTTCTTTTCTCTCAATATGTTACTGATTCAGGCCCTGTGCTCTTTTGTAGATATGGCTGAGAAGGTACTTGCATCACCAGTGATGAAATACCAATTTAAAGGATACCACCCACCTTCTACAGTGACAAACTTGCACACTGGAATAACTGATACTGACATCAGGAATGTAAGCTGGAATGAATATCTGAACAAGTGTGGTCAACTAATGGGCCATTCAGAGGATTGCACATCATTGGTCCATTGTTCCCTGGTGAAGGTAGTGGCACATCTAGTCTCTATCCAATTAGTGGAGCTCATAAATACACTTGCCAGTCACTATGTGCTAGATGAGCACATGGTCAGGAATATCATGGGGGAAGTGGTCCTGGACTTGAGGCCTGACAACATCGAGGATGTTTTCCACCTACCAAAGGGAGTAGAAAAGTTCTTCAACTTCAATATAAACAAGGGGATGGAATTTTACAACAAAGATACCCAGAGGGCACACAACATTGTCAACAATGAATACCTGATGCAACCATTGCCCAAGAACAGGCTGGATAGAATTGACATGAGGAGAGGTTATATGAAAGAAGATATCCAGGCCACTATCACAATGATAAGCAGGGTGTATGTGTTAGAGTTGTCATATTATAGCTAATAATTAATTTATTTAATTATTAGTCTATTATTCTCTACACTTAAGTTAGACTTAGGCATCTTATTATTCTTTAGGGTTTCCCTTTTAGGGTTTCATGTTTCCTTTTATAAGGATTCACCTCTTTGTATTTTAATTAATTCACTTATTGGATCATAATAGAAATTTCTCTTTGCATGTCCATAAGATGTCTCTGGCTTTTTGGCCTCCATGATTTTCTTGGTTTCTGTTCTTTGCTTCTTCCATGTGACAAGGTTATGCATGCAGGTGTTCTTGGGAGATTAGCCTCCTCCACCAAGCGCTCCGCCTAGCAGGCTTTAAGCCCCGCGGGCCTTTGCGGTGGTCATATGGGTGACCGGGGGTTCCGGGTTTAGCCCCCTGCGCGCGCCATGCACCCAGGGGCTCTTTTTTTTTCCAGCCCCAGGGGCTTAAAAATCTTTTTTGATGCTTTTTAAGGGTACCTGGGCCTTTTTTTCTCTATCTGGAGCATACGGAGGTCTTTTTTGGACTTCTTTATATCACCGGAAAGCTCTTTCTGAGATCTTTCTAATTATGGAAGTTAGAGTTTTTGGATCTGCTGTTTTGACAGCATTTTTTTAATCAAAGGTGATGTTTATTTTTTGCCTTTCGGGAGCCATATCTCGCTCATTCGGACTCATTTTTGGGCTCACCATATATCGTTGGAAAGCTGGTTCTATGAGTTATTCAGTTGCAAGGGTCTTTTATCCAGATTTTGTTCCAAGTTTTCTCTCCTCTGAGTTTTGCACTTTCACACTCTAGCGGATTACTTGGGTTCTACAGGTCTTGGGATCTCTTCTTCTGTTCTTTTGGCTCACTCTTCTTTCTAACTTCTGAGCATTGTATGCTTCTCTTCTGTTGCATTCTTTTTTCTGTAAACGCACTGAGATAAAGTGCCTACTTTTGCATATCTGGGATCTTGTACTCCTTGTGTTTGTTTGTACTCGCACTCAGTTATAAAGTGCCATGGGGGGTTATGATGTTTTGCCTTTTGTGCTCATCCACCTTTGTCAAGTGAGTGTACCTTCCATGACATTAGCCCATGCTGTGTGTCCAGAAGATCTATTCTTCTTCTTCGACACCGCCCTTTATCCTGTGCATGTACTTCTATTGCACTGTTGGTGTTCCTGATTCTTCTTCTTGCAGATGTTTCTGGCATTGCATTTTAGTGTTCCTGTCCCCCTCTCCCTGTTCAGCATTGTGGGGGGGTTCACCTATTGGCTCTATTGCTTCCTTGGTTTGGTTGAGTGATCTACGTATTTAGTTTTTGTTCCTATGTACTAGGCAGATGCAGTGGCTAGGCACCTATGCATTTCGGTGACATGGATCATCTACTATATAGACACTCATTCATTCCTTTTTTGGAGGTCACCTCTTCGATTGATCAGCTCTTCAGACTTTGTCTTCTCTACCTGGTCATGCACTATTTCAGTGGGGGTTCCAGCAGTATTCTTTTGACAGTGTTTGCAGCTTCATGCTTTGGAGATGCTTCATGCTCTTTCTTGTTCCTTTCTTTGGGACATTCCCTAGATTGGAGGCTTTGTTTCCTTCATCTAGTTTATTTCTTGTACTTGGGTACCTGATCAGGCCTTGTTGCCGGGACCCATTGCTCTTTCATGCATTTTTGTTTTCATGCATCTTTTAGTCCTTAGTTGTTTAGCTTCTCCCTAAGTTACACTTAAGGGGGGGTGTTAGAGTTGTCATATTATAGCTAATAATTAATTTATTTAATTATTAGTCTATTATTCTCTACACTTAAGTTAGACTTAGGCATCTTATTATTCTTTAGGGTTTCCCTTTTAGGGTTTCATGTTTCCTTTTATAAGGATTCACCTCTTTGTATTTTAATTAATTCACTTATTGAATCATAATAAAAATTTCTCTTTGCATGTCCATAAGATGTCTCTGGCTTTTTGGCCTCCATTATTTTCTTGGTTTCTATTCTTTGCTTCTTCCATGTGACAGGGTTATGCATGTAGGTGTTCTTGGGAGATTAGTTTTTCACCTAATCTAACAGTATGGCCTTCCCAAGTCCCACTAGCTGGAACCCTAGATGATCTTCCTCATCCAAAAGATTAAAGAAAGACAAGCAAGGTTTGATTGGGCCTCTATTCTAAGCGACCAGTTGGATGAATAGCTGATTCGGGTAAAGACAGATCCACATTTTTACATGATGTCTTATGTTGTGTACATAATAGCCACCAGGGTAGTGTATCCAGGGTTGACTAAGGTCAGTAACATTGGGGAACAAAACACTTGGCCTTTCACTTTGTATCCTCAGTTCGTGTGAAAGGACTTCCTCGCACACAATAGCCCAAAATTTAGGATAGTTAATGATGCCTTCATTTTTGCAATCATCCACTCCATCGAGGGTGATTTTTCTAAAAGGTTATCAATAGAAGTAGCGGCCCAAGTACAGGCCATTGGGGCATTTTACATTCAATTTAGAACTTTCACATACATTCGGGTGGTAGGAAGCACTTTAGCACCCAAGAAGCTCCCAAGATACCCTCCTGATAGGGTAGTTCTACTAGAGATAGCTAGGCAATTGTTTGATGCTCACGAGCATATCAAGCATAAGAAGAAACACTACTGGAGCTTCCCTATTTTAGTCGGTCCTCATTGTGTTCCGGACATGAAAGTTTGCAAGTCTTTGGTTGGAGAATGGGATGAATTCCCACTGGAAACCTACACTTTGGTAAGGCCACATTTCGACCCCATTGGCACTTACAACCACATAATGGGAAGACACTACATCCATGAGCTACATGTTGAAGATCATTGGGCCAATTGTGTGGATGATTATGAGGTGAGAATCCGTGACTATTTTTGGATGAGCTTAGAGTTGGCGCAAGGCACCCTTTCTCTGAAGATTCCACAGAAGGCATTAGATGCAGACTCTGATAAAATCATGGATTCTATATATAACATGGATAAGGTATATAATAGGGCCATCCTAAATGCAGAAATAGATCAGGATGAGAATGATAGCATGGACTTCAGGGCCCAACATGTGGTCAAGCTGACAAGGTCATGGGTTGCTCATCCTTTTCCTATGCAACCACTTCCTATAAAGAAACTCCCTAAGAAACCATCTCGAGGAAAGAAGGGGGAAAAGATACTAGAACCTCAGTTTAAAGGGGTTGCTCCTCTAAAACCTGAGACTGTATATCACCATGAACACCCCATCGCATATGGTTTGGTCACGCACTCCAAAAAGGTGAAAACCAAGATGACTGGGAGCATTGCTCCACCGGAGGTGCCTTCATCAAGTGACCATGGTTCTCCCAGCTTAGAAAAGAGAACAAAGTTCAAAATAGTTGGACCTAAGCCGGCCAGAGTAACTAAAGGCCATGTTTATAAGAGGAAGGCAGGCTCAACCCCCACACAGATGGATACTATGGAAGAAAGTGATGAGGATGTGTTGGATGAAATCCCCCTCATTAGGAGGACATGGTCAGTGGGATTTCTAAAGAAAAGGAGAATAATGGAAGATGATCATAAGGATGTTGGAGGGGCTACTCAGGTAGAGCCTATAAATTTGGATGCCCTAGGTGATGATGAATTCAACATCTCTAATTTTGCAAGCTTGCATGGGTTCAAAGAAGCTGAATGATAGGCTCCTATGCAATTCACTAGCCTTTTTAGTGGCATAGGGGAAGAGTTACCATAGGCACCTCAAGGGAAAAGAGAGGATGAAATAGCCAAAGACCAGGAGGGGATTGTAGGACCCAAGAAGGAATCTTCTGTTAAGATCACCTTGGAGGAGGAAACAAGTACTCAAGTACCTTTAGATGCATCTATTCTACCTCTACCCCCATCTCACCCTTCCACACTTCCCACCATTCCACTTCAAGAGCCTCCCATTGTCCTGCTTCCCACTCCCATGCTAGATACTCTGCCACCTCAGCAACCCTTTTCTTCCCATGTTCCTTTCTCAACTCCAACTCCACCAGCCCAATTTACCACTCCCCTCACATCTTCTACACCTCCCCCACTCAACATTCCTCCCCAAGTTCATATGGATTCGATACCCCAGAGCTCATAGGAACCAAAGAAATAAGTTGAAGTCATCGACAGAGAAGGGGGAGAAGAAGTTCATATTGGATCTTAGGAAGAAGGTGAAAGGCAGAATCATAGACAAAAGAAGAGCTACATGTAGAAGAAGATAGGCCTCAAATGGATACTAAGGAGAAAATAGCTAAGGAGCAATAGACAGCTGTTGAGGGAGAGCCAGAATAAGGTATTGGGAATGAGCAGGAGACAGAAGAAGAAGAAGTTCTAGAGGAGATAAGGACAGAACATGTAGGGACTTCTACTACTTTGGCTACTCCCTATGAGCCATTGAATGCATCCTCAAAGCCCACATGGTTTACCAAAGAGGTGTGACCAAGGGTTAGGGTATATATCAATGAAGAGGTTTATATGACTGCGCTAGGACACACCTTCCACCAAATGGCACCAGTTCCCCATGCAAAGAGAATGTCCTATGTAATGCAAGATCAGGTGGGAAGGTGGAAAGCACAGGTGGCTATCCCCACAATGGGTATTAGCATGAAGGAGATCACTCTGGAGGACTATGTGTTAGAAGAGGTGGACTTGGGAGAACCAACCAAAGAAGGTAGAAAAACCTTGGCTACTTTGGGTCTGAAGCATGCTTTGGGTTTCATGAGTAAAGATGAGGAAAGAATAAAAGCATTGGAAGAACAGAATAAAGCAATGAAGAAATTCATTTTGAAGATGGCAAGTCCAATTGACCCAAATAACCCCGAAGCCTCATTACAGGCAATTTTGGAGAAGAAAGGGGATATAGACACTGACATTCCACATTCTTTTGTATAGGCTTGTGCGGATTGGAAGCTAGATTTTGAACAATTCACTAGCTTATCTCTTAGGCAGATTTTAAGGCCCTTTCGAGGCATTTTGGCAGGGCTAGTTTCTTTGGTAGAGATCATGAGTGAGGAGAATGGGGTAGAAGAAACCATCCTAAATTGGGAAAAGGTATTAGACGAGCTGACAATGATAAGGAAGAAGCACTTCCAGGTGCTAATGAAGATTTATGAAGGAGCAAAATTAGATAACTTCGAAGAATGGATCCAAGAGATAACAGTGGCATTGGCCATACTTGAGAAGGTGCTCAAAAGGTTGGATAAGAAAAGGGATGAGGGCATGCTATTTGTAAATGAGTTACAGGAGTTCTTTGAGGGGTTGGATTTAGATCTGTTCGATGATGATGATGACAAGACTATGCACCCGGTGAGTGATATTGTCAATCAGTACTTGAATATATTCTGATGGGTAAAGATAAAGGATGATCTTCAGCAAATGTTTTATCAAAGGGAGGAGATTCAGAAAATGATGCCTCGTGAAGAAGAAATAAAGGATTTTGCTAGGGGATTGAAAGAGAATAGAGATAGACAAAAGAAGATTCTCCAAGGCATTAAGATGTCAGACTTTAATGAGGTGTTGGAGGTGGTGGATAGATTCAAGAAGGCACATCCAGAAGTACCTTCTAGCTAGTAGACCTCTAGCTTAGATCTATCAGCTCCCATGTACAGAAAATGTAGTTTTTGTACTTAGTCATTTTTTCAGTGCAAGATTTTCGGCCATGGGGAGTTTTTGGCCACCTAGAAGTTTGAAAACTCTGCAATAGTAGAAATAAGGTTAGCACTTAGCCAAATTTGGGTGTTGCATTTTCGGACCAAGTGTCGGGTTTTGGGCATTTTTTGGGCATGTCCAGGAATTGACTCCAATTTTCTCAGAGATCACTTCTCAGTCATCTGGGCTTCCTTCTTGGGATCATTTGGGCATGATTGTGGGATCTCTTTTAGTTAGGACTACATAGAGAAACTAAAGCCAATGATCCAGGGCACAAACATGAAGATCACCACACGGATGAACCAGTTCTAGCCCATTTTTGAGATGTCTAATGCTTGTTTTGTTCAAATATTTGTAATGCATGAGGCCTAACTCTGTGCTAGGATATTTTAGCTAAGATTTAGAAGTAGTTTATTTAATGCAAAGCTTTAGTTTAGTTTTACTTTGAAGTTTGATTGCAGCAAAACCCTAGCTACGAAAATAAGAGCAGAGCTCTATAAATTGTAATAAAATGATGTAATTAGGGTTGACTTGATCATTAATACAAGATATACAATTGGTGCTTCATTCATGGTGTGATTCTTTTGCTGTCTATGCGAAATTTGTGAATGTGTGATTTGCTCATTCTTTGTTTCAAAGAGCCAATTGGTTGTTTTAGTGATTTTAAGTCTGTGATCTTTTAGTTTGGTGTTTGCTAGTATTACATTGTTGTGTTGTGATGAATTTTTGAGAAGACTATTCTTTGGTGCCTAAAGATTAACTTGTCTGACATGTGCATGCATCTGGAGTGGCTTCATGATCTAATGAGTTTTGACTTATCATATGTCTGCATTTGTTCAATTTTCATCAATGATTGCATTAGTTCAGCTGAAGATTGTGACATGATCTGATCTCTATTGTGTGGGTTTTCTCATCTTCTTGGTTCTTTAATTTGCATGGTGGTGTTATGCTAGCATATTTCCAATAGGTTTCTTTCAGCAATTTCTTTCAAATCTCTCGTTACCTTATATCTTCTAACCCTCTTTGCAAGTTATTTCAATAGATCAATTAAATCAGCATTGCTTTCATTCTCAAAATCTGAAAATCATATAAAAAAAGAGATATCTTGGTTTCCTAAAGTTTATTTTACAGTTTCCCTTGAGAAAAGAACCAACAAAGGCCTCCTTGTTAAACAGATTCATATTTGTCTTCCATTGAGCAATCCAAGTGGTTGAGACCCAGCCAGAAGGAACCTTGAGATTGATTCTATCAGTCTTCCAAGAGGGGAAGTTGCTCACACAAATTCCTAGTCATTGTCTTCATGTAAAAATGACACTCAACAAGTTCCTTATGAACTTTCGATAGAAACTAGCTAACCCATGGAATGATCTGACCTCACAAACTGTCTTTGATTTAGGCCACTCAACAATGACCCTCACTTTCTCAAGATCCATCTTCAATCCCTCAAAAAAAGTTAGAAATCCCAAGTATACCATCTCCTCCTTCATGAAAGTACACTTATTGATGTTTATCAACAACTTTTTTTCCCTCAACCTTTGCAATACTTGCCTAACATACAACAAATGTTCCTCTTTATTTTTATTTAAGATCAAGATATCATCCAAGTATACAATGACATACTTAACCAATAATTTCTTCAAGACTTCATCCATTAACCTCATGAAAGTACTTGGTGCATGAGACAATCCAGAAGCCATCACCAACCACTCATACAAGGCTTCACTTGTTTTAAATATAGTATTCCACTCATCACTCTCTTTGATTCTAATCTAATGATAGCCACTTTTCAAATCTATCTTGGTGAAATAATTAGCTCCACTCAAGAAATCCATCACTTCATCCATCCTTGGTAAAGGAACCCAGTATTTGATGGTAGTCTAATTGATAGATCTAGAATCAGTACACATCCTCCAATGACCATCCTTCATAGGTGTTAATATTGTAAGTACCGCACATGGGCTCAGAATTTCTATGATCAATCCTCTCTCCAAAAAATCTTTCACTTTCCTATTGAGTTCCTCATTCTCTATTGGTTTCATTCTATAAGATGCTTTATTAGGCAAACTAGCCCCCGATATCAGGTCTATGCAATGACTGATACTTCTGACCGGTGGTAATCCATCAGGAACATTATCTGATATGATATCAGTGTCTTCATTCAACAATTTAGTGATTCCTTCAAGATGTTCTTCTTCCAATACCTTCTCCTAAGACTCCTTGCATAATAATTAATAAAATACATTATGATGCTTCATGCCATCCAAAAACTTCCTAGAATCCACTAGGAAAATCATTTCACTAGTAGACACTTCACCTTTAAGAGGTTTCTCTAAAGGTAAAAAAATTTGTTTCACCCCACTAGTAACAATAATGTAAACATTCCTTTTACCATAATGCATGGATTTCCTATCATACTGTCATGGCCTACCCAAAAAGAGATGACACACATCCATATGCATAATATCACAAAAAATCACATCATAATATTTTGCAATCTAGAATTTAACTAGGAACTGTTCACTTACTAGTACCTTTTTCTCATCTTGTATCCATACAATCTAATAGGGTTTAGGGTGCTTCATCCTCTCCAACTTCAAATTATCAACAAGCTCCTCTGAAGAAATATTATCACAACTTCCACTTTCTATGACAACATTACACACCCTATCTTGTACCTTACATCTAGTTCTAAATAGATTCTTCACTTGTACGGGTTTCTTCTCTTGTTCTTCCTGATATAAGACTCTCCTAGTCATCGAGGTTGTACCTTCCACTACTAGATTATTATTTCTTGAACCTATGGACTCTTTATCAACAAATTCCTTCCTCTTACTACTTTATGCCTTATTTTTAGAATCACCTTTCTTGCATTCATAGGATCTATTCCCTACTTCATTGCAATTAAAATAGATACCACCGAACATCCTCCTTTCACCACTACATTGTCCTTGCCTTCGGTAGAAACTCTGGTCATTTCTCCTATACCGATCATTTTCCTTAACTTCTTATTCATTTTTTCCCTAATTTGTAGAATATCTACCTCTACCTCTTTGTATTTTCTCATGCCTCCTATTTAGCTTTTCTTCTTTCTTGATGGACCACTTATAATCTTCTTCTACACTCCTAATCTATAGAAAAATGATTTTATCTTGTATGGACATCTTTAACCCATTAATGTAACAAGAAACTTATTCAGCCTCATCATCTATATGACTAGATTTGATGTTCAATTTGTAGAACTCCTCAGTATAACCCTTAACACTTAGGTATCTTTTCTTTAGGTTCTACAATCTCCTAAATAAACTAATTTGCTAATCCCCAGTCAAGAATTTATCTTTCAACTTGTTTACCGTCCTATCCCAAGATTTGATCTTTTCTTTACCCCTTCTTTGTCGATCTATCTGTAGATTTCCCACCATAACGATGCATGTCCTTTCAACTTAGTATGGGCATAATTCACTTTCTTCTCCTCACTAGTTCCTTCAAGCTCAAAATACTTGTCCATATCTATGATCCAATCTATCAACTCATCAACATCTAGATTTCTATTATAATTAGGTGGGTTGAAATAATGTTTCTTATTAACATTAGTCAAGGCCCTAATGAACCCCTCCTCTTCCTGATTCAATTTTGGTTGTGCCTCATTATTCTTCCCTTCCATCACTTTCTCCTGGTTATACTTATCTCCATCTTCATCACTTGCATCTTCTATATGCTACCATCTCCTCTTAGCAGTATCCACTACCTCCAATCTAGAAAAAAATTATCTTAACAAGTCTAAGACCATTGGATCTGCATTCCTTGCACCACCTCTAGCATTTCTCATGGTCATTTTCTCAAACCCTTGAAGTTGTAGGTCAAATTCTCTTCCACCACAAACCTACCAGAAAACCCTAGGTTACAAACCTTTCTATGATACCACTTGATGAAATCAAGGATGGAGAAACATACAAAAGATCAGTCCAACCTTGCAACCACCACAACACAACATAAACAATAGCAAAGATAGCAAAGAAATGAATGATCTACCTTCAATTATTATCAGGAAATCAATTACAATGAATCTGTAACATGAATTCTTACATGCCAAGCATACATGCCTGATTATGATTAGAAATCCATTCTAACCCTAGCCAAACTATGGCCAAATAATCTTATGAAGAATAACTTATCCCTTAGGAACAAGTCCATAAGCTTATATAGCCAATACAATCACCGGTTGTCCCAGAATAGATCACATTTCCCAAGAATAGAGAAAACATAATACAACAATTAGGTCAGCTCCCAAAACCTTAGGAACAACCCCCAACAAATAAACTTTAAGAGATGCAATCAAAATGATAATTCAACCTCAAATGTAATAACTCATTGGTACAATCACAACTGGGAATTCCAACTAGAAGATTAGGAATTCGATTGGTGAGCACCAAGACTAACTGGGAAAATGAAGAACATGACAGTCATGCAAGAATCTTCAAGAACTCCCACGCGATGAGTGCAATCATAGGATAAGGCTTGGAATGAAACCACAAACATGCAGTAGAAACCACAAATCAAAATAACAAGTAAAAATTGACCACAACCAGAACACATGACCGATCAATAGAAAACTAAACATATTTTTGGTTGATGCAAGATTTTTTAGATCCCAAGATGCTCCTGCATCACTAAATTACCTCAAATTACTAGCTAGTATTCATTCATATCCCTCAACATATTTTCCTTAATCTTTTACTCTAGAATCAAATATGTCCTCTTTGTGTAGAATTAGTTCTACCACCACTTTTAACCTATCATCTTCTAATTTGCCATCCACTAGCTTATTAGTAAAATGGTTGTTGGAATGTTCAAATAATGGGTCCTATCATTTTTCATTCTTTTTATAATTTTTCCAATTAATGGGTCCTATTATTTTGGATCCTTTATAATAAACTCATGGGTATTTGATGAATTTTACTTCACATCATTGAATCTTGTTGATGGAAAATTATTCATTATCATCAAAATGAACACCTTTGCATAGTTTAAACATGAAATATCCATTTTACACAATAATTGTGGGAGCTATATTATCCTTAGAACTTGATCAAATCAGATAGTCAAAATTAAATCATTACTATTCATTAATAAACAAATTATTACGCCCTACTAATTTTTTTTTGTTTTATATGACATTTGCTTCTTTTTAATAGCTTTCTAATCAATAGTTCTTGTTATATTGAACTCTTTATACAAAATTCATGGGTATTTGATGAATTGTGTTTCACATCACTAAAAGTTTGTTGATGGAAAATTCTTCAATATAGCCAATATTAACACCTTAGTGTAATTTAAACATGAAATATTCATCTTACACAATAATTTGAAATACATGGCTTTCCTTTTTCAAGACTTGGAAACCCCAACTTTTAGCTCTAGACCTGCAAGCACAATGTCATCAAAACAAAAAGAGAAAAACTAGCTTTGGCAATAAGGTTGATGACTATTTTATAAGATTTTTTCTAAAATTGAAACCCATAATATATGATGATGTCTAATTTTCAAATATATCATATTTTGTTATTAGATTTTGTCTATTTTTAAATTTATTTTTAAGGAAATTGGTCCATAAAATTGAAATGTTGGGGTTTTATATTTTTTGATAAATTTAAATTTTGTAAGTTTCTTGGTAAAAAATTATATAACATCAATCTATACACAATAAAAAATCTCAAACATTGCTTAATTTGCCTCAAATTTAGTGGTCATGCATGAGGATTTCTCATAAAAAGAAATTAGACCAATCAAAATTAATAAAAATAAAATATTTCAAAAAAATAACAAAAAAATCCTCATCAATATTTAATATGGTATACATCTTTCCCAAAAAAGAATTAGAAAAATACTTTTATTTTATTCAAATTATATCAATCATACTCATGCATGGTATAACCCTAAATAGTGGCTTTTAAAAAGTGGTTTTATGCGTTCCTATTAAAAATGTAGTGGTTTTATGCATTCCTATTAAAAATGTATTTGTATCATCTAACTATTAGAATAAGTTAGATATATGAAAACTAGACTCAAAATACAATATTTCATATTACGTGACTATTTTAAGACTCTATGTATAAATGTTTCAAATTTTTAGTCCAACTGCGACAAACCAAAATTTTGAAAATCAAGAAAAGCACTCCAAATTTTATTAGCAAAGTAGTCAAATGTGTTCAAGAAATCTCAATAAAAAATTCTTTATATAAAGAGTCAAACAACTTCTTCTCACATGCAATTTTACAATATTTGTGGATTTCCTAACTCACAAACTCCTCTATATTCCATGGGAGCTAGATCTCATCTCACATAACCTAAAAAGATGTTTCTAGATTGAAACTCAAACATCTCGAGAGTTCTCTAGAAATGGAACCAAATGTTAATTGTTTATCTGAAGTCTATATTAGGTCATGCCTTAACATCAATGACTATAAAATATTAGGATATAAGTGCTACATTCTCATGTAATCATGTCTAACTCTTCATACCTTCTACTCAACAATGTATCTATTAATATCAAGCATATAATGAAATTTAAAAAATATATGTTATATTGAGACATAACTCCAACAAGGCTTCAATGTAATCAATCATTGATTAATATTGAATTTGATCAAATAAATAGATTTTATATAAGAATTTATCCCAAACATTTGATCAAATAAATATATTTTATATAAGAATGTGTCCCAAACATTTGATCAATTCTACAATATCTATGTATTTACTCTTTATCAAGTGAACTACTATAACATCCATATTTCATTCACTTATTATAACTTGATTATAACTATGCTCAAGTAATAGAGATTTGTTGAACATGTTGTAAGCAAAATAAAAGTTATGTTGCAAATATTCAATATTTGAAATAAGAAGTTTTATGATACAAAGAAAATATCTTCGATAGAAATTTTGTTGAACATGTTGTAAGCAAAATAAAAGTTGTTCCATATAATCTTCAAATATTTATCGTCTTTCAATATCAAACAAAATATCTCATCATATATATTGGAGGAACTGCTGGGAGATTTGGATGGAGGAACTACTGAAGGATAAGTGTTGGAGTAAGATACTTAGGACTAAGATGGAAGATTGCTGGGAGATTTGGATGAAGGAATGCTTGGGGAGACTGGATGGTGAATTTTCTTGAGGATTGGATAGAAGAATACTTTGGAAGATTGGATGGTGGATTCTCTTGAGGATTGGATAGAGGAATGATTTGCGATATTGGATGGTGGATTTTCTTGAGGAAAGGAAGATGGAAAGATTGGGAGATTGGATGGCATATTTTCTTGAGGATTGGATAGAGGAATGCTTAGGGAGATTGGATAGAGGATATGCTGGGAGATTTGGAGATGGAAGATAAGGATTTGGAAGATGGATGTGAGAAACTCTCCAAGGAATAAGATGCCCCCTACTTAGGATAGTTCATTTATTCAGAGGTAGTAGGATGGGGTACGATTGGATGGAATATATGCTGACAAGAGGATGAGGATGTTAGATGGAAGCTAGGAAGGATGGATGTTGAAAGATGCCCAAAAGTATGTATGCCTAATGGTCTTTTTTTTGTTAGCAAGATCCGAAGGAAGATGGAGGAGGTGAGAGACAAATTGGATGGAGGAGATGCTGGATTGGATGTGATAGAAGGGAATGGCCCCAATTGCAAAAAGGAACTGGGGGACCTACACATGATGCCTGTTTGCCATGATTTCACCATCGTACTTGTCCAAGATACTTGAATTTCCAAGCTTTCACTATTGGATGAATTTTTTTCTCTTTTCTTTTCTTTTTTGATATTTTTCTCTTGATTTTTCCAATTTTTATGGTTTTTTCTGATTTTTTGCTCTTTTTGCTAATCTTTCACTGATATTCTAATTTGTTGTTGACTTCCTGATTTATTTATTTTTTACCTTCTGATTCTTTGATTTTTTGCTGACTTTTTGATTTGGTTGTTGACCTATTTGCTAACTGGATGTTGATCTTCTAATTTTCCTGGATGTTGGTATAGCTTTATTAGGATGGATGGATTATGAAAAGGCATGGATGGGATAGGGGAGATGGGAGATATGGTGATAGAAAGTGTTTGGATGGAAGGATGGGAATTGATCATGATAGGGGGATGTTGTCTAGACCAACATTGGCACATGTTGTGAAAAAGGTGGCTAAAGTGGATGAGATTTGGAAGATAGATACGGATGTGATGGAGGATTTGTGCTAGGAGATCTTGGTACATAAGGACCCAAAATAGATTTAGGAGATGGAGAAGGAGAATGAGTACTTGGTGGATTAGCAACCATGGATGCCATTATGGATGTTTCTTTTAGATGCATTGCATATTTTTTCTTTGGGGTCCACATAGTCTTTGTTTTTTCTTTGGTGGGCCTTTGTGGCCATTGGGATGCATTGGATGGTGCTTTTTCTTTGATGGGCCTTTGTGGCCATGTAGGAGATTTTTATTTTTCTTTGGTGTGCCTTTGTGGCCATTGGAATGCTTTAGATTGCTTGATTGGATTTTTCTTTGCTTGAGCATGTCATTTAGATAGGACATGACAATCCTTAGATCTTTGTGAATATTTCCCTTTATGCACCCTTGACATGGCATCCAAATTGTGAGGATCATTAGAAGGAATATGAGGAGATGTGCGGGATGGAGTAAATTTAGATGGAGATATGAAAGGAGATTGGCTAATGGAAGATGTGGAAATGTGCCTTTGTTGATCCTGACTAGAGATGTTTGGATTTTGGATTAATGATTAAGTAGGATAAGATGAGGGAAGATATTTTGGGATGTAAGGCCACAAAATAGATTTGGTATGTATAGGATATGTACTGGAATATTTGGGGACATAGGGACCCAAAATGGATTTAGAGGATGAAGGAGGAATGTGATTGGTTGTCCTTGGTTGCAACGATGGAGGAGGAGGAATAGCATTGTATTCTTTGGAAGGATGATGGGAAGATGTCATGGTGGTTTTGGAAGGATGCTTCAATTTAGCTTTAGTAGTACCAACATTTCTGGAGGAAGTGCCTTCTTCATATGTGTGACCAATTCCACATGATTTTAGATGTTTCTTGTCTTGAACGGGCTCCAGATATCCTTGTTCATGAGCACCTAGGCGTTTTCCTTGATAATTTCATTTCTTGAACATTTTATCCAAACAAGGATATTTCTAACTTGGGGAATATGATAAACTTCCAGTTTTAGGTGTCATGGTGGAAGATATGGAACTTATTGCTTCTGCTTCAAGTGGTCTACCTTTGACAAATGTAAGTGGACCAAGAGGATAGAGTAATGGTACTGGGATAGTTTGATTTGGAGGATCCTCAAGAGGAGAGGATAGGATGATCAAATTTTGACTGGGACTGGGAGATGGTAACGGATCTTCAGATGGAGGAATTAGGATGATAGGACCTTGGATTGGATGAATTGGGCTCATGGGATCTTGGATTGGAGGAATTGGGCTTGTAGGTTCTTGGATTGGTGGAATTGGGCTTGTAGGTTCTTGGATTGGAGTAATTGGGCTGGTGGGATCTTGGATTGGGATGATAGGATCTTGATTTTGTTCAATGAACTCTTCAACATGCTTTTGGACAAGATCTTTACTAGATAGGATTGGTGTAGATAGAATGATGGGGGATGTATCGATGGACTCTTTAGAAGGAGTGGATGGAAAGATGGGAGATTTTGTAATTGTGATGGAAGGAAGAAGGGTCATGAACTCTTCAGATGGTATGGATGAAAGGATGGGAGATTTCTGCAACTGTGATAGTAGGAAGAAGGGTGAACTCTTCATATGGTATGGATAAAAGGATGGGATTTTTTGCAACTATGATGGCAGGAAGAAGGGTGAACTAATGAGGCTCATTGGATTTTCTTGGGATAATGTTAAGAGCAGGAGATGTGGATGGAGATTGGATGGAGTCAAAAGATGGAAGGGCCTCAACGATGCTAGGAGATGGAAGAGGATCAATGAGTGTGATAAATGGAAGAAGGATAATAGATGGGAGTGATGGAGGAGGAATGATGGATGTAGGAGATGGATGGGAATTTTTATTGATGGCTTCACCCCTTTCTGATGAAGGTATGAGATGACATGGCTCCTTAGCTTTAGGAAAGGGATTTGTTGCTAGGTTCCTGGTGAAATTCCTTGGAGACTTTCATGCTGGAGCTTGAGGTGATGGATTGGAATGTGGAGGAGATTAGGAGCTAGGATGTTCCTCAAGTGAATATGGGGTGGATGATTGTGTATTTGATTGAGGGGATAATGGTCCTGAAGAGGAATTGGAGGATGTCATGACTAGATAGTTCACAAAGGTAGGTTTGGAGGAAGCTTGTCGACTAGATTAGCTATTCGGTGAGGTAGGAGTGATGGACTGAGGTAAAAGATATGAAATGATTTGAAGGATGCATTCTTTTTGTGGAAGGGGATTTGTGGCAATGTGGGTTTGAATGGAATATGGTGGGTTGAGATAGGATGGAAGATTGGGGTAATGGATTGGCAGACTTGGATTTTGAAAATGTTTTGGAGGATAAGTAGATGGAGGATTTGGATAAGGGATGGGAAGACTAGCATTTTTTATTTGAGAATGATTGGGAGGATAAGTAGATGGAGGTTTTAGATAAGGGAAGTAGTGTGAACTATTTCTATGGGAAGATGGTGATTGGGATATGACCATAGCAGGAGATGGAGGTATGAAGGATGCATATGGAGGATATCTAGGCTTAAGATAGGAAAAAGTTGTGGATGGATAGGATAATGGATTTCCCTTGCCAAGGATATGAAAGGGAGTGCTAGTGGATTAGTGTGAAGGCATGATAGGATAGTTTGGAAGAATGATTGGATGCTCTGGGATGCTTGGAGCAAGCTTTCTAAGATTTTTAAAGTACTCATCATGATCTATAAGATTCTCATTATTATTGGAACAGGATGGAGTGGGAGAAAAGAAGTGACAACCAAACTCATCATAATAGATATGAGACATGTTGACTTGCAGATGAGTTTGGATAGGGATGAAGGATCAAGATGGATTGGAAGACTAAGGCTTTGGATTAGGTTTGGATTTGGCTCAAGATATGAGGAAAGACTGACTCTAGAGGAAGATAGAAAGGGGATGGGGGATGAACAAGATAACTCTTCTAACCTAGGATAGGGGGACAAGATTGGATGCAAGGTGACTGGAAAACCATGATTTGGGAGACTAGGTGTTAGGAATGGGAACACTAAGAGGGGGGGGTGAATCAGTGTTCACTATATTTTAACTTTTAACTTTAATCTTTATGTTGAACATAAATGCTTAAGTACTGAAATAAATATTCACATAAACATGAAACATGAAATCAACACATGACACCAATATGATTACAGGGAAACCCAAATAGGTAAAAACCCAGATGGGAATTGATACCCACTAATATTCTGCACTAGTGTTTTGTGATCCTTGTTAGAAGATCCTTTACCCTGTTAGGAGTAGCTTTACAATGCTTTAAGTACAGTAGACCTAGTCAAGGGTCAGACCCTGTTAGGAGTCTTTTACAATTGTCCCTATTAGGGGAGAGGACATACTATCTAAGAGCTCACTGCTCAAGTGGTGAAGGCTACAACCTTCTAATCTAAGATACACACTATATCTATAAGATGAACTATCACTGTGACATTGATAACACTTCCAATTGAATTGGCTTAAGCATGCTTACAACTATACATATAAACATGTTGGCAACCTAAATACAATGGGAGCATAGCCTTAACAACTTTATATTATAATCGCAAACCAAAATGCTAACTGTCATCTCCAAGCTTTATTCTCTGTTGGCACACACTGGCTGTGCAACTTCAACTGACTGTAACTTTCTCATAATTGCATATCTTCTTATGTGCTCATAGATTAAGCAAGAATATATTCTAACCAACTTAACTTCTAGGGTGCATATCATAATTCATCCTTACACATGTGTGTTGATGCTCTGATCTGCTGGAACTCTGTACACTGTCTAGTCTCCAACACTTAACCGAATTTTGATCTTTACATCAAGTGCGCTGACTCCAAACTGCTATATGACTTTGTTTCCATAATGACAACATTGTATCGAGTCATATACTTCAGTATAGACAACTTTCCAACAATCTCCCCCTTTATCATTGATGGCAACAAAGGAATATGGCCAAGTTGCTAACTGTCCCTTAACACCAAAAAAAATTTTGTCTTCTATACATTTTTATACATACTCTTATATCTCCCTATACATGTTATACTCCATATTCTATACACAACTCCCCCTTTGACATTAATGACAAAGGTGTACCAAAAAATTGTATCTGCACATACTTACTTAGGGAAAACATCCGGATATGCTATCTTGAGGTTCTGAATCTCCTTCTTCCAAAAATTTATCAAGGAGTTGACTATCTGGAGATGGGCACATAAAGCATATTGAAGCTTCTCCATCTTCTTTAGATCTGTGCTTGGACCTTGATCATAGGTTATCATTGTGGCATCTATCTCCTTTATGTTCTAATTGAGAATGTCTAGTGAGTGCGTAAGAGCATTCCTCAACTGAGTCTGTCTAGATCTTATCTTTGCCATCTCTTTCTCTGCCTTCTCAATTTTGTCCAATTGACCCTGGTAGACATTATTGCACATGTTCACATCAGTAGATGAGTCTTTCACTAAACTCTTCACCCACTCAATCATAGCTTCTGCCTCTTGTATTGTCTTAAGATGGGCATTAGTAAAGCTTATCATGATCCATGCAGTCTACAATGAATTTCCTTCCTTGATCAGCAAATTATTTTAAAGATGCTTGTCCTATCTTGAGTGAATTCAGATCTAGTGCAAAATTTCTCATCAACTCATTCAATCTTTTTTTCACGTACTTCTCTTCTACAATTTTGGATGTAGATTCTTCAAGGCTTGAAAAAATTCTTTTGAACTGTGAGATGATTGTACTCACATCATCAACCGAGTGTACCTTATTCACTTGCATGTCCATAGGAAACAAACTATCCAGTATGTTCACTGTTTCCACAAGTAGAGGATTTCTCATGACTTGTTTCTCCTTTTCCTTCTTCATAGCTAAGACGTTGAACTTAATAAGGTCTTCTTCTCTCCATGAGTCCAAACTAGATGTGTCAGGTGTCAAACTTGACAACAATGCTAAGGAGGGAGTGATGGGAGTGTTATCCATCACTTCTAGTTTTACCTTGGCTAATTCAACAGAACTCTCATATTTCTTTTGTTCTTTTTCTTCTTCTTCTTCTTTCTTTTCTTCCTCTTCCATTTTTTTTCTTCTTTCTCATCTGATATATTTTCAATCAGTACCTCTTCTTGATGAGTGGGAGGTGTGCTGCTACATAAGATCTTAGCTTCTTGTGTGCTCACAAAAGCTTCCTCAAACTTATCTAAGTCTGTGTCTGTGGCCACCATGGCTATCTCCACATTATCAATGATAATGGTACTATCCTTGAGTAATTCTGATATGGGTGCAGACTTTTCTGCCTCTATTTGTACTTCCACTACAGGTGTTGAATCCTTAGGATGTATAGATTGTACCTTGATAGTTTATGTTGCTTTGTCTTTCTTACTAGGTACATGAGAGATGGGCGCAGACATAGGTTTCATGTGTTGTTCTAAGAATACCTTCTCAAAGGCCTTCTTTGTTTCCTTAGAGATCAGCTCATAGTCTTTTTTCATGAGGTGTAGTGTTCTCATCTTTGATCTTAAGTGCGGCTTCACCAAATTCAACAATAGTGACTTTTCTTCAACCGAACATATTGGAAGAGTGGAATCTAGAGTTTGTTCCCTTATTATGAAGTCTTCTTCAATGGCTTGTCTCTTTAAGGTATCCATTAGCTCGCATAATTTATCAAGAATTGTTGTTTTTAATTTAAGAACTATCTTCTTGAACTTTATCATATGTTTTACAATCATATCATATATTTCTGATTTGTCAATATCACTGTATGATTCATAAAACTTCCCTACTTGATCAATTCTACCCTCGTCAACAATTCTTGTGCTCAATACTTTGAGGACGGCTCTGAATCCTACCTTAGGAGGTGCTTGAATGTTTTTCTTGCTCCTTGTAGCTCGCAAGGATGGATGACTAGTGCTGGTTTCTTTCTTTCTTTTGACTATTGGCTTATACTCTGGAGGAGCATTAGAATCACTAGTTTCTTTGAGTGCAAAAGGAGTTTCATCAGTTATATCCTTTTGACTATCATCTTTTTCAATTTTTATCTTTTTCAAGTTAGGATCTTCTTGTTCTTCTTCTACTGCTATGCTTTTCATTTCCAAAGTAGTCTTCTCTTCCCTTGCCTTGTTAAGGTCTGCTTGGGATATGCCATGAATCCTTAAGATCTCTGATGTTACTTTGGCAACCTTTCTTTTTGTTGCTACACTGTTAAGCTTTGCATCTACTTCTCTGGTTTTCTCCTCATATGTTCCCCACCTAGGTTCATTAGGAACTTTGGGGACTGAAAGTAATACCTGTGCATATGCTTCAAGGATCTGTTCCTCTACCTCATAACCAAGTGGATGAATCCACTTAGTTCTTGGTTCAACAACTTCCATACAAGTTGTATCTGCCTCCACCATTAAAAAAATTGTATCCTTGTATTTTTCCACAATGCTCTTTGGAATTCTATATCTCATTTTCATCTTGACCCTAAAGGTCTTTAATTCCAAAGCTGTATAATCTCTTAGTGTGCTATCAATGGATGCTTTGTTGGATATCTAAGGCATGTTTGGAATAGTCTTGTCCAAGTACAAATCTGATATCTTCCCAACTATATGAAGGTACATGTAGATGATTAGTGACCCAAACCTGAATATCTTTGTCTTGTCATGTTTTATAGCTTTGATGTTATCAATCAACTATGCGTGCAAGATCTCACACAAGTTGAACTCACCATCTTCCTTCACAAGTCTAATGGCTACTAGAATAGTGCCCGCAGACACACTATTCACCCTGTTGGTGTGATGAAACTTGTATCCCAGTATCATTGACATCAATTTGATGTCTACTTGCTCAATAGGCTTGATAGTCATATCGCACCTATCACTCCTTGACTCACATGATTGCTCAATCATCTTTCTAACATCCTTTCCCACAAGAAGGACAGTGCCTGACCTAGAAAGGCTTGTCATCTCATGAATCAAGTCACTGGTGATTCTTACTAGTACATCACCAATCCAAAACAAATCATCATGAATCCTGCTCAGTAAAATCTTTATCCATTCAGTCTCATAGAATTTATATGTCATTGCATACTCAACAATAGGGTGGTCATTCCATTTAGAAAATTCATCCAAGAATGTTTTGTCAGGTTTTAGCATGGTATCCATGTGCACTCTTAGCCTATCTAATCCAACTGGTTCCTTCTTATAGTATGTATATGCCCTAATATCCTCGACATGCATGATGCCCATAGGTGTGCGGTAGAAAGCTCCCTCTAAATCATCTAGGGTGGATTTAAATGGATGTTTCTTGAAAACATATCTCTTCTTCTCAGTGACATCATAAACAATGGGAGTGGCCATGACTTACTTGTAAACACTTTCCAACTAAGCTCCAAGATAATCTGAAGGCTTCTAAATCAGTGCAACAAGCTTAGGGTTTCTACAACCGACCAAATGCACTCCAAACACTAATAGATCAATCTCCAAATCTTCAAAACAACTTCCAAGGCTCTTTCTGCTCTCCTATCACTCTTAATTTGAATGCAATGAGCAATCAAATAACTTCTATGTACTTTAAAGGTGAAAATTCTACCATTAATGCAAGTCGTGTAAACCAGGTTGTCACTTCAAAATTTGCAACTCAAGTTTTGCTAACAATCAACATGTGTGCTCTTTCACATAGATAACTTTATACTCCAAAATCTTAAGTCCAAAGGTGCATACTCTGAGGATGAGTATACCATCCATGCAGGGGTCTAGAGCTAAATTAGATCCCCCTATGATCCTGAGGGCCATTCATTCAGATGTAGAGGGTGCGTCCATAGGGGATGCATCCAATACACTCTCATCATTCTTGTCCTTCTTGTTCTCTGACCAAATCATGCTAACTATTAGCTCCAAGCTCTGTTCTCTACTGGCACACACTGGCTGTGCAACTTCAACTGACTATAACTTTCTCATAATTGCATATCTTCTTATGTGCTCATAGACTAAGCAAGAATATAGTCTAACCAACTTAACTTCTAGGGTGCATTTCATAATTCATTCGTACACATGTGCATTGATGCTCTAAGCTACAGGAACTCTGTACACTATCCAGTCTCCAACACTTAACTAAATTCTGATCTTTACATTAAGTGTGCTGACTCCAAAATGCTATATGACTTTGTTGCCATATTGACAACACTATATCTAGTCATAGACTTCAGTATAGACAACTTTCCAACACTAGGATGACAAGATTCTACAAGCTTGGATGAATTTTTAGATTTTGATTGATTTTTCAAAGGATTTGATGTATAGAACTCTTCATTTGTGTATGTTTCAATAGATGTTTTGCACTGAGTCTGAAACTTTGGAAAACACATCAAGCAGAACTACCTAGAAGACCGGTTAGTATCAAAATCTTTTCCCATAGCTTGATATCCCAAGAAGGAATATAGATGGTGAGTGTCTTAAGGTGATCTAGGAAACCACTTGGATTGACCTTGCACAAAGATTTGGATACCTTCGGGAGTAGATCGGGTAGCTTTTGATTTAATAAGTATCTAATTTGGTCTATGGAGTCCTCCCAATCGGTTTGTATGCACGTGACTCACTTAAGAGCCTAGTTGACCATGTCAAAATAGTAGGGATATTCACCTACCTCGGGCTACCATTAACATGCATCGCCCAAGATTGAGGGGATGAAGCGAGAGTTTGCTCAGCGCTTTATATCTATACCAACCAGGGAAGTACCAGTTTGAAGTTGTTCTCTAAATGGGAAGAAATTTTCTCTCTAGATAGGCTTCTATAAAAGTGAAACAAGTGAACTTTTCCAAGTTCAACTTCTTTCACATTGCTTAGCTAATCAAGGATTTGCAGAATTTGAAGACTCCTAAAAACACATCAGAAAGGGGTTCATTTCCAAATTGATTAAGTGATTTTGAAATGAATTCTTGCAAACACATGTTTAAGATTTGATTTTTTCTTTTGAAAACAAGAAAGCTTTGAAAATAGATTTTGCAAGTATTTTAACTTTTGCATTCAAGATTTGTGTTTTCTTTTAGGATCCTGATTTGAGCTTTGAAATGAAATAGAATGGACTATTTTTTCTTGTAACCTAGGACATTCAAGCTTATTTCATTTTGATTCAAATAAACATGAGTTTTTTAGTTGAACTTTGAGTTCCTTTAGAGGCATTCAAGATTTGTACTCTAGAATTTAGTTTTATGCCCAAAAAGAGGTGTTTCTAGATAGTGTGATGCGTGAAAATTTGGAAAGAATTCAAGATTTTGCAAAATGAAGTTTGTTTTAAGCAAGCACAAAGCAATTAGGATGATTTAGGAACATTTAGAAATGATTAGGATCGTTTAGGAACCTTTTAGGAAAGATTTGCATATTTGCTCTTAGATTGAGTAGAACTTTGAATTTTGAAAAATGAAATTCATTTTAGCTTTGATTGATGCATTGAGTTTGAAATAGGACCATTTTCATGCACTTAGAGTTGATTAGGACCCCATTAGATTTGAAATGCATATTTGAGGTTCTTTTTATGCACCAAAAAGACAAGGTTATTTCTACTTTGCATGAATGCATTCTAAAGCCCTATATTTGCATGATTGAAGTTCATTTTAGCCAACTGAAAGACTTTCGAAGTGATTTTGAGTGTTTTTAGGACCAGATAGGAATTTTTTAAGTTTATTATGATTAATGAAGAACAAATAGGAAAGATTTACAAATTCTTTGATTTAATGCACTCAAGAGTGTGTTTAGTGTTCGTTTTAAGCAACCAAATGAAATCTTTGAAGTTCCTAATTGATCAAACAAGTTGATGAGCCTTAAGGCCTTAGGTTTTTTTTATGTTTTACTTGATTTTGAGAGCACCTGCAAAAGATGGGGTTAAAAAATGGAAATTTGGAGCCAAGAAGCCCTAGAAAGGCCTCAAAAACCTTAAAAAACTAATTGAAACCCTGATTAAGGCCTTACACATGCCCCCTGTTTCCTATATGAGTAAATAGGGTAGGGTATTTTCATTCCTTTACTCATATGAGTGATGGGTAGGTCCAATACGAGTACTGGGTGACCCTAGTACGAAAGAGGGTATTTTCTCATAAGAGAAAGTACCCCAAGGAGTTTACTCATATGAGTATTCTCCTAGAACAGGATGAGATTTCTGAAAAAGTGAGTTTTTTCTTGGAAAACCCTAAAAAATGCAGTTTAGGAGGCGTGTAGGGTCCCACCGGGCATGCCAAAATGTGATCAATGAAAATTTAACCTATTCAAAACAAGCGTAGAAATTCAAACATTAGTTAAAAATGAATCTAACAGCATATTCCTTAGCATAAAACATAAAACATTCGTAAAGACACTCGGATAGAACTGAAACGGGAGCACCCTATCACCATTTGATTTGTTCTCACTTTAGGGATGTGGGTGTGCTCTCAAATCACATGGAGCATATCCCTAATGATGATTAGGGGGGATTGGGATCATTCAAGGACCATGGATACTCTATATTGGCACAAAATTAGGTATAGAAGACCTGATTTTCCCCTAGGGCCCAAGGAACCAAAATTAAGCTAAGATGCAAATTAAGCTACATGATGATGATGCTAAGATTGTTTTTAACCAAATAGAGATGTGATATGATGAAAATGATATGAAAAACAATGAAATAAACTAGGTTTAATCCATTATGCTAAGCTAAGATGTGTTACAAAGCTTGAAAGATGAATGAAATCTAACAATTAGGATTTATTATGCTAAGTCTAGAAGTAAATGAGCATGATAACAATGTATTGAAGGTAAAAACTAAGCTAATACTTTTCTCTTGGAAGGAGTATTTATAGGATTTTCCTAAGGGCTTGGGTTAGGAAGGAGAGTTTGCGTTAGGGGTAAGGTTTGGGGTAGAGTTTGGGTTAAGGTAAGGTTGACCTTGGGTTAAGGTTGCGTACACATGTGTGAGAAACACTAGGGAAGTGTGCAAGGGGAACAAGAGTGGAAGAAGAGACATGGGTCTCTTTATGAGGTTGTAAGAAGCCTTAAAGAGTGTGTAAGAGGCTTTAATGAGTGTGTAAGGCTCATTAAGGGAAGGGTTTGACCAAAAGTCAATGAGACTTGGATTAGGCAAAGAAATGTAGGAAACATCTCTTAAATGGGTTTAGGAAAGGTTTAGGGAAGTTTAGGAAAGATTGGAAGGGTTTAGGAATGTCTAGAAGATTCTAGGGTTTTGAGGCTTTAAATAAATATAAAATTTATTTTGGGAATGTGACATCATTTATTGAATATTGATTTAATAAAGAGAGGAAAATCACTCAAATTTGATTTAAATGGATTGGGGAGAGATTTTTAATCAAAAGTGTTTAATTAAAATAAAGGGATTTAATGGCATAAAAATATATTAATTAATTAACAAATGATGATGTCTTTAGGGGTTTTCGAAAAATAAAAATACTTTTATTTTCTAAAGGATTTTTAAGTGTCTACAATATCATATTTTATTATTAGATTTTTTCTATTTTTTAATGTATTTTTAAGGAGATTGGTCCATAAAATTGAAATGTTAGGGTTTTGTATTTTTTGACAAATTTAAATTGTGTAAGTTTATTGGTAAAAAATTATATAACATCAATCTATACACAATTAAAAAATCTCAAACATTGCTTAATTTGCCTCAAATTTAGTGGTCATACATGAGGATTTCTCAAAAATAGAAATTAGACCAATCGAAATTAACAAAAAAAAAAATTGAATACAAAAAAATCCCCATCAATATTTAATATAGTACACATCTTTCCCAAAAAAGAATTAGAAAAATACTTTTATTGTATTCAAATTAAATCAATAGCACTCATGGATTGTATAACCCTAAATAATGGCTTTTAAAAAGTGATTTATGCACATTCCTATTAAAAATGTATTTGTATCATCTAACTATCAGAATAAGTTGGATATTTGAGAACTGGACTCAAAATACAATATTTCATATTGTGTGACTATTTTAAGATTGTATGTATAAATGTTTCAAATTCTTAGTCCAACTGTGACAAACCAAAATTTTGAAAATCAATAAAAGCACTCCAAATTTTATTAGCAAAGTAGTCAAATGTGTTCAAGAAATCTCAATCAAAAATTCTTTATATAAAGAGTCAAACAACTTCTTCTCATTCCATTTTACAATATTTGTGGATTTCCTAACTCACAAATTCCTCTAAATTCCATGGGAGCTAGATCTCATCTCACATAACCTAAAAAGATGTTTCTAGATTGAAGCTCAAACATCTAGAGAGTTCTCTAGAAATGGAACCAAATGTTAATTGTTTATCTGAAGTCTATATTAGGTCATGCCTTAACATCAAGGACTACAAAACATTAGGATCTAAGTGCTACATTCTCATGTCTGACTCTTCATACCTTCTACACAACAATGTATCTATTAATACCAAGCATATAATGAAATTTTAAAAAATAGATGTTATATTGAGACATAACTCCAACAAGGCTTCAATGTAATCAATCATTGATTAATATTGAATTTGATCAAATAAATAGATTTTATATAAGAATGTGTCCCAAACATTTGATCAATTCTACAATATCTATGTATTTACTCTTTATCAAGCGAACTTCTATAACATCCATATTTCATTCACTTATTATAACTTGATTATAACTATGCTCAAGTAATAGAGATTTGTGCTATTTGTTACATATACATTGACTAATGTTAAAATATCATAAGTTATGTTGCAAATATTCAATATTTGAAATAAGAAGTTTTATGATACAAAGAAAATATCTTCGATAGAAATTTTGTTGAACATGTTGTAAGCAAAATAAAAGTTGTTCCATATAATCTTCAAATATTTATCGTCATTCAATATCAAACAAAATATCGCATCATAATATATCCTTTGTATTACATTATTTTTCTTACTATCCTAAGAACCATTCCTCCATACATTCAATTATTAATATTGTTCCTTCTAAATCACATGAACCTCTATAAAATTAGACCTTTTAAAATGAAGAATAATAATAACTTGAATTTTTACACCTTATTTTGGTAATCGTAATTTACAAACCCATGGAAATTTAGGGGGATCAAAAGTGAAATATTATTCATTGGAACTTTATCCTCAAGTAAAAAAAACATTTTAAAAAAAAGATGATTATTTCATTGTTGAAATGGACTTAATTACATTGTTCGTGGAGTCGAATATAGTTGTTGAGAATGAAATAAAGATATAAAAGTGATGTATTTTATCATTCCCAAGTAATCAAACGACGATAACTATTAGAGACAAATAATTATGATTTAATATATTTTTAAAATACAAGTGGCGGGCTCATATAGAACAAAGGCATAGATCAAATATTTAAAGGGTTTGATTTATTAAAAGTGAAGCACGCGTGTTTAAAAAATGAAAAAGAAGGTATAATTTATGAAAGAAATAAAATTTTATATTTAAATGGATTGACATTGAACAATGGAGAGTGACTCCCTTCCCATTTAATAAACATGTGGTATATTATGAGCATGTGAATAAGCTCAAATGAATAAATTTCATTTTGCTACGGGTGGTAGTGGGCCTATTCATGTTGCATTTGTAAGTCATAGTTTTGATTAATATTTAATTCTATAATCTGTCAAGATATTTTGAATATTTTTAATCTAATTTTTTTATAGAGATGATGTATTTTTATATGTTCTTTTTTTAGATTAAGTTGTATTTTTTTATTTTTGCTTGACGTTTCGGATTAGACTTAGTGACCCATCATCAAAAAAAATGTAGTAAATGATTGTAGAGATGACTTTATAAACTTTGAATAGTAGCCAAAAATTAATTATCATAAAATATAGTAAAAGGAAGAATAAAAATAACAAGAAAACAAGAACAAAGAGACTGTCAAGAATAACAAAATAAAAGATAAGAATACCAAGAATTGGTCAAAGAAATAAATAAATAAATAAAATAAAGGTTAAGAAAAATAAAATATGCATAAATAATATTATAAGACACTAAAAGAGAACAAAAAAAATGTGAAATATCAAACTACAAAGAGTTAAGACAACATACACAATCCGCAAAAAATAAAAAGAGGTAAACAATTGAAACACAAAGAACTAGCAAATAAAAATTACAATAAACTAAAACAAAAGAAGAATAAAACTATAAAAAGAGGTAAATAAGGGATGATCACTAAAAACCAAAGAGTAAATAATCATAAAAAGGAAATTAAACTCAAGGCAATAAGAAGGACACCTCATATCCCACTCTATTACAAAATAGAGGTAGTTCAGTATGCTCAACCTAAAGTCACTGTCATTATTCTATTACCTAAATGTTACCAAATAGCTACAAATCAGAATGACTTGTTCATCAATTATTTTTTTAGTCACCGTATTGATATCATGATCAAACGCATGGATGGCAACTAGATAATCTTCCCTGCACCCCTGAAGCTACTAGAAAGAAAAACAGTGACAAAGGAGAAAAAAATTAACAGTACTCAATGCATATAGGATAATCAGATTGAAGAATCATCTAACAATTTGGAAAGAATGGTTGAAGAATTATTATATTCAGTGGGTTTATATTTAATTAACCAAATTGTTGAGGAAGTATGGAATGAAAATGAAGGGAAATTACCCAGTACTCATCAACAATCAATATCTCCTCCTATTTTGCAAAGTTTGTCTCCAACAGTATGCATGAATGATCTAAATCAAGAAGATCAATTTGAGAATCATAACAATACAAATTACGTCTACTCTCAAACCTTGTCTTGTGCACAAATACCTCTTTCTCAGGAACTAATGCATAGCTCACCAAAAAAATGAGGGAGAAAGCCAAAATCAGTCAAAACTAAAGAAGAGATAGAGGTTGAAATTCAATCAACATTGGATAGAAATATATCAATTATTAGATATCTGAGAAGGGCATGTTTCTCTCCTGAAATGCAATTAGGTTGGTCTCATGGAATGTCAGGGGCATGAACGCCCCTGACAAACACACTCAGATTAAGCATCAAATTGACACTTCGGGTGCAGACATATTCCTACTTTAGGAAATGAAGACCTCACAAGATCAATTTGAGTCTATAATTAAGAAGCTGACAAAATGGAATTGTGTCCATGTCTCGGCTATGGCAACCTCAGGAGGATTGTGTTGTGATATATTGCATATATGTGCTGACATTGATGTTTTGTCATTGATGTCAACATATTGCATTTATTTGGATAGTGTTTCTGGTGTATGTAGTAAAGTGTTGCGGTTGGTTAGAGATTTGTAATAAGTATTAGAAGTTATGATGTTACAAAGATGTTGAGGAATGTCTATACTTAATCTTGGTTAAGTTGCAAAGGTTCATTGTATGTTTGAAGTGAATTACACATGATTTATCAAAGATAGTTTTTGGTGTTATAACGGAGATAGTGTTGTATTTTGATCAGTGTCGCTTGGTTTTTCAATATCCTTGGTTGCTCACCTAGTGGAGTGTTCTGGACATGGATGTGTGTCCTCAGCTTGAGTCGTTCATGATCTAGTTGTTGGCAAGATATTTTTCTTTAATGACAGAGGTTTTTTTTTAGTATTCTTGGTGAACAACGCAGAGATGTTCATGATTCTAAGACTAAGTTATTTTTGTTTCTATTGTGGCATTTCATGTTGCTTGCTGATGTTTCTAGATTGTGTCTTATTCCTGTTACTGGATCAATTCATGTTATGTGATCGAATTTTGTGATTTTCTTGTAACATGTTGATGTCCTCTATTGTTCTTGGCCGACCTGATGAGACAATGTATTGTGAATATTTATGGCATGATTTATGGATCGAGGTATGTTTGAGGATGTTCATTTGGGCCCTAGCTATGTCTTAGCTGACATGTCTTAGATCGCATTGAGGATTGTGTATTACTCTTGGTAAAATTTTGTAATTACATCCCTTGCCGACCTTGTTGTAATATGATGTTGAAATGTATATAAGAATGAATTCATTTGTGATTGTGATGATGTGGATGGAGAATGGTATGAGAGACAGTGATGATTGATATCAGTTATATGCGAAGAGGTATGATTGGAATCTAAAGAGTATCATATTAGAGGTGTACTTCATTGGAACTGTATTAGCATATTTAAGATTTTATCTATCAATTGATTACTCAATATATTTTATTCCACCTTGGGTTGTTGTCATTAGTGTAATCTCAGGGTTGTTGCCCTTGTTGTAATCTCAAGGTTGTTTCCCTTTTTTTAATTCAGTTGTGATCTCTAGAAATTGATCCTAAATGCATGTGCATTCCCTTTGTACCTTTATGAGGGTTCTTGTGCTAGTACAATTTCTCATGGGTTTGATCCCCACCATGGTTTTTCCCCTAACAGGGTTTCCACGACAAAATTTCTAGTGTTATGTTTTCTGGTGTTCTTTATCCCTATGCTCTATTTATTATCTTTCAATCTTGAATATTAAAGTTATTAATTTGGTAAAGGTTTAAATTTTTAGACATAGATGATTCATCCCCTCCCTCTTAGTTGTGTGAGTTGCATTTTTCCTAACAATTTTTATCAGAGCTTGGTCCTCTTTTGAGAGATTAACCAGTTGAGGAGATTTGTGATGATAGATTTTAAGAAGGACAATCCAAGATTTGATGGAACTATTTACTCCTTATGGAAGGGAAGAATTATAACACATTTGAGATGCATTGGAGAAGAATATTCAGATGTTACAAAGTATATATACAAGCCTCCTCTGGATTTTTCACTTGCCACTGCCGATGAGAAGACAAAATTCAAATGTAACATGAGAGCCAAGGAAGCCTTCCTAAGTGACTTATCAAAATCCAAATATAAAAATGTCATAGAATTGGATATTGTACATGAGGTATGGATAAAACTTGAAGCATTACATGGAGGAGACCCCTACATAAATAAAGTGAAATTGCAAAGTCTGAAAGGGAAGCTGGAATCTTTGAGGATGAGAGAAGATTATAACAATGGATAAAACTTGAAGCATTACATGAAGGAGACCCCTGTGTAAATAAAGTGAAATTGCAAAGTCTAAAAGGGAAGCTGGACTCTTTGAGGATGAGAGAAGATTATAACATTCAAGCATATGTTTAGAAAGTGGCCATATTTTTTTGTAGAATTAGAGGTGTTTGTGGTGTAATAGATGAGCATGAGATTGTTTCTAAAATTCTTAGATCATTTTCTCCTTCCTATGAACACAAAGTTATTGCAATTGAAGAGATCAAGACAGTTACTAAGGTAACCAAAGATTCATTGGTTGGTAAGTTATCTTCTTATGAAATGATGAGACTTCTTGAAAATATTCCTAAGTATGAATCTACATTTAAATCAACTACTTCTAAGGATAAGTTATTTATAATTCATCCTAAGTATCTGTTGGTCCATTTTCCTGTCAATGCAAAATCTTTTGAAAATGGCCCATTTCCTTGCAAGTTTTCTTAAAGTGTCATACCCTGTGTTCTTCATTGTGTCACCAAGCTCTAGTCCAAATTGTACGTGTTGAATTGCAAAACCTAGGGAGATATTCAAGTTTTAAGGTCTGCAGGAAACAATTTCAAAATTTGCCTAAGTGTCGAAAACCCACAGTGTTGTCGAGAACCCATGATGTTTTCTGTCGTCTGTACGAAAACCCTGGATGTTTTCGATCCTTCACTATTGTGAAAACCGTGTGTGTTTTCAACCTTGCATTTCTTCTCTTTTGTCGGCACTCCTTGTTCATCGGTCTTAAGTGCGATGGTTGGTGGGGCTAGATTCTTCAAGCGGCAGAGGGAGGAGATCGATAGTCAGCGTGTGATCGCATGGAATATTCTCACCCCATGCAATCATGCACCTGCCATTGATTTTATTTGTTTCAAGCATTTCTTCGGTGGTGGTCCCAATTTTAGAAGGGAGGCGAAGGTGTGTGTTTTCATTGGTTGTCGCATGATCACATGTCAGGAATTTTTGACATGCGACCATGCGACCGGTTGACACTTGTCCTAGTGGGCCCATTGGCTAGGGTCTAACAGATGTTTAACAGGAAACAAAGATCGGTGGTTGTCGCTACATCACTGAGGAAAGATGAGGCCCTTTTAACCATGCGCTTTAACGAGAGTCGTTGATGTGGAATGAAGGTAAATTGCTTGGTGCGGTCATTTGTCAAGTTTAGCCTCCGTGGCGGTGTTTCATTGGTTATGTCAATGCACAGTGGAGGGATGTCAGAGCTGACTGCGTAGAAATTGGAAGTGGTCCTGGTATCAGAAAAGGACTGAATAGGTGTGTTCCTGTTGGTCCACGTACGCTGAGCTGGATGTTATCAGTGGGGCCGCAGTTTTCAAAGGGAGTAGAGCATCTACAAGTCTGTGAAGATCGAGTGGTTGTTGTTATACCGCTGAGGTGAGATGCTCAACTTTTAGCATCACGGCGTAACGATGACCATTGATTTTGTTTAAAGAAATATAAAGCGCGTGGAGCCCGTGAATTTTTAAAAAAGGAGTATTGTCATTGCGGAGTTAAGGTGGGTCCATGGTACCGGCATTGCTGAGATGTTCAGATCTATGATCGACTGTTCCGCGGTTAAGAGATTGTGGTCACATGATTGCAAGGGTTAGTTTGGTGCCTTGCGATCATGCGACCAAGCATAAGATGAAACCCATTTTCTTGTGGCAGTTAAGTTGATGACCGCGTGATTACGCGACTAAGGGAAAATAGTTAAGGAACATAAAGCCCACGAAATGCATGGTGACCATTTGATTTCAAATTTGATTTTCCTGAGGATCTGCAGAGACCAAAGGTACCTAAATTTATGGCTTTAGTGGTGGTTTTTGACTTGTTTGGTGGTGACGGTTGTTGTGATGTGATCCAGGGCTCCTGTGGTCGGTTGCAAAAGTTGTTTTGTACCTGGTGAAGTGTATTTTTGAGCTCGAGAAGCTGTTTCCAGGTGGCCGATTTGACTGGTTTTCATGGCTATCCCTAGTGTCTTGTACTGGCCCACAAATTTTCATGATTGCAGATCTATTTGAGATTTTTTTTCTCCAGGTTGCTTGGTTTCCAGCCCCTGTAATAAGTTTTTGACCATTTTCAATTGGTATGGTGGTTGTAGTCCTAACCCTAGTCACCCTAAGCTTCATGCAATCTCTTTGAGATTCCCAAGGTGGCTAGTGGTATAAGTTGTTAGTTTTTTATAGAGTCGGGGTTCGAATTTTAATCAGTCTAAAAGTTTTGATTATAGTTAGTTCCAGGGGTTTGTAGCAAGGTTGTATCACATTGCATGTAAGCTAAATAGAATTTTTGGAAGTCTTTTGCAGGTTATTGAAGTGGTTTGATCTCTGTCCTACTTTGATCATGTACATGACTCATTATACTTAATATAAGTTTTTCATGCTTCCAAGTCTCTCCTTGGTGTCATTCTTGTGAATCTTGGATTTTCTAATCCATTGCATAGGGTTACCTTTGCATATGTTCTTGTCTTTAGTTCTTGATCTAGGATCAAGTGAAATATACTTTAGAGGGGACATAGATTCAGTCTTGGTTGTCTACAGAAGGATCTTATAAGTAGTGGATGAGTTGGAATGTTTATATTTATGGCTATGATTCTTTGACAACAGTCGGTTCACATTTCATTATTTGTATATGAGGTCTGCCCAATGGATAACAGCACTGATCAAGGATTAGTACATTTAGTTGAGTCCAATTTCTGATTGGATCTTGTCTACCTTCCCTATCCTCATTAATCAAAGACCCTTTTAAGTTTTAAGTATTATTGTTGGTAGTAATACCCTTCACAAGACCATTTTACCCTGCATAGTAGAGTTGATTCAATGAATACCTGGTTAGTATTTAGTAATCCTTTACTATGATCTGCTTTATGAATCCAGAAGTATAAGGTGTGTAGTGAGTGGAGTTTTCTCTGGATTAGGTGCACTTGCCTTGGTTTTGTAGAGCCAGAAGTAGAAGAGGGCATATTAAGACCCTATAGTTGATCCAGTTGTCTTGCAGAGCTCTCATACTTGGAATTAACCACTCCTAACATTAGTCTCAAGGCATATTGGCAGCCCTAAGTGGCGTAAGCATTTTCAAACACCAACAATATCATAAGAAGGTTTATTATGCTAGTGAAGGTACAGCTGATGGAGAATCTTATAAGAGTGAAGATAAGATTGTCCGAATTGCTATTAAAGATGAAAATCTTACTTTTCTAAATGAGGATAAATCCCTAACAATACATATTGAGGTAAAATATAAATGGTAATAGACAGTGGATGTTTTCATGACATGACTAGGGATAAGAACAAATTTGTGAAGCTAGAGAGGTATGATGGTGGTGTTGTCATGTTTGGTTACAATACTCCTTGCTTCATCAAAGAAAGAGGATCAATCACCCTTTATGGTAAGAATAATATTGATGATGTCTTATATGTTGAAGGTCTAAAGCATAATATTTTGAGTGTTGGACAACTTCTTGGTAAACAATACATATTGGAAATCAAGGATGGAAAGTGCATAATCAAAGGAAGTTCTAGAAATGAGATTGCATCAGGAAAAAAGATAGGAGGTGCTAATGTGATGTGTAAGGAATGTCAGTATTGGATTACTTAGAGGGGCTGAATTAGTAATAAGTGATTCTTTAAACCTTAAAAACTTTAAATATGATTCAACTCAGTAAGATAAACTTTAGTAGTAACTGATAACAACACTAAATTAACTTTTTCAAACTGAAACTTTAAGTAATCAGTAAATAACATGCACAATAAACATTCAACACATTTGACACAAATATTTAACATGGAAATCCAATTTTGTAAAAACCACTATGAGAATTGTCACCAACCAATCAAAATACTCTTATGAAGTATGCTTGATTAAGAGCCATGTTAGGATTGAGTAATACTGAGAGGGGGGGTGAATCAGTATTACAACACTTTGAATTAAACTTAAACCAATTTTGAATAAACCATATGAATTCTGAAATGAAAAGAACATAAACACACAACACATAACTCATAACACCATTATTTGTTTTCAAGGAAACCCTGGCCAAGGTAAAACCCCAGTGGGGATGGTACCCACAACTATGTACTAAAATACAATATCCTTGTTAGGAGATCTAGCCCTATTAGGAGTTGAGTATTACATAGTACATTTCCTTGTTAGAGGAATATTAACCCTATTAAATGTATACTGAGCTTAAAGCTCTTACAATCAACAATTTAGTTACAAAAGTGTTCTTCAAGGATGAAAAATACAAGCATCTGCTATGCTTTGATAGTTCCAGTTATAGCTCTCAATAATCTCTATCAATCTCTGATCTCACATCTTCTATCAACCATCACTGATATCCCAAAATTGCATCCATATCTCATTCCTCTATCACTTTCACAAAATGCTCTTTATTTATATCTATTCTATCATCTAGTTGGCTCTCAAATACAATACAAAACATAATAATTACTTATGAAAATAACAAATACTAAGTCGACGATCTTGTATTACCAAAGTTTCAGCAATATAAAATCTTTATCTAACTTAGCACGTTACCATTCCATCTATCATTCTATTAATCATCGCGACTATTCATATGCCCTGTTTCACTATCCCTTTGTCTTCTCATGCCTTCATATCACTGTAAATTAATGATATCAATACCAAAATACATATGACCTTAACTGAAGCTCATACATATCCCAAAATGTCTTCCTCTAAGCTTGCAAGACATCCTATAGCATATATTGTCTTCACTGACCAAAACAATACTGTAGAACTCTATAGATTTGATTATGTACTTAGTCATTTTCATGATTGTGTCTCCAAAACTCATACTTATTACATGTGATCACTATAACATAAGTGTTTCCATAAATGACAACCCTCAAGTGATCCATAGTGTTCCCAAAACATCGCTTGCCAAAAATCTCTCCCTTTGGCATTAATGGCAACACTTAGCGAAAAATGACTAAGTGTCAAAACACTATCTGTACTCTTCCTTCTACTTTTCATTCTTATATACATATACATATTCTCCTTTCTTTTATTTACAATTTTCTTTTTCTTTTTCTCTTCTTCTCATTTTTTTCTTCTTCTTTTTTTTCTCTTCTTCTCATTTTTCTCTTCTTCTCCCCCTTTGACATCAATGGCAAAGGTACTCACAAAAATTCAAAATTATAAACATGTAGGACTTAGTGCTTACTCACTAAATTCAGAATATCTTGGAAGGAATCCTCCAAGGTCTTCACTTCATCATTCCAAGACTTAATCAATAGTTCAAGGACATGAATCAATCCATTCAGTGTATAAGACGTAGTCTCTGCTACCTTTAGCTCAGTGGGTAGAGAGTTTGTCATTGACTCCCCAATATTTTCTATCTCAGTGAGATGAGCTTCAAGAATTGATAGCTTAGGAGTGATTAGACTCTTTAGCGATCCAAATCTTGTCACTACTCCCCCTTTCTTTGTATCTAAGACATTTATTTTATCCAATATTTTGGATGTCTTCTTGTCCATTTCCAATATAGTTTGTGAGGAGGTCTCACAACTGTCCATCATACTATCTAAGGTAGCCCTATCCTTAGCTATAATGTCCTCAATGTTTTTGATGTGTCTGATAGGATTGATGCAATAACTATGTACCTTTCTTCCTTGTGAACCACAGGTTTTGGCCTTAATTGTAGTTGCTTTTAGAATGCCCAAGTCCCATGAGATGGACTGGAAAACTTCCTTCAACTTATTTTCTAAGTACCTCTTCTCTTCCTTTTCCTCTGTGATCTTCACAAGTGACTCATAATGGCTATTGAAGTTGTCTAGTTCCATGTTTAGGTTCGTTGCATCAAATTTTCCTTGAAATATAAGAGGTATAGGGAGTATTTTAATCACAGTATCTACTACCCTAGTGATCACCTTAACGTTCTTATCTCCTTTTTGTTCTGACCTATCTTTTTCCTTAGCAAATGTCATGAAGGATAATCTCATTAATTCATTTGCATCCATACTCTCCACATCAGTTCTCACGGGCTTGGCCATAATTTCCAACAATAGGGTGGAGGAAGTATCAAGTTCTTGTTTGATCTCAATTATTACCTCTTCTACTTTGTTTGTTCCTATCTCTTCTCTATGTTTTTCCTCTTGTTGTCATTCATTTTCCTGTCCTTTTTCTTCCTGTATTTCTCCTTTATGTCCTTCGTCTCTTTGTTCTTCCTCTTCTCTTGTCACCACGCTATCCAATTTTCCTTGAAAAGGATCATTTTCATCAAGTATGGTGTCAAGTGTCATAGGCACACCAGCAAAAAAGAAGTCGGTTTGCTTGACAAATTCACTTCCTTCCCTACTTTCCTCAGTTGTCTTAGAGCTTTCTCCATTCCTAGGGGTGTAGGCTTGGTAGCTTTGGGAGGTGAGGTCTTCTTAGGCATGTCACTCATCAATATTTGATCCAATACCATATGTGTGTCCTCAATTACCTCACCATTATTTTTATAAATATGGATTTAGTTCTCGATAGGGGTTTCATCTCCTTAATTATTATCTCCCTTTCCTATAGAGAAACTATAGGCAACATATCTTCAATAGATTTATTTCTTATTGTTTCATCCTCTAATTGTGCAAATTATTTTTTGATTTCTAGCTTCTTATATAAATCTTTTGGGATACTGCCTTCAATCTCTAATAAGTTCTTTTTGTAAACTAGAAGGTGCTCAATCACTATATCTTCAATCAATGATTGATTAGAAGAATCATAACTTTCATAGTATCTATTTAATGTTTTCAAATTTCAATCTCTTATTATTATTTTCTACAGTATTTTTATGTCAGGTTTCCATAGGCTCTTTGTTTTCTTCTATTCTACTTTCTCTTCTTTCTTCTCAATCACCTTCTCCTCTTTTCTCTTTGTTTTTACTTCAATCTTTTGTCTCTTAGGGCTGCTAGGTCTGTTTAATCTTGTAGATCTCCTAGGAGTGCTCCCAGGTGCATCCTCTTGTGTTATCTTCTCAGGGGTGATTGATAAATCAATTATATCAGAAGTGGTACTTACTATTTTTTATGCTTCAGAAGGTGGAGGGGCTTCAATCCTCATGCTAGAAGATCCTTTTGTTATCTTAGTTCTTACTTCATTTATTTATTCCTTTTTTATTCCATCCTTCACTGCCATTTCATCTACCATATTTCTATCTTCCCCTTTCTTGTTCCTTTATCTTGTTCCTCTCTAACCTTTGCTGACTTTTCTTCATAGGCTCCCCATCTCTCTTCAGATATATCTATCTCAAATGCTAGTACATGTTCAATCTGTATTACAAGAACCTCATAACTAACCTCATATCCTATAGGATAGAACCATTTCTTCCTAGGCTCAATTGCTTCAAATCACACACAATTAGTTTCAACCATGAAACAGATTGTATCCTTATATTTTTCAACTAGTTCCTCAGGAATTCTATATCTTTCCTTTATTTTCCTCTGCAGAATCTTGATCAAAGCAAACAACTCACCATCTACCTAGTCTTTGTTATGTCTTTGGTAGCTCTTTGATATTTGTATACTAGTATTTATTTTGTCCTTCCATGCTCTAGGATGCATTCTAGAAAATTTGTGCTAAATGTGAATGTACATATGTATCAAAAGTGAACCAAATCTTAATGCTTTTGACTTGTCCTTCTTAATGATCTTTACATCCTCTAAGAATTGTTGTGCCAAAATTTCACATAGGTTATACTTGGTGTTATCTTTCACCATTTTATAAGCCATCATTATGAATCATGTTGATATATAATTAGGTCTACTACTATAGTATAGCTTGTATCCTAGTAGCATTATTACCAGTCTCACATCTTGTTGAAATATATCATTGACAGTCATCGCTTGCTTGTCCCATTTTGAATGTGTTAGGGTTTCTACTTACTTCTTGATGTTTTTTCTCTGCCACAGGGATGGCTCCAGTGTTGTCTAGTCTAGTTATATCATGAATTAGCTAACTACATATCTCCATAGGCTGCTCTCCTATCCAGATAAACTGATCATGCACTCTGCTTAGGATAATCTTGAACCATTCAGTCTTGTTGAATTCATTTAGGAGGGTTATCTTTATGATAGATTGATCTTCTAAGTGTTTGAACTCATCTTTCATTTTTCCATCTGATTCTATCATCTCATCTCTCCTTGTATATTTCCACATCCCCTATAGTCTCATATTTGCAATGAATGTAAGCCCTAATATCTTCTATGTGAAGGACATCATACGGGGTTTTCAAGAATGAACCTTCAAGATCATCCCCACAAGACTTAAAAGGGTGTCTTCTAAACTTATACCTTGGCCTATCAACAACATCATATATCATAGGTGCATCCATAGCTTCTTGATAGATTATATGATCTAAATACCTTGAATACGCTAAATTCCAAAACTTTTGCTTTGATCGATCATGCAATGTAGCTAGTAGGTGATTGATATGCTTCTTCACTCTACTCTCCTTGGTCGTTGCTTATCAAATGGTGAATAAATGAGATTCCTTGAGGTCTTTTATCAATCACCAAGTGAGTAAGTGCATTTATCACAGTTAGCTCAACTTTACACACTGTCCATTCAAACACAAATCTCATGCTCATAGGATATGAATCTCCGAACACTGTGATCATAGATATAGACTCCATAGTTTCTATATACACCATATCTAAGCTCACATGAGCTCATTCCACATAATTAGGGGCTGGATATAATATGTTGTCTGCATCCAATGCTCCCTCTAAGGCCAGGCTCAGACTTTTAGGTCGATGTAGCAATGTTAACATCAAGCAAAGACATAGTAGTATCTACTATCTCTCCCTGAACCAAATCCTTATTGAAATATTTTACCTTTCTTATCTTTCCATCATCTTCATCTGTTGGTTTTCTAAAATGATTCTTGAATTCATCCATGTATTCACCAAGAATTTTACCATTGTCACCAATATTCTTCTTTATAACCATATGAGGCGATCCTCTTCTTTTGTCCATTCCATTGTACCTACAAAACTTCTCTATATGTCCTAAGTTGTTGCATTTGTAACAAGTAGGTGGTCTACTATCCTGATTAACTTGCAGTTTACAAAACCTTGCAGTATTCCCAACATTGTTGCATTTGTAGCATGTGATCTTCTCTATTGATTCTTCTCTGATGTAATCTTCTCTTTTTCTTGACTGATTAGGTTTCCTACATTATTCTTTCTTGTGTACATATGCATAATAGTTGTAACAATAACCAGTAAAGGGTTTGAAAGGTCATTTACCTTTACATTCTCTTTTCATGTGTCTAAGTTTTTTGCATCCATAGCATCTACCTCTGACAGGTTTTCTCTGATCTCTAGGTCTCTCAAGAGTAGGTCTTTCTTCAACCTTCACTTCATGTGATTATTCATGAGTTTTAAAACATTCTCCTTCATTGTATCCAACTCTAGTCATATCTCCTTTAGGTTTCTATCTCTCTCTTTTTTCATCAATCTTATCACTACTTATATGTAACTTCTCAATGTATAATTTGGCTTGAGTGAGTTCACCTTTAATGATATGATTTTACTTCTCCAATTTTAGGCATTTATCCTTGTAGTGATCAAGTTCAATCTGCATTTCTCCTATCTACATGTTCTCTCCTTTTAGAGTCTCTTCAACTTTGAATCTTGCATCCTTTTCATGTTGAATCTCTTTAATCATCAGAAGATTAATTTGTTCTTTTTCTTGCTCTAGCTTCTTTACTTGGTCTGATGTATCATTGTCTAAATCCTCCTTGATCTTTTCCATAAAGTCTTGTCTCTGATTTCTTGAAAGTTCAAGTTGTTCCTTTAGTTTCTTGATAAAACCTTATACTCTTCTTAATTTGAATTTCAAATCTCCATTCTTAGCCTTTTCTTTGTCTAGGTCATCAAATGTTTCTTCAAAGTTCTCTTGCAAACTTTCTAAATCCATTCTGATCTCCCTTAAGCTATTAGGCTTTCTCTCCAAGGGCCAATAGCTCTGATACCAATTTTTAGGATTGAGTAATACTGAGAGGGGGGGTGAATCATTATTACAACACTTCAAATTAAAATTAAACCAATTTTGAATAAACCATATGAATGTTGAAATGAAAAGAACATAAAGACACAACACATAACTCATAACACCATTATTTATTTATTTTAAAATCCTGGCCAAGGGAAAACCTTGGTGGGGATGGTACCCACAACTATGTACTAAAATATAATATCCCAGTTAGGAGATCTAGCCATGTTAGGAGCTAAGTATTACATATTACATTTCCTTGTTAGAATAATATTAACCATGTTAAAGGTATAGTGAGCTTACAACTCTTCCAATCAATAATTTAGTTACAAAAGTATTCTTCAAGGATGAACAATACAAGCATATGCTATGCTTTGATAGTTCCAGTTATGGCTCTCAATAATCTTTGTCAATCTTTGATCTCACATCTGCTATCAACTATCATTGATATCCCAAACTCGCATCCATATCTCATACATATCTCATTCCTCTATCGCTTTCACAAATCACTCTTTATTTATATCTATTATGCCATCCAGTCGGCTCTCAAATACAATACAAAACATAATGATTACTTATGAAAATAAAAAATACTAAGTCAACAGTCTTTTATTACCAAAGTGTTAGAAATATACAATCTTTATCTGACTTAGCACGTTACCATTCCATCTAGCATTCTCTTAATGATCGCGACTCTTCATATGCCCTCTTTCATTGTCCCTCTATCTTCACATTCCTTCATATCACTGTAACTTACTGATATCAATACCAAAACACATGAGACCTTAACTAAAGCTCATAAATATCCCAAAATTTCTTCCTCTAAGCTTGCAAGTGATCCTATAGCATATATTGTCTTTGCTGACCAAAACAATATTGTAGAACTCTATAAATCCAATTCTGTACTTAGTCATTTTCATGAGTGTGTCTCCAACACTCATACTTACTACATGCGATCACTATAACATAATTGTTTCCATAAATGACAACCCTCAAGTGATCTATAGTGCTCCCAAAACATCACTTTCCAACAAGCCAATCTTATTAAATATTATAATGCACATTGTTAAATGTGACCCTAATAGGGGATTTTCCTCAGATCTGTTAGGATATTCACCCTATTAGGAGTGGCTTGGTTAAAGGGCTTTGAACACTTTTCTAGAATGTCACCTCTCTCAAGGATTTACAATAATACTATTAAGTCCACTCAGTTAAGATATTTTTTTGCTACAAATGTTAATAAGCAATAGTGTAAAATTTGATCTATAAATCTGCAACTACATCTTGCTTAGTCAAATCCCTTGTGCGCTCTTTGTCTTCACTTCATTCCTTCATTATCCACTAGCCTCAACACTTCATCAATCTCTATTGTAGACTCGGATTTCTACCTTTTTCTTATTCACTGCATCACTCAGAAACACATCAACACTTCAACTAGCCATCTTTTTTTCATTCAATTTCATCCTTTATATAGACTCTATTTTTCCTCTTAATCTCCTTGATTAGGTTTTCCTCTATTTATTCTAAATTTTCAGATCATCCCCTTGAACTGATTCAATGAACTTGGCACTCAGTCAAACTTGTTATCATCACCTTGGAACTTGAACTTTTCTTGGAACTTGTACCTTCATTTTTTGCCACTTAAACCTTTACCATAGATCATCACCTTGAATTTTCATTATCGTTTATCTTTTAACTAACTCTTCTTCATCCTTGGAATCTTCCATATCATTGTGGCTCTTCATTAAATGTAGTTATGATCCTTGTATTTAATTTATGTTTCATGCTCGGTGCCCTTCCTTTTCCTTCAACTAAAATTTTGTTTGCTTCAGTCAATAACTAACTCCTTCCTTTCTCTTTACCAAAAATTAATTTCCTTTTACTGAATGACTTCTTCCTTCTTGATAACTAAACTATATTCTTTGCCTTGTCAACTTTCTAACCTTTCTCACTTGTCTAATCTCCTTTACCAATTTTATATCATCAAATGTAAAGTAGAAAACAACTAAACCATTATTACCTTATCATTGTCTAATCTATATTAGCTGTCCAATTAAGTTCTTCAACTTCACTAACTTCTTCACAACTTTTCACTTCCTCTTTTCCTTAACTCACTCAACTTATATCATACTCCTAATGATATGGAAACTCAATATAAACCATAAATTAATTGCTTGACATCAATAAAAAAATAACAATTGATCTAATCCTTCTGCAATCTTGTATACCTCTGATCTCAATCTTCATCATCATCACCATCAATTGTGGTTAACAATCTCCCTCTTTGGCATTGATGGCATCATCATCAATTGATGATGGTAATAATCTTATATCTCTATTATGTTCTTGTTGTAGTTATCTATTTTTTAGTCTTCTTGGTCACTATGTTATGTCCTTTTCTCCCTCTGAACTTTATCATCTTTTCTTGTCTTACTTTCCTTCTCTTTTTTCTTCTGATCATCAATTCTCCATCTTCTCCCTCTTTATGCTCATTTGCAATAGCTTATTCTCCCTCTTTCTCTACAATCATCAATAGCTTATTCTCCCTCTTTGACAACAATGCTAGAGCTACATACTCCTAAAAACTTTGTTCAGGAAGTGGATCATACCTAGCATGTACTGATATCTCATTGCATACATAATCATTTTTCACAACTTCGGGCATCACCTAAAGAGTGAACACTAGCATCAACTCACAAAATAGATATTCTAATAAATCCTTGAATTCATGGAGCATGTATCTTGCTTTATTAAATATTAGATAGGGAAAGAACCCCTAATTTACCTTTGAGATACTCAAAATCATCCTTTGGTACTGGCTTGGTTAATATATCTGCTATCTGCTCCTTTGAATTCACATACTCCAATATCACATGATTGTCTTGAACTTGTTCTCTCAAGTAATCATACTTGATAGAAATGTGTTTGGTCTTGGAATGCATCATTGGGTTCTTTGATATGTTGATAGAACTTGTATTATCACATTAAATAGTAACTAGATTGGTAATCTCCTGTTGCATACCTTCAAGTAGATATTTGATCCACACAATGTTTGCACAATTCATAGCTGCTACTACATACTCTGCCTCGCCTGTAGATTGTGATATATAGCTCAGTTTCTTACTCAACCATTTCACTAATCTTTCTCCTAAAAAGAAAGGTCTTCCACTTCTACTTTTCCTATCATCAATGTTTCCAGCCCAATCAGCATTAGTGTAAACCTTCAGATCAAAATATCCTCCTTTCTTGTATAGTAGATCGAAGTCTTCAGTACCTTTCAGATATCTAAATATTCTTTTGACTAGAATGGATGACATAATGGATTGTTTGAGTGGAGAAAGGTATTTTACTAAGATAAACTTGAAGAGTGGGTATCATCATATCAGAATCAAAGAAGGGGGTGATTGGAAGACTTCTTTTAAGACTAATTAAGGTTTGTATGAGTGGTCAATTATGTCATTCAATTTAACTAATGCACTCAGTACTTTCATGAGGTTAATGAATGAAGTATTGAATAAATTTTTGGGTAAATTTGTAATTGTGTACCTAGATGATATTCTAATTTTCAGTAAGAACAAAGGAGAACATGTGTTGCACCTAAGATAAGTATTGCAGAGATTCAAGGAAGAACAGTTGTTGATTAACATCAAGAAATCTACTTTCATGAAGGAGGAAATAGTGTATCTTGGATTTTTTATTTCATTTGAAGGATTGAAGATGTATCTAGAGAAGGTTAAAGCAATTCTAGAATGGCCTACTCTAGAGAGTGTTGGGGAAGTTATATATTTTCATGGATTGGCTAGTTTTTACCAAAAATTTATTAGGAATTTTAGTTTGGTTTTTAATCCTATGACAGAAACTATGGAGGGAATCAGAAGGATTTCAAATGGACACATGGAGTAGATAAGAGTTTTAACTTAATGAAGCATGAAGTTACTAAACAACTGGTATTGGCTTTTCCTAATTTCATTAAGGTATCTCAAGTTGATTTTGATGCAAGTGGGAATGCAATTGGAGTTGTATTGAGTCAAGAAGGTAGACATGTTTCTTTTTACAGTGAGAAGTTGAATGATGCTATGAAGAGATATTCAATTTATGATTAGGAGTTCTATCCCATAGTTCAAGCTTTTAAGAATTGGAGACAATACTTGATACTGAAGGAATTTGTGTTGTATATTGATCATAAATCATTACAATATCTAAGTAGACAAGGAAAGTAAAATTAAAGAAATATGAGATGGGTTGAGTTCTTGTAGAGTTACACTTTTTTGTTGAAATATAGGATTGGACACTCAAATAATGTTGTTGATGCATTGAGTAGAAGAAGGAATTTTTTGACACAGATAAGAGTAAAAGTGTTGGGATTTGATGATTGAAGACTTTGTATGAGATAGATCCTAGTTTTGCAGAACCATGGAAGGCTTGTAAGGAAATTTTTATAGTTGACCAAAGCTAATGGTTGGATTATTTCATTCAGGATGATATGTTGTGTAGAGGAGTTTAGTTGTGCATACTTAGAGGATCAATGAGAGATAATTTGATTAAGGAGAACCATAATGGAGGACTTACAT